>JASDQU010735684.1:237469-277884 GCA_032191745.1 Picea mariana
GGGGGGGGGTCCGAAATGAGTGATAAAGAGCGTGCTTGGATCTACGGCTCAGAAACAGGCGGGAAGATCAATGGCCCACAATGAATTTCGGACCCCCCCGGATGATCTGCTGATAACCGAGGGGGGGGGGGTCCGAAATGGTTACCTCCCTCTGGCGGGCCCCTTGTCATAGGTGGCATAAATATATTGGTCCCGAAGTCCCGTCACCATCTGCTATCTGACAGCCCCCGTCACTTATGGACGTCATCTTCCACTTGTTCCACTTGTTCCCGAGTTATGTCCCATCCCATAACTGCTATCAGTCCCTTACCCCCTTTCACTCATGACCAGCCCCTTATTGCGACTTTTACCTCCAATCCCTAGCCGCCACATCACCCATTCATATTTTTCAGTCACCGTCATCTGCTATCTCACCCCCAAGTGGTCCGTTGTCCATTTATTACTGGATAACCTATCCGTTATCCAGCTGACCTGTCTCCCGCGCCCAACCGACCCCATTTTTAAATAAAATTACCGTTTTTCCCCTACTTTCGTTGTTTACTCGTCGCACTAGAGAAACTCATAGCTTACTCCTCCGTTACGTTCCGTTTCCCTCATCCATAGTCAGTCAACCCCACTAACTTCGTGTTTATTGCAAGTACTGTTGCAAAAATGGCACCAAAGCCCAGACAAGCAGAAGGAGAGGAGAATCCTTTTCTCTCGCCTCCTGTCGACCTGGACAAGATCCCGCTGGTCGACAAAGACAGATTGATCGCAGATACCAAATGCAATTTCAATTTTTCAGACCTCCAGTCATGGCTCAGGAAGGTTTTCCTGGACTAGAGCAATGAAATTGGACTCTGGGAGTCCAATTTACCCCTTTACCTCTTTCCCCAGATCCACCATTTTCCCGAATTCGCACTTAAATGCCAAGCTCACTATATTCCCGAACAGAGAGCCGTCATATCCTCATCCAGAGACACCATGTTCCTCATCACACCTAAAAACATAGACCATATGATGCAAATTCCCCGTGTCGAATCTGCGTCTCCTTTCAACCTGGAAATCCTTACAGAGTTGTATCAGAAGATGACTTTTCCCTAGAGAGCTCAAATATTCAAGCTTTTCCTTCCCAACTCCACTCAATTTCCTTCCACAAATCCCCCTTACCCGTCGTCCATGTTCTCCACTAAGGGAAACTAGGTCATTTCTTCCCTTTGCACTCTGCTAGGGTACTATTCCGACCAGTGGGTAGATGAGCCCATTCTGATTTTCCTATTCATTTTCTCCACTGATGAGAAGCCCACCACCCAGTTCGATTTCAGCACCTTCTTGGTAGAAAATATTCACGAACAGTTCATGAATTTTGGCATGGAAGGCATGTTCAGATACTCGTCTATACTGGCATACATGTTTGTTTACTTTCAAGCAGATAAATTTAGTTTTTTCATGCAGAAAATGGACGCAGATGGAAGACCGCAAGCAGTCACAACATGGACCTCTTTGCTGAAGCATAACTCCACAGAGTATAGCTTCAAGGCGTTCATTGATCTTTTCTACCACCCTGTGGTAAGCATGCTGAGCGGTAGGCCCGAACCTTGAATAAATGACGATGTCCAGAGAATCTTGCATCTCTCGGACAACACAAAGACCAGGGATTGGTACCTGTATCAAAACCATACTGAGATCAGAGTATACAGTTGTGAGTTGGCACCGTATAAGCTGCCCAAATATTTGCCTGTAAGAATCTTTTCTTTAGAATACATAAGACAGATTATGAATTCAGATGATATCCATTTCGTATCATTGAAGAAAAAGCAGCAGCTTTGAATCAAGGGGCAGATTGGCTCCTTCATCTGCAACAGTCGAGGCGCCGAGGAAGAAGCTGACAGGATGTTGAAAGAAATGAAGTTTTTTATGAGCTTCCCATGGAACTATGATCCATATGGGATCATCTCAAAAATGCGAGTGAAGAACAAAAATATCCCGTATGTTTATGAGTCCAAGCTCGAGATTGAAAAATTCACTAATCAGACAGTGTGGGTGCCTGACACCTTGTTCGAAGTGGAACAGCAGGTTACCTCGACCATTGTGCCACCAACTACCACACCACAGGTCCCTAAGAAAAAAAGGCCTCGACAAGAGTTGTCTCCTCCTGTCACGGAGGTATCGTCTGAAGAGTTCCAGTTGCACACTAAGAGGCCCAAGACAACTACAGTTCCCGGCCCTACGAGGGAGAAAGAAGCCCCGCCTACCACAGTGGTCAAGTTTTTCATTCCACCTTTTGGCTCAAGCCTATATGAGTGCATCACCCTAGCAGTGCCAAAGAAATCCTCAAACTCCCCACTGGACACTCATCCGAACAAGACTAGGCCCAAGTTGAGCATTTTCGAGAAGTACGAGCTGATTAAGAAAAAGAATCAGACCCTTACCAGCAGTACTTACGTTCAGTTTCGAAAGCAAACGTCGACTGCGCAGCATAGGTTGTTGTCTGCATTTGACACAGAAAAGGGAAGGATGCACATGGCTTTCCTTCAGGCGCAGGTACCAGACCCCAAGGTGATCACAGACTACAAGAGGGACACCTTCGAATTCCAGACGAAGGACGTGCACCCAGCAGATCAGATGGATCTGCACAAACAGACAGAGGAGATGGTGTTCCATACGTTGACGTGTGCTTCAGCTTCTGCAGCAAAATTACGGGTATCATTGAACAATGCTCAGACACAACTCAAGCTGGAGAAGATATCGTCCTTTACGAAGGACAATAGAATCAAGACTTTGGAGGAGCTGGTCCTCAAGATCGGCTATGATCCTTCGAACGTAAAAGTTGCAGAGGAGATGATAAAGAAGAAGAATGTAGACATCGCCTCCTTGATGAAACAACTGAAGCTCCCATCCACAGAGGACTCGCAGGCGAAGGAGATAGTAGAGAAAGAAGGCGAGAATGATGAAATGCTCAAGCTGCTCATGGAGCAGAACGCACAGCTCAAAGAAATGGAAGCTGATATGGAGAGATTATTAAAAGAGAAAGAGCAGATGAAGCCAATGGAATTCATTCCATTGAGTGCCATCCCGATTTCAGGAGCAACCACAGCAGCAGTGACAGCAGTCCCATCCGCAACTCCATTGATATCACAAGAGGGGACAGCCGACCTCGCCAAATCCATGGAAAAGATGAACCTGCAAGAGACAGAGATTAGCAGGCTTAAAAAGGAAGTTGAGAACCTCCAGGAACTCAAAACTTCCTTCCAAACTAGTCTCTCCAAGGAAAAGCAAGTAACTGAGTAGCTCAAGAAGGAGCTACAGCAGCTACAAAAGTAAACAGTGGCAGGGAAGACTTTGGCTAAGGTCAAAGAGAATGTATGGATAGACATCACAAAGTCCATAAATGAGATATGGCGCATAATCCAAATTATGTTTGAGCAGAATGAGTTGGTCCAGAGGAGAAAACAGGCTATTGAGAAGATCAGAGTAGAATTGGGAGAGATGCCAGCACAGGCGAATGATATCATCAAGTTCCTCAATTCTAAGACCAGAAAAGAGCTAGAAGAGCTTAAGATCGAAGATAGAACAGAAACCATCCTTGAGGTCAAAAGAGTTTTGACCAAGAGAGGATTAATGCTTCAACTGGAAGAAAAGGTTCAGATCATGGACCAGGGGGTACAAAGGTTCTTCAATAAGATTGAGGCTCTCCAAAAAAAAGGTCTACCTGGTCTGAAAGTTATTAATGATAAACTGATGACACTTCCTGATTACAAGAAGAGATTGGCTGAGGTTTCCAAGGACAGTTCAAAGTTTGCAGGCATACAAGGGAGCATCACTGGCAAAGCATTCATGGATGCCCTTCAGTTGGACATCAGTATCCAACACGAGATTCGATACATTTTCCTCACTAAGCCTACATTCGCCAAGTATACAGAAATGGACGAAGTGTATCGAAGAATGCTCAAAGTCACTGTGCCTAGTCATCTCCAATGGGAGGAACTCTGCGATCTGCTCGATTAGCAGATGAGTTGTCCAGGTCCAGTCACCTGTTCAGTCAGATGAGGTCGTGCAAAGACTTCATCAACGGTCTACCCAGAAAATCAGCGTGCAGTTACATCATGTCATCGAACAGTTCCAAGATTTAAGAGATTTGTTAAATTAGTTAGGCTAAAAATAGAAGTAGCACATCCTGATCATTTATGACAGGAACGTTTGTAATTTGAGGTATAAATACTTCACCTTTCTAAGTATTGAGGGTTGTTGATTTTCACACCCTGACGCTATCAGACTGTACTATTTTTTAAGAGATCTTCCATTAATAAAAAGGAGGCACTTTTACAGGATTCTTGCGTGTATTCACTGGTGATGTTTTCTCTCTAAATTGAATGTTTTTCTTGCTTTGTGATCATTTTGTTTTCTAATTCTAATCTTTAAGGGTAACGAATGTTGCAGGATTTATCTTAGATACCCAGTTTCTGACTCGAAAGATTTTAGTGTTTATCTTCCGGTGTTTTCAATTAAGGAATTCTTAACTGCTTCTTAGTTGAAATTATCTTTCTCATCTTTTCTTTTGTCCATCATCTAAGCTACTAAAAGATCCAGTGAGTATATTATCTCGCCCTGTGGAAGTCTTCCTTCACGTTTCTGGTTGTATTTCATATTTATTAAAACACAGACCCCATAGCCCAATGGATGTGTATATTGTCTCAACCAATTCCTAAAACACTCTTACAACAAAATTTCCTTACCTAGCCTAACATCTAAAATTGGAAACATAGCTAAATCATATAGAGAGATCCCTTTCTGAAGCTGGAAGGGCTAGATCCCAGCTTTGAAAGTGGTTGGATAAAGTTACCTTTGTAGATTTCTTCTGTTTCAACCTCTAGGAAATTTACCAAGTGCTAACATAGTGGCAACCATACTGGGGAACGAACTTAAAATTGATAATTTCATGTTTTCTTTTCCCTAAAAAGAAAGTTCAGATTTGAGAAGTAAGTAATGTTTAGAGGTTGATCAAACTTTGTACATATTATTTTCAGATTCACAAAACTAAAATATATATATATATATATATATATAAACCAAAAAGAGTTCTGGCTCCCAGAAAAGTTCACACTCGATCTCATCCCAACCCAGAACCTACGATAGTGATAGATAACCCCGAACAGTTTCTCAGGAAAAGGACCTTAGCGGAAGGTTCAGTGAGTCATAAGTCCCTTTCCTTTTCCGGGAAACCTGTTACCTCTCAAAACCTTGACCTTGGTACATTCCCACAGCAAAGCCTGGTTAGAACACGGTCTGATAGCTTTGTGACTGGAATCATCTTTGACCCAACTGTTTTGCAACCTTGAACCCCCAAAGTTCTGTCTCCCATGACTAAACCACAAATCACTCCCTCAGTACTATCCAGTCCCTCCTCGTCCTCGTCTTCAGCCGCTACCTCGCCGATCATCCAGGTTGTCGCCCCACCTCCTCCACCCATCATGGCAGCTCGATATGCTCCTTTGGTGTTGGCTGCGCCGCTACATGCCATGCCCCAAGACTATCAAACAAGACTTTCACAGTTTGATGCAACAGGACCTTTAAACGCCCAACAACATGTTGACAAAATGAATGATTATTTTGACCTGCAAGAAGTTGACGAGGCTGACGTTCAAATGAGATTGTTTTCCCAAAGTTTGACAGGTGACGTCAAGAAATGGTACAAAGCTTTACCTGCCGCCTCAGTCCCTAAACTTGTCGCGTTCCAAAGGAGTTTTCTTGACAGATGGGAGGTAAAGAAAAACTCTCTCCAAATATTGTCAGAATACGAGAATATAAGAAGAAATCAAGGTGAGACGGTACAAGATTACTGCACCCGTTTTAATAACCTGTACAATGCAATTCCAACCAAAATCAAACCTCCACAGGGCCTGGCGTTGATAAAATTCCCTGATGGTTTTGATGTCGATATGTCATACCAACTAAGAGAAAGAAATTCTACCACCTTGGCAGACATGCAGAAAAGTGCTATAAGTGTGGAGGCCAATCTATTGGCAAAAATGGCATGTCAGAGGTAAGAAAGGAGAGTCACGATCAAAGAAGAACCTTCCACGTCGAACTCAGATTCCAAATTGGATTCTTTGGCCAGAGTAGTGGAAAGAATGATGGAAAGACTTACTATGTCAGACAGAAATCCTCCTAGAGAAAACCCACCAGCTCCCCAGGTTCGGAACCCTAACTTTAGGAGAAACCCTCCCCAAATCAGAAAGAGAGATCCTAGAAATCAAAGAGAGCAGAGGGGTCCAGATCAGCAGATCAGACCTCCTCTACAAGAAAACTATGCAGATGAAGGGGAGGAAGTGATCGAGGAATTAGAGGACACTCACATCAATCTCATGGGCATTCACGACAATGAAGCTATTTTCCTTACCCAAGAAGAGCAAGAACTCTTTCTTCTCAATCAAACAAAAGTAAGTGAAGAAGCTGAAGATGCAGAATAACAGGCCTTCGAAAATGCTATTTTGAAGGTACACCAGCAGTACAATCTGCGGAGTAAAAAGACAGAAGAAAATTCCCCAAAAAAGACGACTGAAACAAAGAAGGTAGTCGAGACCAAGAAGACCTTTGAGCCAACTGCCGAGAAGACTCCTGAGAAGAGTACTACTGAGAAGATTCCTGAGAAGAATAATGTCGATGCTCCCATGAAGAAAAACCTTACCATTCTGAAAAGGCCGTCACAGCCCGAGGTATCACCTATTAATCCACCGAATACTTCTGAGCAGAAGAATATGGTGGACAAACCAGAATTGATGAGCCAAGGCAGAGCCCCTACACCTTTCAGCCTTGAGGGGGAATTGGCCAAGGTAAAAATTCCCATCCCACTTACAGAGTTGATGAACAAATACGGTTATCGTTCACAGGTGATTAAAGCATTGGTCATTAAGCCTGATATAGGCATGAAGGCCTTAACCATTGGATTAGCAAATCATTCAGACACTGTCAACCTTACTGATGATCAACCCGAGCTTCTCTTCGGACCTGAGGTAGATGGTCGAGATGATACTGGTGAAGTCACTCCTTTTTACATCAATCTAAACATACATGACTTGATCTTGCATAACGCTATGCTGGATTCGGGTGCCTCCCACAATCTGATGCCTAAAGCAGTAATGGAGAAACTGGGACTGGAGGTTACCAGACCTTATAAGGATTTACACTCATTCGACTCCAATAAAGTTAGATGTATTGATTTGATTAAGGACCTATGCATCACCTTGGTTTAGATTCTTGCGAAGAGCATGGTAATGGATGTGGTGGTTGCAGACATCCCTCCGAAGTATGGAATGTTGCTATCCCGATCTTGGGGGGCTAAGTTGAAAGGAACCTTACAACTGGATATGTCTTATGCCACTATCCCAGTTTTCGGGCAACAAAGAAGGCTATACAGAGAAACATTAATGAAATACATGGTCAGCAGCCAAGAAAAGCCGCACAACTATCCCCTTTACTCTGCACATTCCAATTTAGATTCGTTCATCTTGTACAATGATGGTGACACGAAAGAGCAAGATACTCAGCTGATGGAAGACACATCTAGTCAAGATGAAGGTCAAGAAATCATTGAGGTAGAAAGGATGAAGAACATGATAACTGAAGAGTTACCTGTAGATTTCTGGAGCATGGACTTTGATGGAGCTGTGAGCAAAGAAGGAGCTGGAGCAGGAGTCTGGCTGCATAATCACAGAAACAAGTATTCAGAAAACCATTCTTCCAAATTAAAATTCCAATGTACTAACAACATTGCTAAGTATGAAGCCTTGATGCTCGGTCTAAAGCTTTTGAAAAAAGTTGGTGCTAAACAGATAATGGTAAGAGGTGACTCTGAATTGATAATCAAGCAAATCAAAGGTGAGTACGCTACGAAACACCCACGTCTTAGAGCTTATAGGAATGTTGTGCTTGATGCCTTGAGATGTTTTACTGAAGTTGACTTGCAGGTAATGCCAAGAGGACAAAACATTTTGGCAGACGAATTGGCTACGTCAGCAGCCACCTGTAAGATTCCTTTTCGCCCGACTCGCCCATACACTATTGAGGTGAAATGTAGACCAACCGTTCCCGACAATATCAGGTGCTGGCAAGTGTTTGGTAATGACGATCAAATCAAAGACTTTCTGTAGTGTAAAAATGATTTTGAATGTACAAATATAGATTTAGAGAACGAAGACGAAAATGTAAATAGTTCTGATTTTGAAATTGATAGTGTAAATACCGTAGATTCAAGAGAATTAGGCGATGACGAAGTGGACACTGATGTTTTACAGTTGAAAAGCAATGTTTTGCCTAGAGGTCTAGTTCCTTTAGAGAACGTGTTTGACTTTAACGACGTAGCCAAAAAATCGAAAATCGAAGCCCATGGACAAGAGGTAGAAGACTGTAATACAAGGACTGAAGAGAAACCTAGGATAGTCAAACTGTCTAAATCATTACCCCCAAAGCAAAAACTCAAATACATTGAGCTGTTCAAAGAATATTCGAATGTCTTTGCCTGGGGCTATGAGGATTTGAAATCCTACGATACCAGCATCATACAACACAGGATTCCAATAAAAGAAGACCAAAAACCGTTTAGGCAGAAACTTAGGAGGATAAATCCCAAGTTTCTCCCTTTGATAGAAAAGGAAATCAAGAAAATGTACGATGCTAAGATCATATTTCCATTGCATTTTTCCAAGTGGGTCTCTAATTTGGTCCCTACACGTAAGAAAACCGAGGAAATCAGACTCTGCATAGATTTCCGAAATCTGAACAAAGTTTCCTTGAAGGATAATTACCCCTTGCCAAAAATGGACCACATTCTGCAAAGGGTGGTCAGGTCTAGTCGGATTTCTCTGTTGGATGGTTTCTCAGGTTACAATCAGGTCCTAGTTCACCCGGATGACCAAGAAAAAACCGCTTTCACCACACCATGGGGCACTTTCATGTATGTGAAAATGCCTTTTGGTCTGATGAACGCAGGAGCCACATTCCAAAGGGCGATGGATATCGCCTTCGTGGAAGAATTGGGTAAGTTTATCGTAGTCTATTTAGATGATGTGACTGTTTTTTCCCAATCTGATGACGAACACCTAAGACACCTCAGACGAGTCTTCGAGAAATGTAGAAGGTTTGAGATTTCTTTAAATCCTAAGAAGAGTCTTTTCAGGTTAGAGGAAGGCAAACTGTTGGGACACATCATCTCCAAAGATGGAATCAAAATAGACCCCAGCAGAATCTAGGCCATACAAAAATTAGAACACCCAAGAAACCTCAAAGAACTACAGTCTTTTATCGGAAGAATTAAATTTCTACGAAGATTCATTCCCAATCTGGCAGAACTCCTCAGAAACATTACGAATATGCTAAAAAAGGATGTAAAAATTAAATGGGACTCTGAGTCCAGACAGTCTTTCGAACAAGTCAAACGAGCACTCACAGAAGCCCTTGTTTTGATCAGTCCTGATTTTACTAAGGATTTCTATCTCTTTTCTTTCGCTTCTGAACATACTATAGCAGCGGTGTTATTGCAAAAGAACAGCGAAGGATATGAACATCCCATAGCTTTCTTTAGCAAAGCATTAAGAGACGCTGCTCTGAATTAAAAGATAATGGAGAAACAAGCTTTTGCTTTGGTAAAAGCCATAAAAGACTTTAGAGTCTACATTCTCCATTCCCACACCATAGCTTATGTTCCAAATGCGGTAGTAAAGGACATCTTGACACAGGACAATCCGGATGGAAGAAGGGGAAAATGGATTGTTGTCATTTTAGAATACGATATAGAGATTAAGCCCACGAAACTAATCAAAGGTCAAAGCCTTGCTAAATTAATGGTTGAATCTAACTTCCATGCTCTTGACATTAATTTTCTAGATGTGGTAGATGAACAGGGTGAGATGGCGACTCCAAACGTGAGAGAGGTATTTCTCAACTCTCCATGGTATGCAGACCTTATATTCGTTTTGCAAAATCTACAAGCTCCCCCTGGTTTGACTAAGACTAAAGCTAGATTTTTAAAGTTGAAAGCCTTAAAATTCTGTATTCTAGAAGGAAATTTGTATTGGAAAGATCCTGGAGGCATTTTGTTAAACTGTTTATTGAAAGATGAAGCTAATAAAGTGTTACAAGAATTTCATGCAGGAGAATGTGGTGGCCATCTGAACTAGAAGGTCACAGCCAACAAAATACTCAGAGTTGGATTCTATTGGCCCACCTTGTTCTCTAATGTACATCATAAAGTGGCTGCATGCCATCAATGTCAGTTGTTTGAAGGTAAAAGAAAAATCCTCCCTCTACTTCTCAAACCGATCTCAGTTGAGGCCCCTTTCCAGCAATGGGGACTCGATTTCATTGGAGAAATACACCCCCCATCTTCAAGCCAGCACAAGTGGATTCTCACTGCCACCAATTATTTTACCAAATGGATCGAGGCAGTACCAAGCAGGCAAGCCATTGACTCTGTTATTATCAAATTCCTTGAAAATAATATTTTGTCTCGCTTTGGATGTCCTAGAAATATTATAACTGACAATGCACCTGCCTTTCGGTCAAAGAAACTCATAGATTTCTGCAACCAGAATCACATTGGTTTGGGACATTCCACAACCTACTACCCTCAGGGGAACGGGTTGGCGGAATCCTCAAACAAAACCTTGGTAAATATCATCAAGAAAACTTTGCAGGAGAACAAGAAATCATGGCACAATAAGTTGGTGTTCGCTTTGTGGGCTGACAGACTGACCACCAAAAGGTCAATTGGTATGTCACCCTACCAGCTGGTCTATGGTACAGAGGCAGTTTTCCCCACTTCTCTAGGAGTCCCTGTCATGAAGTTGCTTCAAGATGTACAAGATGAGCCAAATGACTCACAGAGAAGGATCAACCAGATGATCCATTTGCAGCAGTCTAGGGAGGATGTTTTCAATAAGACTCAGGTAATCCAAGAAAACATCAAGAAAATCTTCGACAAACGAACCAAGGAGGATGACTTTGAGCTGGGAGATTTGGTGCTGAGATGGGATGCCAGAAATGAAGCCAAGGGAAAGCATGGAAAATTTGACAATCTGTGGACAGGACCATACATGATCCAAGCTTTCAGGGGAAACAATTCTTTCTTGCTAAACAACGCTGATGGGACAGATCTTCCAGGAGCACCTGTGAATGGCAGAATGCTGAAACATTATGTGCCACCTCAGTAGAAGATTCGAGTTTTCACTCTCCATTGTACATACCATTTTAATTTTCATTTTTCACTTGCATTTTCTGAGTGAAGAACATTAGTCAGTTGGTTGAAGCCCGAAGAGAAGGCCCTAAGATGCTGATCATTGTTTTTCCATTTTTGAGAATAAAACCAATGAAGGCTACTAGGCAGAAATGTTCAGAATGACAGAAACCAGGATTCTTGGCACTTCACAGGGCAAGTACCATCCCCAGGTGGAGCCGCTGTTATCACCCTATAAGTTATAGGAATCAACTGGTGACTGGGATATTATCTGTCTCTAGTGTCTTTGTTGACAAATGATTTTTCATACTGCAAATAATTTGAAAAAGAAAAAGAAAAAAGGAAAAAAAAAGAAAGAAAGAAAGAAAAAAAGGGCATAAAAGAATTGAAACAAAATCCCCATGCAATGATGGTAACTTGGTCCATACCTTTCAAGCATGGCCAAGTTTTTTTTAAATTTGATGTTGATAGGGTAGTGAATGAATTTGGCTAAACAGTTTAATCTTAGCCAAAGTGTCTAGGTTAGATTAGTGAATAAATCTGCCCAGACTGTCTAATCCTGGTCAGATAGCCCTAGGGTAGAGTAATTTCTTAACCCACTAGTTTAATTTGGGTTAACTGTCATAGGAAACTAGGTTAGAACATAGGTTAGTGGCATTCTTGTTTCATTCCAATAAAACCAGCTTGATGAAAAATGTTGCACCATGTTTCAAATGCCCAAAAGATAGTTTGGTCGAAGTCCCTTGGTGGTGTTTATTTGAAAATGTGGGGAAAAAATTCATAAAAATGCATTTATCCTAAGTTTTACCAACGCATGTGTTCTCCACTCCCCATTTTATGCTCCTTGCACATTTCGACAGTCCAGATCTCGGCGCCCAGATCTACAGTGCACAGAGCATTCCGGAACCCCCCGACCGTTCTGCTTTTAGCCGGGGGGGTCCAGAATCGTTGATAACATTTGCGCGCATCTGGACGACCCAGGGATGAGCACTTAAATCAACGGTCCAGATTGGATTCCAGACCCCCCCATCCATTCTGCCTTTAATGGAAGGGGGGGGGTCCGGAATGAGTGATAAAGAGCGCGCTTGGATCTACGGCTCATAAACAGGCGGGCAGATCAATGGCCCACAATGAATTTCGGACCCCCCGGATGATCTGTTGATAACCGAGGGGGAGGGGGTCTGGAATGGTTACCTCCCTCTGGCGGGCCCCTTGTCATAGGTGGCATAAATCTATTGGTCCCGAAGTCCCATAACCATCTGCTATCTGACATCCCCCGTCACTTATGGACGTCATCTTCCACTTGTTCCACTTGTTCCTGAGTTATGTCCCATCCCATAACTGTTGTCAGTCCCTTACCCCCTTTCACTCATGACCAGCCCCTTATTGCGACTTTTACCTCCAATCCCTAGCTGTCACATCACCCGTTCATATTTTTCAGTCACCGTCATCTGCCATATCACCCCCAAGTGGCTCGTTGTCCATTTATTACTGGATAACCTATCCGTTATCCGGCTGACCTGTCTCCCGTGCCCAACCGACCCCATTTTTAAATAAAACTACTATTTTTCCCCTACTTTCGTTGTTTACTCGTCGCACCAGAGAAACTCATAGCTTACTCCTCCGTTACGTTCTGTCGCCCTCATCCACAGTCAGTTGACCCCACTATCTTCGTGTTTATTGTAGGTACTGTTGCAAAAATGGCGCCAAAGCCCAGACAAGCAGAAGGAGAGGAGAATCCTTTTCTCCCGCCTCCTGTCGACCTGGACAAGATCCCGCTGGTCGACAAAAATAGATTGATCGCAGATACCAAATGCGATTTCGATTTCTCAGACCTCAAGTCATGGCTCAGGAAGGTTTTCCTAGACCAGAGCGATGAAATTGGACTCTGGGAGTCCAATTTACCCCTTTACCTCTTTCCCCAGATCTACCATTTTCCCGAATTTGCACTTATATGCCAAGCTCACTATATTTCCGAACAGAGAGCCGTCGTATCCTCATCCGGAGACACCATGTTCCTCATCACACCCAAAGACATAGACCAGATGATGCAAATTCCCTGTGCCGACTCTGCGTCTCCTTTCAACCTGGAAATCCTTACAGAGTTGTATCAGAAGATGACTTTTCCCCAGAGAGCTCAAATATTCGAGCTTTTCCTTCCCACCTCCGCTCAATTCCCTTCCACAAATCCCCCTTACCCATCGTCCATGTTCTCCACTAAGGGAAACAAGGTCATTTCTTCCCTTTGTGCTCTGCTAGGGTACTATTCCAACCAGTGGGTAGATGAGCCCATTATGGGTTTCCTATCCATTTTCTCCACTGATGAGAAGCCCACCACCCAGTTCGATTTCATCACCTTCTTGGCAGAAAATATTCACGAACAGTTAGTGAATTTTGGCACGGAAGGCATGTTCACATACTCGTCTATATTGGCATACATGTTTGTTTACTTTCAAGCAAATAAATTTAGTTTTTCCATGCAGAAGATGGATGCAGATGGAAGACCGCAAGCAGTCACAACATGGACCTCTTTGCTGAAGAATAACTCCATAGAGTATAGCTTCAAGGCGTTCATCGATCTTTTCTACCACCCTGTGGTAAGCATGTTGAGCGGCAGGCCCGAGCCTCGAATAAATGATGAATTCCATAGAATATTGCATCTCTCGGACAACACAAAGACCAGGGATTGGTACCTGTATCAAAACCATACTGAGATCAGAATATACGGTTGCGAGTTGGCACCGTATAAGATGCCAAAATATTTGCCTGTAAGAATTTTTTCTTTAGAATACATAAGACAGATTATGAATTCAAATGATATCCATTTCGTATCATTGAAGAAAAAGCAGCAGCTTTGAATCAAGGGGCAGATTGGCTCCTTCATCTGCAACAATCGAGGCACCGGGGAAGAAGCTGACAGGATGTTGAAAGAAATGAAGTTTTTTATGAGCTTCCCATGGCACTATGATCCATACGGGATCATCTCAGAAATGCGGGTGAAGAACAAAAATATCCCGTATGTTCATGTGTCCAAGCCCGAGATTGAAAAATTTTCCAATCAGACAGTGTGGGTGCCTGACACCTTGGTCGAAGTGGAACAGCAGGTTCCCCTAACCATTGTGCCACCAACTACCACACCACAAGTCCCTAAGGAAAAAAGGCCTCGACAAGAGTTGTCTCCTCCTGTCACGGAGGTATCGTCTGAAGAGTTCCAGTTGCACACTAAGAGGCCCAAGACAACTATAGTTCCCGGCCCTATGGGGGAGAAAGAAGCCCCGCCTACCACAGTGGTCAAGTTTGTCATTCAACCTTTCGGCTCAAGCCTGAGGGCATCACCCCAGCAGTGCCAAAGAAATCCTCAGACTCCCCACTGGACACTCATTCGGGCAAGACTGGGCCCAAGTTGAGAATTTTCGAGAAGTACAAGCTGATTAAGAAAAAGAATCAGACCCTTACCAGCAGTACTTACGCTCAGTTTCAAAAGCAGACATCGATTGCGCAGCATAGGATGTTGTCTGCATTTGACACAGAAAAGGGCAAGATGCACATGGCTTTCCTTCAGGCGCAGGTACCAGACTCGAAGGTGATCACAGACTACAAGAGGGCCACCTTCGAATTCTAGACGAAGGACGTGCACCCAGCATATTAGATGGATCTACACAAACAAAAAGGGGAGATGGTGTTCCATACGTTGGCGCATGCTTCAGCTTCTGCAGCAAAATTACAGGTATCATTGAACAATGCTCAGACACAACTCAAGCTGGAGAAGATATCGTCCTTTGCGAAGGACAATAGAATCAAGACTTTGGAGGAGTTGGTCCTAAAGATCGGCTATGATCCTTCGAACGTCAAAGCTGCAGAGGAGATGATAAAGAAGAAGAATACAGACATCGCCTCCTTGAGGAAACAACTGAAGCTCCCATCCACAGAGGACTCACAGGCAAAGGAGATAGCAAAGAAAGAAGGCGAGAAGGATGAAATGCTCAAGCTGCTCATGGAGCAGAACGCACAGCTCAAAGAAATGGAAGCTGAGATGGAGAGATTATTAAAAGAGAAAGAACAGATGAATCCAATGGAAGTCATTCCATTGAGTGCCATCCCGATTTCAGGAGTAAGCACAGCAGCAGTGACAGCAATCCCATCCGCAACTCCATTGATATCACAAGAGGTGACAGCCGACCTCGCCAAATCCATAGAAAAGATGAACCTGCAAGAGACAGAAATCATCAGGCTTAAAAAGGAAGTTGAGAACCTCCAGGAACTCAAAACTTCCTTCCAAACCAGTCTCTCCAAGGAAAAGCAGGTAACTGAGCAACTCAAGAAGGAGCTACAGCAGCTCCAAAAGCAAACATTGGCAGGGAAGACTTTGGCTGAGGTCAAAGAGAATGTATGGAAAGACATCACAAAGTCCATAAATGAGATATGGCCCATGATCCAAATTATGTTTGAGCAGAATGAGTTGGTCCAGAGGAGAAAATAAGCTATTGAGAAGATCAGAGTAAAATTGGGGGAGATGCCAGCACAGGCGAATGATATCATCAAGTTCCTCAATTATAAGACTAGAGAAGAGCTAGAAGAGCTGAAGATCGAAGACAAAATAGAGACCATCCTTGAGGTCAAAAGAGTTTTGACGAAGAGAGGATTAATGCTTCAACTGGAAGAAAAGGTTCAGATCATGGACCAGGGGGTACAAAGCTTATTCAATAATATTGAGGCTCTCCAAAAGAAAGGTCTACCTGGTCTGAAAGTTATTAATGATAAATTGATGACACTTCATGATTACAAGAAGAGATTGGATGAGGTGTCCAAGGACAGTTCAAAGTTTGCAGGCATACAAGGGAGCATCACCAGCAAAGCATTCCTGGATGCCCTTTAGTTGGACATCAGTATCCAACACGAGATTCGATACATTTTCCTTACTAAGCCTACATTCGCCAAGTATACAGAAATGGACGAAGTGTATCGAAGACTGCTCAAATTCACTGTGCCTAGTCATCTCCGATGGGAGGAACTCTACGATCTGCTCGATTAGCAGATGAGTTGTCCAGGTCCAGTCACCTGTCCAGTCAGATGAGGTCGTGCAAAGACTTCATCAACGGTCTACCCAAAAAATCAACGTGCAGTTACATCAAGTCATCCAACAGTTTCGAGATTTAAGAGATTTGTTAAATTAGTTAGGCTAAAAATAGAAGTAGCACGTCTTGATCATTTATGACAGGAACGTTTGTAATTTGAATTATAAATACTTCACCTTTCGAAGTATTGAGGGTTGTTGATTTTCACACCCTGACGCTATCAAACTGTACTATTTTTTAAGAGATCTTCCATTAATAAAAAGGAGGCACTTTTACAAGATTCTTGCGTGTATTCACTGGTGATGTTTGCTCTCTAAGTTGAATGATTTTCTTGCTTTGTAATTATTTTGTTTTCTAATTCTAATATTTAAGGGTAACGAATGTTGCAGGATTTATCTTAGATACCCTGTTTCTGACTCGAAAGATTTTAGTGTTTATCTTTCAGTGTTTTCAATTAAGGAATTCTTAACTGCTTCTTAGTTGAAATTATCTTTCTCATCTTTTCTTCTGTCCATCATCTAAGCTACTAAAAGATCCAGTGAGTATATTATCTTGCCCTATGGAAGTCTTCCTTCACGTTTCTGGTTGTATTTCATATTTATTAAAACACAAACCCCATAGCCCAATGGATGTGTAGACTGTCTCAACCAATTCCTAAAACACTCTTACAACAAAAATGACCTATTTCTTTACCTAGCCTAACATCTAAAATTGGAAACATAGCTAAATCATATAGAGAGATCCCTCTCTGAAGCTGGAAGGGCTAGATCCCAGCTTTGAAAGTGGTTGGATAAAGTTACCTTTGTAGATTTCTTTTGTTTCAACCTCTAGGAAATTTACCAAGTGCTAACACTTTCTCTAACTCTTTTCTCTACAGCTGTCCTGCTCAGCAGACCCAACTGAGCTTGCAAGAACCTCTTATTTGCTCACCAAGGTGACAAAAGAGGCGCAACACTTATGTAGGGCATATACCATATCCATACCTTCCCTTTCTGTAGTATTATAGTTCTACTCAAACTCAGAAAACTTTCTACTAACAAAATATATTGGGTGATCAATGTCTCCTTCACCTGGTTGTGTCAAAACTTCTCCAAGTGCAATGCATGAAGCATCCACATTCACATGAAATTCTTTTGTTCAATCTGGAAATCTCAGAATTGGTGCTTCCACCATCTTCTCTTTCAGTATGTCCAAGCTCTCTTGGCATTCATAATTCCACTGAAAACTGATGTCTTTCTTTAATAACTTCTCCATGGGTGCAGTAATCTTTGCATATCCCTTTATGAATTTCATGTAGTACCCTATGTGGCCCAATGTTTCTCTCAACTAGCGCATTGACTTTGGTGGTGGTAAATTGACAATAACAACAATCTTTGCAGGGTCTACTATCAAGCCTTGTTTGCATACAATGTGTCCAAGTAGGATACCAAATGGTGTACTGAATATAAATTTCTTAATGTTCAAGGAAATATGACATTGCCTACATCTTTCTAACATTAACCTCATACTTTCTACATGTTCCTTCAATAAACTGAATGCTTTCCAATCATCCAGATAAACTTCTAAAAATTTATCTATAAAATCCTTGAATGCAGCTACTACTACTCTGGAAAATATTGTTGGTGCATTCTTTAAACCAAATGGAATTATCATGTATTGATATGACCCCCACTCTATTGAAAATGTAGTTATGTACCTATCCTCTAGAGTAATTATGATCTGATGGTAACCTGAAAATCCATCTATGAAGGAGTACACTTTTTGTCCTTCCACATTCTATAAAAACCTCATATGTAAATAGAGTAGGAAAAGGATCATGCAGGAATGCATCATTTAATTTCCTTAGATCCACACATATCTTAATACCTTTAGCCTTCTTTTCCTAGACCACCATTGAACTAATCCACTATGATTCTTCCACAAGCTCTATGATTCTTGATTCTAGCATTCTGTCAATTTCTATCTTCACCTTCTGCTTATAGATGGGGTTTAACTTGTATGGTCTCTGTCATACTGGTCTTGAATCTAGTCTGAGGGGTATCTTGATTTCTCCAAGTTCTCCTGCTACCCCTTTCATCTCTGAAAATGTGGCTGGGAATAAATCACTATACTCGTGCAGTAATTCAGTTATTTTTTCCATTGTCTCAATGTCCCAGTAATCGCCAATGCTAGCTATATTGGGCTTCTCTTCAGTCTCAATATTGACCTTTTTAATCTTCATAGGTGCAATGAAATCTTATGATTGTAACAAGGGTCCTTCCAACCCTCTTTCTCCTTCTCCTTCTACTATTTGTATGTCACGTGGGTTTTCCTCTACTTCTTCCTCCTTTGCGGCCTAACAACAGTAAACTAATTGTTCAAGTGTTTCTTTTTTGTAATTTATATCTACTGTCACAGTATCTACCCCATATTCTTCAAATATCTTCCTTTTGATCCTCTATAATGCTAGATCCACCCATGGATTCTCACTTTCAAATGAAAATTTCCTAATAAAGTTATGTTGTATTGTGCCCCAACTCACAGTTTCTCTGCGCAGTTCCTGCTCCTTATACCGGTTACTAGGTATCCCTTCTAATGTATGAATAAAGTAATGCATCCATTCCCTTGGTGGTATCAATCTCTAGTTAATGACGCAATCATTTATGTGGTGTCTTGGGTTCCCTCTTCCATCATACTTTGGTAAGGGTCTATCCTGCTGACTCCTACCAAATCTTATGCGCATCAGTTGCTTACACTGATACCAATCTTGAATTACCTTCTTATGTGTACCCCACCATCATGCAGGTGTGTCCCTCAATGATATATCCAACACTAATAATCTCTGACTATCCAAAACCTTTGATTCAAAATCTGTCCGGAATTTTTCTAAATTGTCCTCTTCAGTAAATGTGGGAAACTGTCTTACTTCTGTCCCAACCCATCTTACTGTGCTTGTAACTCTGGCGCACCTCCTAGTAGAGACTTCATGCAATCTTTGCTGCCATTTTTCTACTCCAGTATCCGAATATGACATGTCGGAATTGATGCTCCTCCAAATGAGTACTCCATCTGTAATTGGATTTACATAGTCTTCTTCTCGCACAGTTATCCTATACAATTGGTTCACATCATCCTCTAGAACACTGTCAGGCACAGGTTCTACATATCTTTCGCAATCTGAGGGATCTAAAGGTGCTACTAACCTAAATTTCAAAGCCTCAAATCATCTTTCTAGTCTTTAGATTAATTATGGTCTGATTATGAAATGCCTAATCAATTCCCAATAGTGTTGGAAATGGTATAGACTCATCCACCATATCTAGTACTTCAAAGTTTGTTGTGGTGCACACACCATCTAGATCCCTTGTTGTATTCTTCAATCTACCTATGGGAATCACTCTTTGCTAGTTTGCTAGATTCAATTGAATATTGGAATACCCTAGTGTAAGTTCTCCCATTGTTTCCCAAGTCTTCTTTGGCAAAATGTTGACATCTGATCCTAAGTCTAGGATAACATTTCTCATATTAAAGTCTCATATATTTGCATTCAATTTCAACTCTCTACTTGTTCTTTTATTTCTATGGACTTGATTAATCTTCTTTGGTTGTGTTCCTATCCCTTATTCTATGCTATATTTCTCAAGCATACTTTTAAAGAAATCCATGGCAATCTTATCATTAAGTAATTTAAAGCAAGATTCCAGGAAATTCTTTAAGTTACTTACTTTCTCTGTTTGCTCTCCTTTGTAAGTATGATCCAAAGATTGAGGCATATCAAAAATAGGAGTATCATACCTCTGCATAATGTTTGATTTGGAGGCTTCACTCTCCTTCAAGAACTCCTTCTTTGCTTCCTTGAAAGTTTCATTCTCCTTCTTTGCATCAAACTATTGTTGTGGCTAAGTATTCTTCTAAATCCAACACGGAGATTCCTTCTTCTGATCTTGTGCATCTACCCATGTCTTCACTCCTCCTCTAGTCATTGTTATCACACAGTTTGTAGCTAGGAGTAAAGGCTATAAGGTAGAAGGCCAAACTGGCATAACAAGAACCTATCCCACCCAATGTCACCACGATGGGTAGGTTCTTTCTCTTTAAGGAGGCTAGGCCTAGGGGAGACGTCCCCGGTGACCTGGGGTTTTGAAGAGATAAAAGGTTAATAGGATGAAGATAAGTTTTTCCCCCCTTCACAGATCACCACCAATCAGAAGTTCCAGCTAAACAGCCAATAATAAAGTAAAACCCAATGAAGAGTACCTGCCTGGAACAAGACAACAGCAAACTGATACTTGCAAGATTATTTCAATGGGTCAGTACTTCATATCAATCAAGAACTATATGATATTCAATATAATCAATTTGAAAGTAAATGTTGACGAAGTCAATGTTTACAAAATAGCAATGAAAATATAATGTCACTTCACCAATAAATACTAGAATGATGTGGCATTCAATGTAACCAATCAATACTTTGTTTAATTAATGTCTTAACCACCATTTAATTTCTCATAAAGTGAAACGTTGCTGCAATAAAGATGAAATAACCAAGAGTGGCGTCAGCAACTTAGGGTTAGTAGGTTAGGGTTAGTGCAGTTAGGGTTTTAAATTCAAGTTTTGAGAGTGTTTGGATCAAAGTCTTACTTCAACGCTGGAGGTCTTAGGATCAGTGCCTTACAGTTAAATGGAGTCAATTATGAAGGACGCAAGAGTTGAAGGGGGTGAAATTTTAAAGAACTAGAGGGATAAGTTTTGAAGTGTTGTTAAAGCAGGGCTTCAAAATCATAACCCTAGGGGAGAGAGGCTCACTCTGGTGTTGCTAAAGAAAGGCCTTGTGCTCTCTCCTCCTTCCTAGCAAACATCTAGCTCAAATGAAATACAAAATCAAGACAAGAGGGCTTAAAGAGGGAGAGTGTTTCTAAGGCAAGGCTCTTTCATCAAACCCTAAAAGAAAATGGCCCTAAGTGTAGATGACCTAGGCCTGGGACGTCCTCTTCCTATTGAAGTTAAAATGGTACGGCTAGCTAAAGGGAGGAAGAAAAAGGAGTGTATCTATGGCTAGGCTCTCTTCTTCGTCTTCAATGGATAAAAGCTTTTCTATCAAGGGACATGAGACAAGGACCTACTTGTGTGCTTGTCACCTAGGGTTTTTATTCAGCAAATTATAAATACATGTAAGAAAATAAAACTACAACCATTCAATCAAAAAGTTTTGCAGAAAAATACTTACAATTCATCAAGAAATAATCATACAAACCCTAGTTGTAACACCTTCCTTCAAGAAAAACACCATAAAATGCCAAAAATCTCTTCCTTCAACAAGTGTGCCTTCCTCAATTCATCCAATAACCCAAATAGGGCGCTAAAATCAGACCTAACTATGAGTGAGTCTATTGTTATGATAAAATGAGAGTGAAAATCCCTCAGTTATACAAAACCTTGACCTAATTTTACATTTTAGGTCAGGTAAAAGGCCGACAAGGCCAAATTATCAAAATCATATTGTTTTACATTAAATTGTCAAATTAAAACCCTAATTGAGTTGTAAAGAGATAAGAAGCCCCTCTAAGGGAGGCGTTAGCCCCTTCTAGGGAAAATGGGGCATCCTGGAGAAAAACGTTAGCCCTCCTTGGGCTTCTCCAACCTGCCACATGTGCCAATACTGCCTAGTCTACCTCCCAAAACGTCCATACTATTGGATGACATCATAGCTATGATGGGTGAAATCCTAGGCCTTCCAAATCCAACGTTCCACTAAAAAAGGGCAAATCCCCCTAGGTCAAGCTCTGTCGGGGTGCCTCTGGTGGAACGTCCTCTTCTTCTCCGGTGCAAGACACCTATCCATCTATGTCTCATCTCTGCCCCATGGTGGGGTCTCAACATCCATCTGATGGGCTCTTCAGCCCCATGGAGGTCCGAACTGATCATCTCCCCATGTGTACCGATCCAAATGGTACCTATCCCTCGGGTATGGTCCTGCACATCAAAGGCTATGCCCTCCATGGGCTCATCAGTCACAGGGATCATAGCAATGTCAATCACATTTCATCATTAATATTATTAAACACATGCATAAAATCCCTAATACATCAATCAATAGCTCAAAGACGTTACACCAATACAAGTCTGGGGAAAAGGACAAGGCTTCCTATTGGGCTAGTATCCACAGAAAAAGGAAAGTTCCCAGAGAGACCTTATCCAAGCCATGTAAGTGGATGATGTGGTCAAGGGATGTCCAAGCATGTGGGTGCAGTAAGGGCCAAGGATATAATGTGTTACCTGTGGGTGCCTTTGTAGAAGGCAAGTTGTCCCTGTCATGGATGCATTTTTTTCAAGCCCATTCTTGCCTTTATTCTTTTATTTGTTTTTTTTGTTCAAAAGCTAATCAGGGGACACTTCCTTGGCATGGTAACTAGAGATTACAGCGTTACCCACAAGTACTTTTGCAGAGATGAGAAGGTTGTCTCGTGATGAGACCCCCTTTCCCTTGGCCATGCAACCAAGAGTCACTGCCCTGGTGTGGTAACCAGCTGGTGGCAATGTCATACTGCTAAGTACCCATGGACCTAATAGGCTAGCTCGTGATGAGACCCCCAATCCTTTGATTAGGTCTTGTTTTATTATTTCTTCGGGTCCCTCTTGTTTCTTGCTAAGAAGCTTTTTATTGCTTTCTCAGGGATCCCTGGGGGAAGCATCTCGAGATTTTATTCTTAGGCTTTTATCTTTTACCAGCTTGCTTTTACCTTCTGGGCCTTTAGCCCCTTCTTCCCACGAGGTAAGGTGCAATCCTAAAAATAGGTCAACCCAATGCTTGGACAAGGGGAATGGGATAGGTGAGCGGGAAACAAGATGTAAGAGTGGTGCTATGATGGGAGCAGACAATGGATTTTTCAGAAATCCCCCTAGGGGAAAACCAAAACCTACAAACACAGGCTTGCTAGGGCACCCTTTCAACCCTTCCCAAACATGGTCAAGTGGGCAAATGTAAGATCCAATCAGTTGTTAGAGATAAAAGGAATCAGATGCATATATTTAAAGGTTTCAATGATCAAAAGTGACACATACCATGATACCTGGACCAATTACCTCATGGAGAAATAACCTCTTTTGATACAGGACCAAGACGATGGTGATGGATGTTGTTGTTTATGTCAAGACAAAGACAATGGAAGAAGAAAAGGTGGGCCCTCTAGGGCCATGCTCAGGTCAATCCTGCTCTCGGTACTCCATGTCTAGGACCTGTGGGCCTAGAGACATGATCTCCTAGTTATCCCTAAAAAGTGGGGATAACAGTCACTATACTAATGTCCCTCCTGGGATCCCTTATTTCTGCAGCAATACACTAAACATTATGGTTATTTATATTTCACTTCTCCTAGATCTTTGTCATTAACTTCGGACACTCTTCTATCACGTGATCTACTGCGTGACAGTACATACATGCCGTTGTTGGTTGAGGACAATCCCTGGAATAGTGTCCTTGTTGTTGACAATTATGGAAGATAATAGGCCCTCTGCCTCTGCCCATTCCTCCTCTTCCTCTACCTATGAATCATCCTTTGTTCCCCTATGGATCCATGTTATGTTCATAATATTGTGGTGCTTGATTATACTATGGGGGTTGTTGAAACTGTGGCACTACTTGAAATTGTTGCGCATTGCCAAATTGTGGCACAGTATGTCCTACGATAAACTCAGTTTGCATCTTGTATGCATCTGAGGTTCTTTCCTTCATTAATTCTAGGGTTCTACAATTTTTGTCTTCATGTCCCAATGACTTGAAAAAGTTACAAAAAGTACTCTTCGGTTATGTCTTGTACTTATGCATCATAGGGTAGTGATAAGGATCATGCCCATGTGTCTTGCATATTTCACACCAAGGCCCTCCTATAGGCAATGGATTTGGAATCCCTACTCTAGGTACTTCGCAAATTTCAAACACACATTATTGTGATGTCCCTCTGATCTGCACAGGGTACACCACATTGATTCTCTTTTCTCCCTACTTTTATTTTTGTTTAATTGCACTGTCAAGTTCTTCAGGTCTTCCTTCAACTTCTCGATAGTTGGATCTGTCTGCTTATATTGACTCTCCTCTAACTGCATCACTGCTTGTAATGTCTCTGCCTGGTTTTGAAATTTGTGTTGTCTCAATGGATATTTAAAGTGTGGTAACAGATAATTTATAAACAATTGTCTATGTTGCATGTCAGAAATGGTACACTTCATTTTACTTTTCAATGTCTTGAACTTCTGATCGATGTCCCATATGGACTCTCTTGGTTTCTGTCTAACCTCAATCATCTCATTCATAAACTAATCCTCTAATTTTGGCCTCTAAAACTCTGTGATCAATGCCTGCTTGATCTTTGCTACTGTTGTCGGCACACCCTATGAATTGTTTACTGCTAGATTCATATACCAATCCATCGCGCGGTTTCTAAACGTTATTGCTAGATGTGCTACTTTTGTTGCCTCATCAGTGACTCTTTTTGCTTCCCATATTCTCTCACACACAAATAGGTGCTTCTTTGGGTCTTCTGATCCATCCCCATGAAACTCTAGTAATCTTATTGTTGGATCTGCGCCTACCATTGTCGAATGTATTGTACCTTCTTTGTGCGGTACTACTCTCTGTGTATTGTTGTTCGTACTTGAAATTCCACTGGTGTTGCTACTGGTACTTCCACTTGTACCACTATCTGCACTACTGTTGGTACTTCCACTTGTACCCTAACTTATATTATGATCTCCTAGATTCTGCTGACCGTCAGTCACTTGTTCTCTAAACAATTATTTCTTTGTTGATGTGTTAATCGTACATGGGGTTGTAGGTTCTACATTGATTCAAATCTGGACAGGGGTACCTACTTCCTCATTAGATCTCGCTCATCTAGTGTTTCTTTCATATTTGGAGGGAGATATTTCTTCAATGTGCTCCATAGCACGAAGATCATCTACCTCTTTCTCATCACTCTCCAATCCTTCCTTCTCAGCTACTACTCTTTTCTTCTTATTGAGATTATATTGGTAGGGTCTTCCACTGCACGTCATTCCTACCTTCTGCAAAATTTTCTAGATCTCCTCTTGATCCATCATAATGGGATCTTTCTCGTTACTACGCTCTTCTCTATCCATTTCCCCCTCCATCTCAGACCTTCATCAGTGTTTCCACTAACTCTCCCATGCACGCGGGGTAGTTTAGTTGTCTGATTCCATAGTTAATACCCCTTTATCCTGCAATAATATTTTGATCGAAGTGTACAACGGCATGATGTACCTTCCCCTTGGACCCTTAATAAATTTCTTCTCTACTACACTGTAATACTTCGATGTATCTACTACAAACTCATTGGTATACCCCATGTTATCATCCTGTAATTTCCCAGGTTGAGGAGGAAATCGGCAGGGGTAACCACAAAACCACTTGGAGTCAAGGATTTATCCCTCCAAGACTAAGAGAGGGATCTCTTTGTCTGATTTAGATTTTTTTGAGTATGGATCTTAGGCTAGTTATTATGGATTGGTATTTGGTTTTTTAAATGATTTTCTTGGAGCAGGAGAAAAAGGGCATTGGGAAATGGGGTCAAAGAGATCTAATCCAAACAAAGAAGGGTCTACATGGGAGATTACAGAGAAATGGATGGAATAAGATCATAATAGGGCAGTTAAGAACCTGGGAATGACCTTCAGGCATAAAACATTGATATTGCTTTAAACTGGGAACGGGGTGTTTTTAAACAAATCATGAGCTTGACTCTCTTTAAAACAATAGAGAAAAGAAACACATATGAAAAACAGAGAAAAAATAATTACAGTGAGAAAAAATTTGCCAACATAATGACACAAGAATCCTGTAACTATAATATTGTTTTGATCAACTATGGCTATGTGAGATGATTACAACAATGAACACTTCTTTTCAAGTCCAACTCCCCTTACTCTATTAAAAACATATATATAAATAAATAAATACAATCCTTAGGCTCAAGAGATCGAATTCGATCATCCTGGCTGAAAATAGCAAGTAAATCCCAAAAAGATCTGAACTAAAATCGAGGTCGAATCTACTGAGAATAGCGATACACTCAGACATTTTTTTCTCCTCAACGGTGACACCTGTGTATAAAATGAAAGAGTTTATTGTATATGAGAATTTACGGACAAAAACCTCTCTCGGTTTTTCAAATTTCATCTCCAGCTTGCTGAAACGACTCATGCAAAATCATGACTAAAACCGGAAAAAATGGGAGCCTAAAAAATAGGGCTCAAATATGGCTTCGATTATCCCTTCTCCTGACATCTATGTAAATTCTGGAAGATTTTTTTGTTTTTCATCCCGTGATGAACAAAAACCTCTCTCATATTTTGAAAATTCATTTCCATTTGCCCGGAATCCCTCTCGAAAGTCGACTGGTCAAAACTGGAAAAAAATGGTTTTGTGAATTTGGGGGGCAGTTTTGCAGGGGGAAAGTGGTTTACTCGGACTTACCCTGGGGTGGTAAGTGGTATTGGGAGGGGGGGTCTGAATTCAGCATACGGTGACAAGTGTCCCTCCAAATACCACTTACTCGAACCCCCTTGGTGTTGATGTGACGTGGGGGGGGTCCAAGCTATGGGGGAAATGTCAGGTAGTAAACTTAGGATATGTTTTTAATTTTTGTATTATGTTTTATTTATTAGTTTCTAAGTGTTTTATTATATGTTTTATTTAATATATGGTTTTTTTTTTATGGTTTTTTTAATTTTTGTTTTTTATATTTATTTTTTTATAATGTTTTAATTAATTTAAATTTAAAATTATTTTATATTTGTTTTATTAAATGGTTTTATTTTAATTAATGTTTAATGTTGTTTTTTATTTTTTAATTAATGTTAATTCTAATAAACTAACCTAAATTCTAACTTAATCCAACTAACTTAATTGATAATTATTAATTAATTTAATCATTAATTTATTATTTACAAGACTAACCTAGTTTATTAATGTAACTACACTAATTCAATTAATATTAACACTATTAATTAATCTAATTATTTTTTTATTATCAATTACCTTATTAAACTAATCAATATTTTATTATCCTAAGTTTGTTTATGCAGGGATGAGTGGCGGGCGAGATGTAGCCAATAGGATGAATGGACAAGGGAGTGAGAGGCGTAGAGGTGGATGAAGGATGCAACAGACTGATGAAGGATCATGCGTAACGGATGGGGGGGGGATGGAATCAACTGAGCCCAGCAAGCTAGATGTCTTCATCACGGGAGAAATGCCAAATAAGCATATGAAGAATCAAATTACCTATGATTATAGGACCCCAACATAGGTTCCACCTAGGGATGGAAGCTCCTAAGGAGGTGTCAAGAATCTCAGATATTTGTAAATGCGGACCAGTGCTTTATTCGTTGGGCCATGGAGTCACTACAACTACAATATTTGAACTAGCTCAAATTTGACAGAACACTGAACTAGATACTATCAACTGCAAACTCTACTGGAAACCATACAATACTGAAAAAGATGCTCAAATGACTGAGTTTATTCAAAACTGCTACCTACCCTACACTACTGATAATTTTTTTGTTCTAAATGATACAATAATGCCAGTGCAACCAGTCAAGCAACTGCTCTAATAACTCTGCTCTTTCAATGTTTTCAATCAATATCATAAATAGAACTTGCATAGGCATCATGAACTGCTTTCCATCCTGATCTTCACAACACAAAGTTCTGAGACTATGGACAATTCCAGAAACTTTGGGAATCAATGGGTATTCTTAAAAGAATAACTCCTCCATATAGACAGCTATAGGATCATGATAAACATAACCTATCTCCTGATATTCAAATTTATCCATTTCAACTCCATGATCTGATAATGCACATATACCATCTGTATCATTTTTCACATGTTGATTTATCTGTGGTTTTTTTAATGAATTTTGAGAAAAAACTATTGTTGAATCAAAACATAGAAATGATTGTTTAACCATGTCTAGATCATAGCTACTTTTCAACTCATGACTGGCGAATGAAAAATGATTTTGACAACACAGGTCATCCAATCGATCGGCTATTGTATCATGAAAAGACTAACAAGATTGTTGCATTGATTCAAATGAAATTTCTTGACTTTCTATGTGTTTATCCTTCAACATATGTTCAAGAGTCTCCTTCAAAATTTGAAATGAATTATAACCTAATGGTACAGAATTACATTCCACTGATTCAAATTTTCCTTCAAGCTCTGAACTTTCGTCCGGGGTTTGAAACTTAGAGGGACTTGGTGAGTGCAACCCTGGATCTAAAACAGCCTCTATGTCATCAATGACATCATTCACTGATCCATCAGAAGATTTTCCTTCTTCACTATTTACCATTGGTTTAGAATTATCTCTCAGAAATTTGAAAGAGGAGAAACATAAAGGTAAATTATGTATACTTACTCCGAGATCTTCTGCATTTTGATCATTGTTGTCATAATCGTTATATACAGACTAATTGTCCTGCTTGAATTGCAACTGATCTTCTTCTTCCCAACAATGAAAAGAAATGTCATCAAACATACACATCATATCAGCTGATGGCTCTTCAACAAGTTGAGTTGGAACTTCATCTTTGACTACATTGTGAATTGTATACATGAAATAATCATTATCCAATCCATGATACCAAGGATGAGCTGCAAAGTGTTTGGGGACATTGATCCTTATCTGTTCTTGAACTATTGGAACATGTGATCTTTGAACAACAAGTTTATCATTCCTGTTAATCGTCTGCATAATCTCTTTTACAGTGTTTGCCAGGACATCTAGTTTCACTTCTGAAGATGTCATTTGTTCCTTTTATGTTCTATCTTTCTTTTCTTCCCTTAGCTTGGACCTTTTGTTCAGCAAGTTAGCTTCCACATCAACTGCAACATTTTTCATTTCTTCAAGGGTTGTAGCGTTCATTTATCTTAATTGGAATGCCATCTCTGGATCGAAAGCATCAGGGTAATGCAAGTGAGCTAATCCTAGGGGTGTCCTTATATCAACAAACATTGTATGATATACCTTATTGAACCTTGTTGAAAACTGATGTACTTTTTCCCTGACTGTCTTTTCAAATGGTCATACTCTTCTAGGATGAGAAATACATTTCTCATGATCACCCATCGATCTAGGAAAACTTGCATGAATTGATGGAAATTGCTAAGGCTTGCAACTGGAAGATTCTTAAACCAATTTTTTACTTTACCTTGCAATGATAGGGAAAACACCCTGATACATACATCATCTTCTTCCACCTCAAACAGATCAAGAAAATCCTCAAGACTTTGGATGTGCTTTTCAGCAGCGATCTTCACATTTTCTCCATCAAACCTAGGCAAATTATTGCTATAATTGGCAAGGAGGTCATGGAGAATAGAAGGTAAAACCAGAGGCTTGTATCTATTTGGGACTTTTACAGATATAGGATTCAAAGCAAGGGGCTTATAGCTAACTGGAATTTCAACAGTGGTAGGAGATAAAGCATGAGATTTGTGTCTCACTGGGCTATCTATAGATATTGGAGTGTGTACTAGAGCTATAGGTAAAGGATAAATACTTTGAGGTTCTTCAGCTTGAAACTAGTCATTATGAATTTCAGCAATAAATTCTTGACCAGGATTATAATAGGAGAGAATATAATTACAGATAAATCCAACAATGTCTTGAATAAAATTTGAACTCGAATACTTGATCTTTCCAGATTGCTTTGTCATGTTTTAGTTTCTTCCTCCAGTGGAGTCTTCGAACTAGAACTGATCTGGAGATTGGATTCGCCAGGTGAATGATATCAACCTTCTTGTGTCTGATCACTGTCCACCATCAATAATCAGATCTGGAACTTGAAGTGCACTACTGGAGAAAGTTCCCCAGTATGGTCGTCATTATGTTATCACCCTGTAATTTCCTAGGATGAGGAGGAAATCAACAGGGTTAACCAAAAAACCACTTGGAGTCAAGGATCTATCCCTCCAAGACTCAGAGAGGTATCTCTCTGTTCGATTTAGATTTGTTTGAGTATGGATCTTAGGCTAGTTATGATGGATTGGTATTTGGTTTTTTAAATGGTTTGCTTGGAGCAGGAGAAAAAGGCCATTGGGAAATGGGATCAAACAGATCTAATCTACATGGGAGCTACAGGGCAAGGTAGGCACTATGATTGATATTTTAAGGTTTGGTAAATGGTCAAGAAGAAAAGGGATGAAATCATATCATAACAGGGCAATTGAGAATCTTGGGAATGACCTTTAGGCATAAAACATTCATTTTGTTTTAAACTGGGAACGGGGTGTTTTTAAACAAATCTTGAGCTTGACTCTCATTAAAACAATAGAGAAAATAAACACATATTAAAAATAGAAGAAAACATAATTACAGTGAGAAAAACTTCACCAACATAATGACACAAGAATCTTGTAACTATAATATTGTTTTGATAGACTATGGCTCCGTGAGATGATTACAACAATGAACACTTCTTTTCAGTCAGGTCCAACTCCCCTTGCTCTATTAAAAATATATATATAAATAAATAAAATACAATCCTTATGCTCAAGAGATAGAATTCAATCATCTTGGCCGAAAATAGCAAGTAAATCCCAAAAAGATCTAAACTGAAATCTGGGTCGAATCTGCTGAGAATAGGGGTACACTCAAACATTTGTTTCTCCTTAATGGTGACACCTGTGTATAAAATTAAAGAGGTTTTTTTATATGAGCATGTTATGGACAAAAACCTCTTTCGGTTTTTCCAATTTCATCTCCATCTCGCCGAAACAGCGCCCGCAAAATCATGACTGAAACCAGAAAAAATGGGAGCCTGAAAAATAGGGCTCAAAGATGGATTTGATTCTCCATGATCCTGACACCTGTGTAAATTATGGGAGATTTTTTTGTTCTTCAGCCCGTGCTGAACAAAAAACCTCTCTCGGATATTTAAAATTCGTTTCCATTTGCCCGAAATCCCTCTCGGAAGTCAACTGGTCAAAACTGGAATTTGGGGGGGCGGTTTTGCAGGGGGGAAGTGGTTTACTCGGACCCCCCCTGGGATGGTAAGTGGTATTGGGAGGGGGGGTCTGAGTTCACCATGTGGTGACAAGTATCCCTTCCAATACTACTTACTCGGACCCCCTTGGTGTTGATGTTACGTGCGGAGGGGGTGTCCGAGCTATGGGGGAAATGTCGGGTAGTAAACTTAGGATATGTTTTTAATTTTTGTATTATGTTTTATTTATTAGTTTCTACATGTTTTATTATATGTATTATTTAATATATGTTTTTTTATTGTTTTTTATTTTTTTTTTATTATTTTTTTTTTTGTGTGTGTCTGGAGGAATCAGCAACTAGTTAGGCACGTGCTCGCGTTACACGTGGCCGTGTTATCCAACTGCTACCACTATAACCTCCAGGTGTGCCCACGATGCCCCTTACGCGGCACACAAGGTAAGTCGGGGGGAATTGAACTCGAAACCTCATGGAACTTCATTTTCACGGCACTTGCCAATTGAGCTGCCCCCCCGGGGGCTGTTTTTTATATTTATTATTTTATAACGTTCTAATTAATTTAAATTTTAAATTATTTTATATTTGTTTTATTAAATGGTTTTATTTTAATTAATGTTTAATGTTGTTTTTATTTTTTAATTAATGTTAATTCTAATAAACTAACCTAAATGCTAACTTAATCCAACTAACTTAATTGCTAATCATTAATTTATTATTTACAATACTAACCTAGTGTATTAATCTAACTACACTAATTCAATTAATATTAACACTATTAATTAATCTAGTTATTTGTTTATTATCAATTACCTTATTAAACTAATCAATATTTTATTATCCCAAGTTTGTTTATGCAGGGATGAGTGGCGGGCGAAATGTAGTCAATGGGATGAAGGGACAAGGGAGTGAGTGGCGCAGAGGTGGATGAAGGATGCAACAGGGTGATGAAGAATCGGGCGAAACGAATGGGGGGGGAGGGGGGGAATGGAATCAACCGAACCCAGCAAGCTAGATGTCTTCATCACAGGAGAAACGCCAAATAAGTAGTTGAAGAATCAAATTACCTATGATTATATGACCCCAAAACCCCACTACAATGTTGTCTAGCTAGAAATCTACTACACACGTGAATTTGGTATTTACCCTTTTCAACCACACGATACTTTCTTCTATCCACTCCACTGATCTAACTCTATTTTTCGGATGGGTATCTTTCAATCGTGTTATCCACTCCTGCAATAGCGTGGGAAACTCACTAAAGAAACTCTCGTGTATTTCGTTGAATACATATCTTTCCAGGTACTATCTTGGCTTAAACCTAGGACTTCTATTATCTTTGTCGGAAAACTCTAGTTCCTAAACTGTCAACCATCTTTCAATCTCTTCTTTCATGGGGTTCCAACCTAAAAACATCCCCTTTCTTAAACCCTTGCGCTATATTGTGTGATACATCCCTCCCGATCTAATCTTCTGAGTTCTAATCAGCAATAGAACCATTGTTGGTTACTTATGGGTTGACCCGAGTTATAACTACAGGATTACCAACAACCCCTCAACCATCGACCCTTCTCGATACCAGAAAGAAACAAAGCGCACAAAGTGCACTACACAGTGTCTCTCTCAGGGGCATTAGATCTACTCACTAATAACCCTCTAATACAAATTTATTATGCTAACTCTAATTTTTACCAATGACACAGCATATAACCAACAGACTTCATTAGCCATTACAACAACATATATTCCATGAAATATATTCATCTACTGTAACATAAGATTAGAATCTGAATACTAGCTATGACATTCATTCAATTAGTTTTATTCTACAGTTCTTTCTTTAGTGCGTAGTATTATTTCCTTTATCATTTAGCATGTTCACCATAAATTCATTAAAGTAAATGTAACCATAAATACTGCAACCATTCACACATAACACAGATATACCATGGTTCACCCCCCTCTTGGGGCTACGTACACAAAGATTTGTCATTTCATCTCTTTATTATTCTTCATGAAAAATCTAGCGTTGTGCATTGTACATCTCTTCCTCCATTACAGACGATCTCCAAAGATCGCAACAGTCCTCTCAAAACTAAGAACTTCCCACCAATCCACTATCAAACTGTTTAAAAACGACTAACTCAGTAACCCGCCAACAACAACCTTTACAGTCCTAATACATTCTACTTATACAAAAATTGGGACAAAGCCCTTAAAAAAACCCTAACCCTAAGCGGATTAGGTTTGTCCACTTTTCAATTGCTCAATCTTGATTGGTCCTCAATCCAACCGTTCTCCAAGTCGGTGCTTGTCCACTTTCCAATTGCTCCACAGCAATTTGTCCACTTTGTTAATGATTTCCTCGACGTTGGTTTTCCTCTATTTTCGGTGTTGTTTTTCCTCTATTTCCAGTGTGATCCCCCATTTTCCGACTTTGTCTTGAAATATTCAAAATTTCCTTGGTTTTCTCCCAAAATTGGCTTGCGCCAACAATATTCAATCCCTTCCTTCTGAGAGAAACCTCGGGCCACAAATCTTGCCTTATATTTTTCAATACTGCCATTAGTTTTGTGTTTCTTCTTGTAGATCCATTTCGAACTCACCACATATTTTTCCTTTGGTCTGGGAACCACATCCCAGACATCATTCTGCATAATGGATTGGTATTTCTCGGTCATGGCATCTTTCCATACTTGATTTTCTACAGCATCTTCATAACTAGAAGGTTTTGCATCCATTATGTCACACAAGCATGCCATGTAGCCGGAATACAGCTTCGGCTTCTTACTTTCCCTTAAATATTTCTCTGGGGCACCAATTCTTTCTGCATCTCTGATAATCTCTTGTGCCCAAGTTGGTCTTCTCTTGCGAGAAGGTATCTCGGTTGGTTTATGAGGTTCTACCATGTCATGATCCTCTAGAATGGCTTCATTTGGTTCAACTGCCTCTGGAACTTTAGGAACTTCATTCTCTTCTTCATGTGCCTCTTTTGCACGGATCTGTTTGGATTTACTAAAAGTTGCATTATCATCGAAGGTTACATCTCCGCTGATCTCCACTTTTCGGTGACTGCGAATGTATATCATGTAAGCCTTCGATGTGTCACTGTAACCAGAAAATATGCCCTTCTGTCTGGAAGGGTCCAACTTTGTCCTCTTTTCCTTGGGGACGTGAACAAATATAGGGCAGCCAAATATTCTAAAATGGTTGACTTATTGCTTCTCTCCTGAAAACATTTCATCAGGTTTCTTGTTTTCAAGCACCTTGTGGGGAATTTTGTTCTGCACGTACATTGTTGTCTTTGTTGCTTCTACCCGCATATGCATAGGAAGATCTTGATCATGGATCATGGCCTTTACTGCTTCCATGATTGTCCGGTTCTTCCTTTCATCTATTCCATTCTGTTGAGGGTTACAGGGAGTAGAAAGCTCCCTCTTAATCCCAACTTCCTTGCAATACTCCTTGAATTATTCTAAGGTGAATTCACCTCCATTGTCTGATCACAGGGTCTTTATCTTCCACTTTGTCAAGTTTTCTACCAGATCCTTGAACTCTTTGAATTTTCCAAAAACTTCATTCTTTGATTTTAACAAATAAATCCAAGTTTTATGTGATTAATTGTCAAAGAAAGATACATAATATACATACCTACTTAGTGAAGTTGCTGACATCAGTCCACATACGTTTGCATGCACACTTTCCAAAACTCTTTTGGCTCTGATATCACTATTGGGAAAGGAGTGCTTCACGTTCTTTCCTTGTGCACATCCTTTGCACACACCATCTGGTTCTGCTTGGATTTCTGGAAGACCAGTCACCATTTTTCTCACAACCGGAAAAGCTTTGTAGTGTAGGTGAGCAAATATCCTATGCCATAGTTCACTGGGATTCACAATCTCATGAACCATTGTGGAGTCTGAATGTCCTTTTAATTTGTAGAGTCCTCCCTCTTCAACTCCAATCACTACTGCATCATCAAGGGTCTTCCCTTTAGGCCACATAATAACTTAACCATCAATAAATGCTACTCTAAATCCTTTCTTGTCCAATGCTAAAATTGAGAGAAGATTCTTCTTTAAACCTAGAACAGAGAGAACTCGCTTCATCTACATTGGCTTTCCTGAGTTTAACTTGTAGGAAGCTTCTCCAACACCTTTGATTGGATATTGATAGTCATCACCCAATTTCACCTTGTGACATGAATCTTTATGAATAAGTTTAGATAAGGAGTCTTCATAGCCTGTCGCATGCTTGGAAGCACCATTGTCTATCAACCAAGTGTCACTTCCATGAGTAAAAGTACCTATGAGGGTTGAGATAAGAGCATAATCTTGATCACTTGATTCATCTTGCTTCGCAACCTTCTTGGGAGGCTCATCATCTTCAGTTGTGTGAGCTTGATGCCTCTTACTTCCTTTCTTATTCTTAATTTCCATAATGAGGGGGCAATCCCTAACAAAGGGTCTCAATTACTGACAACAGTAACATCTGATCTTTGAGTTGTCTCTTTGAACCATCTTAAACTTCTTAGGTAAATAATGCTCCTTCTTGTTCTTTCCTTTCCTGGTGTGGGGGACTAGGGCTTGATCTTCACAACTACCATATTTTCTTCTCTTACAGTTGTCCTAGATTCTTCCTGGTTAAAATCTTCCCAAAGCCTACTGAACTTGGAAATCTTCTTTCTTGAACAAATTCCTTGGATGAATGCATCCCATGACCTTGGGAGGCCATTCAAGGTAGTCATCACCATCTCTTCTTCTTCTACTGAGTCACCAATGGCTTCTATCTTCTCCTTGATTTGATTCACTCTTGAGAAGTAGGAGTGAATGGTTTCTGAGTTCAACATTTTCACATTCTTCAACTGATATCTCAGAGTCATTCTTCTATTTATGTTAGGCTTCTAGATCTGCAACTGGCTTCTATTCAGGCCTGCTCTAATACCATGTTAGAATTTTACATTTTCTAGTTACACAATTACAATTACTTAATCCAATAGCAACTGTAGTAGGATCACTAAAAGATAGACAATCACAGATACAATAAAACACAAAGACTATCTTGGGAAACCCTCGTGGGGGAGAAAACCCAACAAACAAAAATCCCCAATATAGATTCATTCAACCAGTACAATGATGTGTTATAGCTCTCCAAGAAACACCAAGATCAAAACACCAAAAGAACCAATCTCCAAGACTTTTGTGCTAGACCTTCTTATGCGCTCCAAGATGCACAAGAGAAGTGTGTCAGTGTGTGTCCAAATGAAAGGAGTGTTAATGTTTAAGCCATTATTATAGTTCTTTTCATTTCAATAGATAACAGCAACATAAGACAAGATCACTGAGAAATACACAATCACAAGAGACACAGCATTTATCCCGGGAAACCCTCTAGGGGAAGAAAACCCAACAAAACTTCCTTATTATAGATAGCCAATACAATGCCAAGAGATAACTCAAGCAAATACAGAAATTCCTCTCCTAAAGATGCACCTCTCTCTCTCTCTCTCTCTCTCTCTCTCTCTCTCTCTTCTCCAACTGCAGTTCCAAAACTTGTATCTCAATGAGAAAGTGAAGTGTGTGTTTAAGTGAGGCGCTAGCCTCCTTATTTATACAAGACTCGCACGTGTGGGAGTATCCTTTCACTGGCAGGGTCGACTTCTTCTTATGGGTGGTTATAACCACCTTTATTATATTTCGGGGCCTCTTTGATATATTATGGGGCCGACTTCTCTTTATGTCTATTACAGTTACATTATAACCAATCTACAAAAGGGGATTTGGTCCTTTTACAATAGCCGACATGATCAAACCACAATGGGGATTGATCCAATGAATAATATATAAAATAAGAATACACTTTGCAATTACATTATTTCAACACTCCCCCTTAACAAGAAGGGTATTCTACAGTAGCATTAGACTAGAGAGAGGCATTTATCATCAACAGCATCAAGAGGACATCATCATCAATATCATCTTGGAACACTGATTGGCGTATCTATAAATCATCGAAAGTTTTCTTCATCGGCAGCATCGTCATTCTCAAAGGAATACAATCATCATCTACATCAATATGTATTAGTATAAAACTAATACATCATCATCACAGCACGAGGTTGGCTCATCATCATAATACTAGACTGGATTTACGTCACAGCTATCAAGCCAGAAGCACAGTTCTAGTCTAATCTCATAATCTTGCTTTACATCACAGTAATAAAGATGGAAGCAAGATACTCGTCCTGCTTTATGTCACAGCAATCAAGTTGGAAGCAGGATACTAGACTGGATTTATGTCACAGCTATCCAGCCGGAAGAACAGTGTTAGTCTCATCTCATCGTCTTTCTTTACGTCAAAACTGTCAAGCTGGAAGCAAGATGCTCGTCCTGCTTTACGTCACAGCAATCAAGATGGAAGCAGAATACTAGACTGGCTTTACGTCACAGCTGTCAAGCCGAAAGCTCAGTACTAGTCACATCACATCTTCTTGCTTTACGTCACAACCATCCAGTTGGAAGCAAGATACTAGACTGGTTTTGCATCACAGTTGTCAAGTCGAAAGCTCAGTACTAGTCACATCACATCTTCTTGCTTTACATCACAACCATCCGGTTGGAAGCAAGATACTAGACTAGCTTTGCATCACAGCTGTCAAGCCGGAATCTCAGTACTAGTCACATCACATCTTCTTTCTTTACGTCACAACCATTCAGTTGGAAGCAAGATACTATATTGGCTTTGCATCACCGCTGTCAAGACGGAAGCTCAATACTAGTCACATCACATCCTCTTGTTTTACGTCACAGCAATGAAGATGGAAGCAAGAGATGTCTCATCACAGTAACTACTCCCCCTTTCGAGGAAGGTCCTTTCGGACTATACCAAGATTATCTCGAAAGTGCTCAAACTTTACACGAGATAGAGGCTTGGTCAACACATCAACAACCTGTTCATTCATGCCAACGTACTAAAGCTTTATGGATCCCCTCTGAAACATGTCACGAATGTAATGATATCAAATCTCTATGTGCTTCAACCTGTAATGGAATACAAGATTCTCTATCATCTTTATGCAACTCTGGTTGTCACATAGGATCGTGGTTTCTTTCATCTCTAGGTCAAGTAGGTCGGTCAACAACTTTTGAATCCATATAGCTTCGCAACTGGCAGAACATGCAGCAATGTAATCTACTTCTGTTGTGTTGAGAGAAATGTTGGATTGCTTCCTACTTTGCCATGAGATCATGGCTGATCCCAAACTGAAATATCATCTAGAAGTGATTTTCCTGTCAGAAACACTTCCTGCCCAATATGAATCAGTGTATCCACTCAATGTGAAATCTCCATCATAACTGAGACCACAATCTAATGTACCCTTAAGGTACCTCATCACATTTTTTTCACCCACAAGGTGAACATGTCTAGGTTCTACCAGAAACTAACTCAAGATGTTCACAGCAAAACAAATGTTTGGTCTGGTGTTTTTCAGATACATCAGCGATCCAATAATATGTCTGTACATCATGGCATCAATCAATTCTGACGAAGTTTCGACCAGCAGCTTCAGCTTCGCTTCCATGGGTGTATTCATGGACTTGCATTCCAACATGTCGAATCTCTTCAGGATTTCGACTGCATACTTCCCTTGGTTAAGGAAGATCCTTTCTAGACTCCGACATACCTCAAGACCTAAGAAATAGTGCATTAGGCCAAGGTTTTTCATCTCAAATTCTGAAGCGAGTCTCTTCTTACATTCAGTGATGAGATTTTCTTCTCCAGTTAAGAATAAGTCATCCACATATAGTAATAGTATTACTGGCTCATCGTTCATGACCTTGAAGTAGATGTTAGAATCTGCTTTACTCTTGGTAAAGCCTAAGCTCGTCATAAAACTGTCTATACGGACATACCAAGATCTAGGGGCTTGCTTTAATCCGTATAAGGCTTTCTTCAATTTGAAAACATGAGACTTCATGTTTTCAACTTCAAATCCTTGAAGTTTCTCTATATACACTTCCTCTTCGATGACACCATTTAGGAAAGTTGTCTTCACGTCCATCTAGTGTAACTTCCACTTCATCTTAGTTGCAAGAGCTATGATGGTTCTGATCGAAGTGTATCTGGCTACAGGAGTGAATGTATCTTCATAGTCAATGCCTTCCTTTTGAGAAAATCCACGAGCGACAAATCTTGCTTTATACTTCTCAATACTTCCATCAGCAGCATGTTTTATTTTGAAGAGCCATTTGGAGGATACCACATCTTTACTCTTCGGTCTGAGAACTATTTCCCATACTTCGTTCTTTATTATGGATTGGTATTCCTCTGTCATGGAATCTGTCCATTCTTTCCTCTGAATGGATTCTTCAAAGTAGGTAGGCTCCTCCTCCAGAAGATCACACATCAAAGGCTCCTCCTCTAGAAGATCACACATCAAAGCCATATAATTGGAGAATGGATTTGGTCTTTTCACCTGTCTCATAGCTCCTTCGGGAACACCATACTTCTCTCCATCTTGAATAATCTCTCTAGCCCAAGTTATCTTTCTTTTATGGAGGATCGTCATCTTAGGAGGTTCTTGAACTTATAATATATCATGGTCTTCTAGAATTTCCTCATCAGGGGAAGTTACGAATTCCCTCACGGGTTCTACGGCTCTGGGAACCTCCCTCACTGCAGTTCTGGGGATTATGGGTTCCTCTTCATATACTTCTTCAAGATGGCATCTTCTTGATTTCTTGAGTGTTGCATCTTCATCAAAGGTCACATCCCTGTTGATATCAATGTGACGGTGACCTGGTATATAAATTTTGAAGGCCTTGGAGACCTCACAGTATCCCACAAATATTCCCTTCTTTCATGAAGGTTCCAGCTTGTTTCTCTTCTCTTTCGATATATGAATAAACATTGGGTATCCAAATATTTTGAGATGGCTTACCTCTGGCTTCTTTCGGTGAACATCTATTCTGGGGTCTTGAGCCCAAGTGCACTATGGGACAATCGGTTCTACACATATACAGTTGTCATTGTTGCTTCCGCCCATAAGCACGTAGGAAGATCTTGATCATGGATCACGGTGTTCACAGCTTCCATTATCATTCTATTCTTTCGTTCAGCTC
>JASDQU010735684.1:277904-321224 GCA_032191745.1 Picea mariana
CTTCTTTCGGTGAACATCTATTCTGGGGTCTTGAGCCCAAGTGCACTATGGGACAATCGGTTCTACACATATACAGTTGTCATTGTTGCTTCCGCCCATAAGCACGTAGGAAGATCTTGATCATGGATCACGGTGTTCACAGCTTCCATTATCATTCTATTCTTTCGTTCAGCTCCACTATTTTGTTGGGGATAATAGGGAGTAGTGAGTTCCCTCTTGATCCCAACATCTTTGCAGAAGTTCACAAACTCTTTTGAGGTATATTCTCCTCTATTATCTGGCCTAAGTATCTTAATCTTTCTTTTAGAAAGATTCTCTATCAAGGCTTTGAATTCCTTGAACTTGTTGAACACTTCATCTTTAGATTTCAAGAAATATACCCAAGTCTTACGAGAATAATCATCAATAAATGATACATAATATACATACCCACTAATGGAGGACAATGGAATTGGGCCACATACATCTGAATGAATGAGCTCTAGGACTCCTTCTTCTTTCTTGTCTCTCTTCGGAAAAGGGTTCTTGATGTTCTTCCCTTGTGCACATCCATTGCATACTCCTTCATGGTCAACCGTGAGTTCTGGTAAACCTGTGACCGCTTTGCATATGTATGGTAGTGCCTTGTAATTGATGTGAGTTAATCTTCTATGCCAAAGTTCACATGAGTTTTCAGTGGCGTGGTTCATGGCAACCTCTGAGTGACCCTTTAGTTTATACAAGCCATTTTCTTCACTTCCAATGATGATTGCTTCATTTAAGGTTTCTCCTTTAGCCCACATATGAACTTTTCCATCTATAAAGGCAACTCTGAAGCCTTTCTTTTCTAAAGCTGAAATGGAGAGTAGGTTCTTTGTCAAACCTGGTACATATAGTACATCCTTCATTTTGTTAATGTTTATGCCATTATTATAGTTCTTTTCATTTCAATAGATAAGAGAAACATAAGAACAAGATCACTGAGAAATACACATTCACAAGAGACACAGCATTTATCCTGGGAAACCCTCTAGGGGAAGAAAACCCAGCAAAAACTTCCTTATCATAAATTGCCAATACAATGTCAAGAGATAACTCAAACCAATACAGATAGTCCTCTCCAAAAACTTCCTTATCATAAATTGCCAATACAATGTCAAGAGATAACTCAAACCAATACAGATAGTCCTCTCCAAAATATGCTCCACTCTTCTCCCTCTCTCCTTTGTCGGTAACAAATCAGAACTTGTCTCTCGAACTGAGCAAGTGAGTTGTGTTCAAATGAGGCACTAGCCTCCTTTATTTATACAAGTTCTGGCATGTGTGAAGTGTCTCTTCACTGGCAAGGTCAACTTCTTAATCTGGGTGGGTAAACCCACCTTTATTATATTTATGGGTCTTCTTATTAACTGCTAGGGCGACTTCTTATTCTACCTATTATAATTGTCTATTGACCAATCCGCAAAAGGGAATTTGGTCCTAATACAATTATCGATAGGATTAATCCACAATGGAGATTAATCCTATAAATAATATATCAATAATAATAAGAATACTCTTTGCAGTTACATTATTTCAACACTCCCCCTTAACAAGAAGGGTATTCTTCAACATCAGGCGAGAGAGGTCTGCATCATCAGTGGCATCAGGAGGACAGTATCATCAATATCATCTTGGAACATTGACCGGCATATTTACGAGTCATCGAAAGTTTTCTTCGTCAGCAACATCGTCATTCTCGAAAGAATGCCATCATCATCTGCATCAATATGTATCAGTAAAAATGATACCTCATCACAGCACTAGGTTGGCACATCACAGTACTACACTGGCTCAATGTCACAGCTATTAAGTTGGTAGCTCATTGTCTATCACATCTTTCTTTACGTCTAACAACTAGGTCAGAAGCAAGGTATACATCATCTTGCTTTACGTCTAACAACTGGGTCAGAAGCAAGGAATCATCTTGTTTTACGTCTAACAACTAGGTCAGAAGAAAGGAACGCATCATCATCTTGCTTTATGTCTAACAACGAGGTCAGAAGCAAGGAATCATCTTGCTTTACGTCTAACAACTAGGTCAGAAGCAAGGAACACATCATCATCTTGCCTTACATCTAACAACGAGGTCAGAAGAAAGGAATCATCTTGCTTTATGTCTAACAACTAGGTCAGAAGCAAGGAACACATCATCATCTTAATTTACATCTAACAATGAGGTCAGAAGCAAGGAATCATCTTGCTTTACGTCTAACAACTAGGTCAGAAGCAAGGAATACACACAGCATCTTGCTTTATGTCTAACAGCAAGGTCAGAAGCAATGACTCATCTTGCTTTATGTCTAATAGCGAGGTCAGAAGTAAGGAATACACACAGTGTCTTGCTTTACGTCTAACAGTGAGGTCGGAAGAAATGACTCATCTTGCTTTACGTCTAACAGTGAGGTCAGAAGCAAGGAATACACACAAGGTCTTGCTTTACATCTAACAGCGAGGTCAAAAGCAATGACTCATATTGCTTTACGTCTAACAGCGAGGTCAGAAGAAAGGAATACACACAGCGTCTTGCTTTACGTCTAACAACGAGGTTAGAAGCAATGACTCATCTTGCTTTATGTCTAATAGCGAGGTCAGAAGCAAGGAATACATATATACTCCCCCTTTCAGGGAGGGTCCTTTTGGACTATACCAAGCTTATCTCGAAAGTGTTCAAACTTTACACGAGATAGACATTTGGTCAACACATCAGCAACCTATTCATTCGTGCTAATGTACTGGAGCTTCAAGGCTCCTCTCTGTACCATGTCGCGGATGAAATGATAGTGGATCTCTATGTGCTTCAACCTGTCGTGGAATACAGGATTCTCTGTCATCTTTATGCAGCTCTGGTTGTCACATAGAATCACGGTTTCTCTCATCTCCAAGTTAAATAGGCCAGTCAGCAACTTTTGAAGCCATATAGTTTCGCACTTAGCAGAACATGCGACAATGTACTCTGCTTCCACTGTGCTGAGAGCAATACTGGATTGCTTCCTACTCTGCCACGAGATCATGGTTGATCCCAAACTGAAATAGCATCCGGAAGTGATTTTTTTGTCAGCAATGCTTCCTGCCCAATCTGAATCAGTGTATCCACTCAATGTGAAGTCATGATCTCCATCATAGTTGAGACCATAATCCATTGTACCTTTAAGGTACCTCATCACATGTTTTGCAGCTACTAGGTGAACACGTCTGGGCTCTACCAAAAACTGACTCAAGGTGTTCACTGCAAAACAAATGTTTGGTCTGGTGTTCATCAGGTACATCAACGATCCAATAATCTGTCTGTACAGTATGGCATCTATCAAGTCTGATGAAGTATCGACCAGCAGCTTCAGCTTTGTTTCCATGGGTGTATTCATGGACTTACATTCTAGCATGTCGAATCTCTTTAAGACTTCGACTGTGTACTTCCCTTGGTTAAGGAAGATCCTTTCTGGACTCTGCCATACTTCAAGACCTAAGAAGTAATGCATTAGGCCAAGGTATTTCATTTCAAATTCTGCGGCAAGTCTCTTTTTACATTCAGCGATGAGCTTTTCTACTCCAGTTAAGAATAAGTCATCCACATACAGTAGTAATATTACTGGTTCATTATCCATAATTTTGAAGTAGAGATTTGAGTCTTCTTTACTCTTGGTAAAGCCTAAGCTCGTCAAGAAACTGTCTATACAGCCATATCAAGCTCTAGGAGCTTGCTTCAATCCGTATAAGGCTTTCTTCAATTTGCAAACATGAGACTTCATGTCTTCAACCTCAAATCCTTGGGGTTTCTCTATATACACTTCCTCTTCAGTGACATCGTTTAGGAAAGTTGTCTTCACGTCCATCTGGTGTAGCTTCCACTTCATCTTAGCTGCAAGAGCTATGATGGTCCTGATCGAAGTGTATCTGCCTACAGGAGCGAATGTCTCTTCATAGTCAATGCCTTCCTTCTGGGAAAATCCATGAGCGACAAATCTTGCTTTATACTTCTCAATACTTCCATTAGCAGCATGGTTTATTTTGAAGAGCCATCTGTAGGATACCCCATCTTTATTCTTCGATCTGGGAACTATTTCCCATACTTCGTTCTTCATTATGGATTGGTATTCCTCTGTCATGGCATCTACCCATTCTTTTCTCTGAATGGTTTCTTCCGAGCAGGTAGGCTCTTCATCTGGGAGATCACATATCAAGGTCGTGTAACTGGAGAATGGTTTTGGTCTTTTCACCTGTTTCGAGGTTCCTCTTGGAACAACATACTTCTCTCCATCTTGAATAATCTCTCTTGCCCAAGCAGGCTTTCTTTTATGGGAGAAGGTCATTTGAGGAGGTTCTTGAACTTCTACTATATCATGGTCTTCTAGAAGTTCCTCATCAGGGGAAGTTACGACTTCCCTCACTGGTTCTGCAGCTCTGGGAACCTCCCTCATTGATTATGCAATCCTGGGATTTATAGGTTCCTCTTCATATACTTCTTCAAGCTGGCATCTTCTTGATTTCTTAAGTGATTCTTCTTCATCAACAGTCACATCCCTACTGATCTCAATGTGGCGGTGACCTAGTATGTAGATTTTGAAGGCCTTGGAGACCCCACAAATATTCCCTTCTTTCCTGAAGGGTCCAGCTTGTTTCTCTTTTCTTTAGGTATATGAATAAGCAATGGATAGCCAAATATTTTTGAGATGGCTTACCTCTGGATTCTTTCCGATGAACATCTCTTCTGGTGTCTTGAGCCCAAGTGCACTATGGGGCAATCGGTTTTGCACATAAACAATTGTCATTGTTGCTTCTGCCCATAAGCACATAGGAAGATCTTGATCTTCATAGATTCCAACATGGTTCTATTCTTTTGTTCAGCTACACCGTTTTGTTGGGGATATTGATCCCAACATATTTGCATAAGTTCACGAACTCTTTTGAGGTATATTCTCCTCCATTATCTGACTTGAGTATCTTAATATTCCTTACAGAAGGGTTCTCTTATCAAGGCTTTGAATTCCTTGATCTTGTTGAACACTTCAAATATATCTAGGTCTTTTACGAGAATAATCATTAATGAATGACACATAGTATACATACCCATTAATGGAGGATGATGGCATTGGGCCACACACATCTGAATGGATGAGTTCCAAGACTCCTTCTGTCTTGTTGTCCCTCTTCAGAAACGGGTTCTTGATGTTCTTCCCTTGTGCACATCCATTGCATACGCCTTCATGGTCACCTTTGAGTTCTAGTAAACCTGTGACCGCTTTGCATATGTATGGTAGCACCTTGTAGTTGAAGTGAGCTAATCTTCAATGCCAAGATTCTTCAATGGCGTGGGTCATGGCAACTTCTGAGTGACCTTCTAGATTATGCAAGTCACCTTCTTCTCTTCCAATGATGATTNATATACGGTCTCTCCTTTAGCACGTTGCCTTCTGCAACCTTCGCTATAGCTTCCTCATGTGACCTAGAGCAAGGTCAACAAAACAACAAGCAAGAATAATATCCTTCTTGATAATATAAAGCAATAGCATGAACAATCCTCACAGTAGCTCCTTTAGAGTTATCACTTATAATTTATCTGAAGCAAAGATTAAAGGTAAGGAATACAATATGAAATGAGGTCAACACTCTCATAGTGTTGGGACCAAGCATTCTTCCATGGCAACCTGGAACTAACACACAAGGTTTCTCCTAGAGGAGGTGTTATTTGTATTAGGCAAAGCATATACCTCTATATGCTCACATGCTATTAGGTATAATACTTTACGACGACTGCTATCTCAATTATAGTTATCAGTTCATCATGTGTACCTTTGAATCTTATTAATCTTGGTTAATCAAACCTGGAGCCTTGTCCTCAAGAATGAGTGCTTTCTTTTCTTCCAGGACTCCTTCACTCAAGTGACGAGTGCATTCTTCAACCTGTCTGATGTACTAAGACAATACGCTATCTTGACAGAAGGTTAGTTTTAAGCTCTATGATCAACTTTTGATCCTTCTAATAATTTGATCATAGCTTCAACATGCAACATTGATCAAGATAATGTTATGACAAATAGATGTATATCAGAATAATCACACATGGGTTGCATCATTCCTCTGAATGTGTTGGATCTTGAGATCCTTCTGGATCTATGGCAAGAGATCCCTTCTCCTACAAATACTCTTTAGGGTTTAACCATTAAACATATGTAAGTACATACCTCTGATAGCATTTGTAGGTAGTGGCTCCATCTGGTAGCAGCGGTAATCATTGCCAACTCTTGAGAAAATTTCAAGGGTGATTGCAACTGGCTCTACGGCTGCAACTGCAACTGGTTCTGAGACTGCAACTGCAACTGCAACTTAGGGTTTTATGAGGAAACCCTAATTTTTCAAACTTCAAGTTTTGAAAATCTAATTCAAGGGATAGATGCGCTAAGCTGAGGCGAGTTAGCTAGTGCAGTCGAAATTTCGAAAATCCAACTTTTACCCCCTCAAACTTGATTTGCAGATTTCTGGACTGGTGCTTCTGGTTTTCTGGTACTTCTGGTACTCTGGTACTTTTGGTACTCTAGTTTTGTGGTTTTCTAGTGCTTTGTGAAACTAGGGTTTCACTTTCTGGGAGATCTAGCCACTGAAAAGGTGCGCTCTAACTGTCAAAATGATCCTTGGGGGAGGGCGCAACTTTCTAGGTAGTTTTGGAGCTGAAAAGCTTCACTTTTGAAAAAACCTAATTTGCAAGTATTGTAATAGTGACGTTTTTCTCTTGCGAAATATGTTTCCTTCAGGTTGGCTCTGATACCATGTTAATGTTTATGCCATTATTATAGTTCTTTACATTTCAATAGATAAGAGAAACATAAGAACAAGATCACTGAGAAATACACATTCACAAGAGACACATCATTTATCCTGGGAAACCCTCTAGGGGAAGAAAACCCAGCAAAAAATTCCTTATCATAAATTGCCAATACAATGTCAAGAGATAACTCAAACCAATACAGATAGTCCTCTCCAAAAGATGTGCCACTCTTATACCTCTCTCCTTTGCCGGTAACAGATCAGAACTTGTCTCTCGAACTGAGCAAGTGAGTTGTGTTCAAATGAGGCGCTAGCCTCCTTTATTTATACAAGTTCTGGCCTGTGTGAAGTGTCTCTTCACTGGCAGGGCCGACTTCTTAATCTGGGTGGGTAAACCCACCTTTATTATATTTCTAGGTCTTCTTATTAACTATTGGGGCCGACTTCTTATTCTGGCTATTATAATTGTCTATTGACCAAAGGGGATTTGGTCCTAATACAATTACCGATATGATTAATCCACAATGGGGATTAATCCTATAAATAATATATCAATAATAATAAGAATACTCTTTGCAGTTACATTATTTCAACACATTTTTAGTGAATTCCCTGAATTCAGTTTGTAGTTTGATTCTCCCACTCCCTTGATGGGATATTGGTAATCATCTCCAAGTGTCACTTTCTGAGAAAACTTATTTTCTGAGATACAAGAGACAATGTCTCTTTGTCCCGTCATGTGCTTGGATGCACCACTATCAATGAGCCAAGTGTCCTCTCCAGGTGTTACAGATCCTGAGAGGGACAAGATTAAGACATGGTCTTTGATCTGCTCTCTTATCATCTTTGCGGGTGGATCTTCATCTTTGACTACATGGGCATGGTGCCTCTTATGTTTTCTCTTGTATTATTCTCGCCTGGAAGGACAGAATTTCGCAATTTGTCCCATCTTATTACAATGGTAGCATTGTACAGATGAGTAATCTCTTTCCTTTCGTTGTCCTTTCTTCTGAAATCTCCTTGGATGAGATTCTTTATTATTGAATTTGTTTGGCGGTTGAGGCTCTTTATGATTCTCCTTTTGGAAGTAGGGTTTCATCCTTCCTCTTTTGGTGTGAGTAGCTAGGGCTTGATCATCATCTCTTGCCACTAGCGCTTCACGGTTAGCTACTCTTGTTTCTTCTTGGATGCATTCTTCCCATAGACTATCAAACTTCAGTTTCTCCGTTCTGGCACATATCCTTTGGATGAATGCATCCCAAGGTCTTGTGAGACCATTTAGGGTCGTCATTATGAGTTTGTCTTCGTCTATGGTATCTCCAATCGCTTCTAACTGTTCTTTGAATTCTGAGATTCTGGAGAAATATTCCTGAATTGTTTCTCCTTTCTCCATCCTTGTATTATTCAGTTTAGTTCTTAGATTCATCTTCTGGTTTATGTTCTTTCCTTCATACAGTCTGGTCAAGGCATCAAACATTCCTTATGTGTCATCTAAGAAGACTCTGAAAGAAATGTTTGATGCCTTGACCAGACTGTATGAAGGAAAGAACATNTCTAACTGTTCTTTGAATTCTGAGATTCTGGAGAAATATTCCTGAATTGTTTCTCCTTTCTCCATCCTTGTATTATTCAGTTTAGTTCTTAGATTCATCTTCTGGTTTATGTTCTTTCCTTCATACAGTCTGGTCAAGGCATCAAACATTTCTTTCAGAGTCTTCTTAGATGACACATAAGGAATCAAATGGTCTTTGATTGAATCTGCAATTATTCTTTTGGCCCTAATTGTGTCATTTTGATGCTTGGTTTTTTCTGCAGCATCGTCGGGTTCCGGAATTTCTCCTTTGACGAATTTTGCTAGGTCATTCTCTTCAAGAACAAGTCCAATCCTATACTTCCAAGCACAGAAGTTTTCCACACCTTCCAGCTTGTCAACAAGCTTATAGTGCTTGCAGACATCTTTTTACCTGGAGCTAGAAAAATGACCAAAAAATGAAAATGCTCAAAATCAAATTCTAAACTTACCAGGACGCTTGGCTAAGGCGAGTAGCCTGGTGTGTTTAGATCTGAGAAAATCCAACTTTTTCTCCTCCAAACTTGATCTACAGATTTCTGGACTGGTGCTTCTGGTTTTCTGGTACCTCTGGTACTCTGGTACTTCTGGTACTTTGTGAAACTAGGGTTTCACTTTCTGGGAGATCTAGCCACTAAAAAGGTGCACTGAGAGTGCCAAAGTAATCCTTGGGGGGAGGGCGCACTTTTCTAGATAGTTTTAGGGCTGAAATGTTTCACCATCAAAAAGCCCTAATTTGCATGTACGGCAACAGTGACGTTTTTCACTCTTGTGAAAGATGCTTTCTCCAGCTTGGCTCTGATACCATGTAATGTTTAATCCATTATTATAGTTCTTTGCATTTCAATAGATAACAGCAACATAAGACAAGATCACTGAGAAATACACAATCACAAGAGACATAGCATTTATCCTGGGAAACCCTCTAGGGGAAGAAAACCCAGCAAAACTTCCTTATTATAGATAGCCAATACAATGTCAAGAGATAACTCAAGCAAATACAGAAAGTCCTCTCCTAAAGATGCGCCTCTCTCTCTCTCTTCTCCAACTGCAGTTCTGAAACTTGTCTCTCAATGAGAAAGTGAAGTGTGTGTCTAAGTGAGGCACTAGCCTCCTTATTTATACAAGACTAGCACGTCTGGGAGTGTCATTTCACTGGCAAGGCCGACTTCTTCTTCTGGGTGGTTATAACCACCTTTATTATATTACGAGGTCTCTTTGATATATTCTGAGGCCAACTTCTCTTTCTGCCTATTACAATTACATTATGACCAATCCGCAAAAGGGGATTTGGTCCTTTTACAATAGCCGACATGATCAATCCACAATGGGGATTGATCCAATGAATAATATATCAAATAAGAATACACTTTGCAATTACATTATTTCAACAAGGAGCATATCCTCTATTTATACACAACAGTGTTTCTTGAAGAGACATGACTCTTGACCTAACTAACCCATAAAACAGGGTTGACTAGCCACAATGGGGCTTTTTACAATTATAAGTAAAATACCAATAATATAATAATTTATGTTGAGTCGAATTGTACAATATAATTATAATAACCTTTTAAAGGTTTGACTAAAACAAATATACAAGAATGTCTTCCGCAGTTACACCAAAAATATTAACACTCCATGTACTTGGAGATTTTCTTCATTAATATCTTCTTTAAGCTCTTGTTCTTTAATCAAGTCTCCATCGTCTTCAACAGGGTTAGAAAAGAATCCCTCTTCTTCGAGGGATATCGTAAGATCATGAAGAATATCTTCATACCTCTGAGTTCTTGAGCCCCAATGCTTGAGAAATTCTTCAATGAAAATCGTGAGAGAAGATATACTCTTTGTAGTAAGAGAATTCTTAACCCAATTATTTTGTCTTGCTTCCAGGATAGTAAAACCAATCTTACTAGCACATCTTCATGCATCACATTTATCTCTGAAATGTATTTCTAAAAATTTACAACGTGTGTGGACGGCCAAAGTTGGATCACCATCAAATTTTGGACAATTATTACCTCGATCTGGTGAATGGTGATTTGGGTATCTAGAGAAAAAACTAATGTCAAGAAAAGGAAACATTTCATGAAGTTCCCATGGTGCAATAATTCCATTATTTGAAAATATGCAATCTTATACAAAACTTGAAAATAGAATGACACCTCAAAACATATAAGTGGAGTCACCAAATTAACTTGCTAGACAAGGCTCATCAAAATGTGTATAAGGTGGAGGGATTCTTCCCTCAATGGAGTCGCTAGGTAAGCCATCTGAAAAAGGCTTTGAAGTAATCTCACCAAATATTCTTGAAGCATTGACTTCAGATTTCGAGAAGAATGACTCAATTCTCCCTAGAAAAAATGTTGGAAATGTTATCAACCGAACTAGCACTTATGCAAAGCCTTCACAAGATGTTTGTAAAGTGTAACATATGGAAGTATTTTCCATTTTCATCTAAGCAAGTATTTTCCTCATTTTAGTGAAGGATAGAGATCCAACACAATGGAGGCTTCCCTAGCAACCTCAAGGGATCCTATAGCAAGCTAAGACAAGTCTACGCCCCCCTATCTTAGTTGTTTGATTAGCTAAGTCAAAAGAAAGGAAGGAGTGAGTTAGATAAAGCAAGTTGATTGTGCATGTGTGAGGGGTGCTAGTAAGGAAATCAAAGATGTTTATTAAGCTAAGAAAATAAATTAAATGCCCCAAAACACTAACTATCAAAAGAAAAATGAAAGTTGTAAATGAACGTGAATGATAGATAAGATATTTGAGCATGTAACAAGTTTATAACAGCAGAAATAAATCAGCTCTAAAATCAGCAAGAAGACTATGAAAAATATGCCAAATACCAAGTAAAAGACTTATAAACCATCTATATCAATTGAATGTAATATGACAAGCCAAAATGGATGGAAATGCAATTATTGCAGCAATGACTATGTTAGAGATGATTCCAAATAACAAATGCAAGGCGTTAAACGAAGAATGATAGTAAATGAAGATGCAAATGCAAAGGTCCTAAACAAACACAAAGCGTTGAGAGAGAAGAAGAGTTATGCTAGGATTTTATCACTTGCAACATGAAGACTAGTGCCATATTCAATCCTTGGGCATATGGAGTCAATGCAACAAATTCAATGGAGGCTAAAAGCAAGAGAAGGCTTGAATATTAAAACCCTAAGATTATACCATCATAAGCATAGGCTTAACCTTCTAGGAAGCAAACCCTGAGGTTTATACAATCATAAACCCTAAGTGTCGTCCTATTTCTATAGCATCTAGCAAGAAATCAAGTGGAAAGAAGTCAAACCCTAGAGTTTATACAATCATAAACCCTAGATTTTAACTAACAAGGACAATGTTAAGGGGATGTACAATCACAATCCCTAACTTGACCTTGAATGCTTCAACAAAATTAAAATGGATAAGGCAAGGGAAGGGGATAACAATTATAATCCTTCCTTAGGGTTTCTAACAAAATTATTCAAGGATACAAGATAGCATGCCACTTATCAACCATTAGATAGAGCATTCACCAAAATATACCAAGAACAAACAAAAAAAATTGGAAAGAAAACTTACTATACCAAATCGCTATGCATGAGGAAACACTAATTTCATGAATCATCCACCAAAACAAGAAAAGCATCCACAAGACTAGTCTCCAATAGGTGCGCACAAGTACTCCATGATGAAAAAGAAGAAAAGAGAGCTAAGGAAGTGATTCCCCACAAGTGTGAGTTATGATTTGCAAATGAGGAGTGCTAACCTTCTTATATGAGGCAACCCTAGCACTATAAAACATAAAATATATGTGTTGCAAGTTAGATAGCTCAAGGTCGACCCCCAAAATATCCTCAAACATAAATAAAAGATGCTAATACACCAAAATGTTCCCTCAAAAGTGACTTGTGTGAGTATAGGATGCCACAATGAGGGTGATTTCATGCTTTAGAAGGGTGCAAGGGCCTCCAAAGGCCAATTAACAAAAGGTGCAAAGCATGGTGAAAAGCCACACCTCCTCATCAAAGGTCACATCTCATCATCAAAGGAAAGTAACTCATCATCAAAATGGATGCCCTCATGGTAGGTCCACCCCTCCATCATCAAATCATCACAGCACATTACGTCATCGTCAATTTGCTTAACATCCAAGATGAAAAACCAACGTCCAAGGTGGAAGAAGGGTCCATCATCCCTCCCAAGGGGTGTCCAATCATCTCCAAGTGCAACGTCCTCAAATCAAACCCTAACATACTTTGGGGTGCATTGTCTAAGGTGAGGAGCTTGTTTCCCATCTGATATCCCATCTGACCATATCTAAGCTCATTTGTCCAATGTCCAAATACCAAGAGGTTTGGGTAGGTGCTTCAAGACATTTCCAATCATCGGATGGCCCAACTCTCTGTATCAAGTGTGCAACATCCTTTGTATGGTGCACAAATTCCTAGGTGTCATCATGAAAATGTCCTCCAAAGGACCATGTCAAGGTACATCATGACCAAACAAGGCCCACAAGATAAAGTAAAACCAACATATACAATATACCATAGTCATTAAAAGCATACAAAGTAAGCTACCACTTAATACAAAATCCACATAAACAATTCATGTTTGGTACCTTCTTCAAACTTCACATTAGCTCAAGACTTTATGCAATTTTCCAAGTTTAGGTATGGGAGGACCATCAAAAGACCCTATTAGGTGTGTCGATATCTAGGTAGAGAGGTATTTCCCAAGAATCCCTTCAAATTGTAAGTAAAATGAATAAAGTGGCATGGGGTTTACTTCATGGTGATGGAGTCATTGACATGCAAGGTATCGTGCTCCATCCATCTCCATGAGTGCCTTTGTAGAGGGAGCGCTTGTTGTTTGAGATACCCTTTCCTCAGCAGTGTGTATTCCAAATCCATTTCTTGCCTTTTGATATTCTTTTATTGCTTTTGCAAGTCTCATTTTCAGGTTTCAAGCATTCATTATTTTTCTTATTGCGATTAAATCCTTTTAATTGATATGCATTCAGTGCATTAGGACTAGGGGCAATCGCTTCATAGAGAGGGGGTAGAGCTCAAGCTGGCCCTTGGCTTTTGACTTGGTCATTCATTATCCCATATTTATTCTTTCGTTTATATCATGCTTTCTTGTTCATTTATTTTTTCTAGCAGTTGCAACAACCTCAATATTATATCCCTTCTTCTCATAGGATTTGAACCACGAGCCTTTTTGGTGTACATGTAGCAGCCACTACCAAAATATTAGTACACTACAGAAGGCCCCATGATGAAAAGTATTAAGTATGAAAGGGAGTGGTATGTTACCCCTATCAATGCCTCCCAGTAGTACCCATGTTCCCTAGGAGTGACAACACTGGACTAGGACACAAATGATGGCCACCATGGTGAAACAAAGCAAAAAGCATAACTTCCAAGCTCATGGTCCATTATCTTACTTCAACCCATGATCCTCACCTAAATGCCTAATGCATTAAATGTGACACTAGTGTACCTCATGTGTGCTAGACCACCATCATTAGATGGATCATGATGATCAAGTGCAATAAGTTGATTTGCACGAGGGGGGAGGCATCCAAGGGGCTACTATGTGTCGAGACTATTGATCATCATCATCATCATCTGGATCATTGTCTTCATTGCGGGCCATGAGACATGATCTCCTCTAGTTTCCCCTAGGTTAGAGGGGGTAACAAGGCTAATGCAACCAAGCTTAAACATCATCTAAATGTTTTTGAAATTCGAAGTACCAAGGGGTTTTAATTGCTAGCTAGACTTCAGTAGCTAAAGACAATGCAAAGACCCTCGAAAGATTTCTTCGAGGCCTTAGCCTCAAAATTAGCAATGGAAAAAATTTTAAATCTTGGAAGGATTAATTAAAAAGAAGATATAGAAAAAGAGTTTGTTTCTCACTAAAGAATGGTTTTTCCAACTCAAGGTTTGAGTGAGGCACATTGGGAGGCCATGTAAGCTTGTATTGGCATGATCTAGCAAATGCTTATGGGTGTTTGAAAAATATTGTGGGATCAATCATCGACTCTAGATGAGTTGTCCACAACTCTACTATGTTTGGACATATTCCCATGTGATTTTACATAGAAACTTAGGACTTCATCAATTTAGACATGCTTCAAGTGTACAAAGAACCTATCAAAAAGCAGTTAACAAAGGTATTATGGATTTTATTCCTAAAGTTAGTGACAACAAACTAAATATGAGTTGGAGGCATATTACACTTTTTCATATCTCATACAAGATATTAGCCAAAGTTGTCATGCTCAAAGTCATGCACGCCCTCCCAAAGTTTACTCACCCTAAGTAAAGTGGATTTATTGAGGGGCATTTTATTATAGATAACATCATAGCTATTTGGGAAGGCATGGAATGAACTTGTTGCTTAGGTCTCAATGCCCTTTTCATCAATATTGATTCGGAGGGCTACAACAAAGTGGAATGGCCCTTCATCTTATCCATACTCAAGGACCTTGGCCTTGGACCATTCTTTCTAAGGGTCAATGAAACATTATTCGTAGAAGCATCAACCTACCTCTTTTCCAATAGGTGTAAATCTAATGAAGTGGGCCTTTTCATATCAATATGTCAAGGTTTTAAATTAACACCTACCTAGTATGTTACAATAGTTAAATCTCCCGGATATATTATTTATCTTAGAGTTGGCCAAGGGCTCATCAAAGGAATTCCCTTGCTTGAACTAGATGTGAATCAACTTGTCAATGGGCATTTTGTTGATGATTTGCTTCTCACTATACTTGGGGAGTGAGTCGGTTGAAAACACATATAATACTTAGATACTCTCTACACCACTTGAAGCTCAAATATCCAATGGGCCAAAATGGGTAAGACTCTCCAACCTTCCCCTCCAATTTTGGTGTTTTGAATCCCTACAAGACATAGGAAACACATTCAATAAGTTTCATTTTCAAATCAAAGAGACAAAAGAGAGACATATCACCATGTATGCCCGCATATATGTGGAAATAGATTTCATAAAGGGTTCCCAGGTAAATCAAGTTAGTGGAAAAAGACTAACCCTAGATCAACTCCTCAACTACAAGCAAGCCACTTTTAGGTGCATCTCTCACTTTGAAAGTGGTCATATGGCAATGCATTGCCCCAAAAGAAGAAAAAAAGGTTTCCCCACAAGTGATCACACCAAAAGCTCACATGGTGGGTGCAAGCAATGGAAGATTATCACCTCATTAACAAAAGAACCTCCAAAAATAAATCCATCAGATCCAAAACCACCCTTGGTGCAGCAAGGCGAATCAAAACAACAGGAAAGACTCCAACAGAATAAAAAAGAGAAGCAAGGCCCCAAGTCACCCCTGCAAGAAGTCCAACAATTGGAATAAAAGAAGAGAGACATTCATGATGGATTAAAATATCCATTGGCATCCTCGGACTCAAGGGAAGTAACAGCACCAAACTCAAAGAAGTAGTCAACACCCCATCCTCGTGTTTTCCCAGTAGTTGAGCCCTAGCCGCAGAGGAAGAGGACAAGGAAAAGAGAATATCCACTTCCTTACAAGAGCTCTAGGAAGATGAGATTGGAAGCAACCTGAAATTGGTTGAAGGTGAGCACCACCACCAAAATTTATTTCAATATGTATTGTGTCTACACCTTTTGTTATCATTTTATCATAGTTTACACATGTAGTCCTAGGAACGAAAGAAAGGAAAACAAAGAAGAACCACTACTTGGAAATCTCCCTACCCTTAAGAGTAAGGGGATTTTCCCAAACAAATGGAATCATTTTGTTATCTTTCCTCTATACTCACCCTCTAGATTGTTAAAGTCGCATAATTTTAACTATATATATATATATATATATATATATATATATAAATATATATATATAACCATTTCTTTGAAAAAAAAAATATCCAATGGGCCAAAACTCAATGTTACAAGTAGAGCATTAATGGTATGCCAATTTGGCACATGAGCCAATGATACTTTGAGATATAATCAAACTAGTTGTTTAAGTTTTTGGGTACACATTTTGAGGTCAATGACATATTAGTCTTGAGGGTGGAGTAAAAAGTTGGGAAATGGATTACCAAGGCCATGATTTTTGCTAATCATTTTCAAATTTGTACAAAAAAATATAGAAGGCACTCATGTTTAATACTCCTCTTGTAGAGCACCCTCAATAGTGCTTCCCAAAGATTGAAAAACCCTCAAACTTTTTCTATGGTCTAATTTTGAGGGGCATGATGGATTTCACATTGTCAATTATAACCTTTGTTGCACACCAAGGAAGGAGGTATGGGTATCCCAAAGATTCATACCCAAGCTCATGCTCTTTGTGTTAATTTCCCTTGAACCCAGCACCTGACAATTAGTTCCAAACATATTGTGAGATGTTTATTATTATTATTACTATAGGCTCCCGTCTTGGGATAATGGCCCACCTGAGGAAAATACAAATCAGAAAATAGCCAAGCCTTACAAACCTCAAGATCAGTCCTTCGATCTTGTTGGTTAATTGTTATCTCCCTTCCTGCCCCTTTGCTCCTTTCCTCGAACCCTGTCCTACACACTTGGATGAAAGTCCTTCTTCACCCAATCAATGAGATCTCACTCTCTCACTTTGTGTGTGTGTGTGTGTGTGTGTGTGTGTGTCCTCCTCTCATATAGGGTTCCTTTATAACCTTGAGTTTACTCTAAATCCAAAACCTTAGATATCCAAAGCGATTAACAGTTGAGATCTAATCTCGCGTTCACTTGAGATCGATGGCTAGGATTTAATTTAATTACAAAAACCTTAACATTGAATTAAATTTAAACTCACTTTATTATAATAAGGCATTCACTTAAATAATTAGCTTATAAAGTGAGTTTCCTAAGGTTCATAGGAGTATTAATGTCTCTCACACCTTAGATACACTAACTCATGTGGGAGTACCTGTCTGATGCTACTAAAACATCAACCCTCCCTCTTAGCAAGGAAGGTACTTCCACCACCTGGAAGTGGCTCTATCTTCACTATCATATCCGCTACCATGGTTGCTCTCAAATCCACCTGATTGGTTGCTCCCTCTGAACAGAAAGCTATCCCTGCCATCTCGTTTCAACCCTTCTTCGAAGACTTGTTTCCTTTGAACATGCTCCTAGAAGCCACCTACTTTTGAGCATCCTACATGGCCATCTCATACCATGACTCCTTCTTAACAGACCTAGAAGGCTACTCCCTCCCACTTGAACCTGACAGTTGACTCCCTCTGAGTTGCTCAACCTTCGGTGCTACCTACTTCTTGTTCTCTGCCACTTTGTTGTTTGTCATTGCTCGCATAGGCTGGCCCTTTAGCCTATACAAGTTGCTTTCTCTAACTCCAAGAACCATTCTTAAGTCTAATCTAGATCATCTGGGCTTGATCAACGCATGTTCATCCTGGAACGCTACATCAAATCCCTTCTTCTCAATTTTTGAGACTAAGAGCACACTTCTCCTGAGTTCTGGCACCCATAGCACATTCATCACTCTTAACACGCCTCCTGACTCCATCTAGAATGGCATTGTCCCAGTTCCCTTTATTGCATGCTTGGTGCCCACACCAAGTTCCACATGTGCATTTGAGTTTCACTCTATGAAGCTCTTGAATAGCTCTTGTGCTCCTGTCATATGACATGTGGCTCCACTATCTAGCAGCCGCTCACCCACTGATATGGTGCCCAAGGAAGTCTAGAAACAGGTAAGAACTCATGTTTAAACTTCTTGGCAAACTCATCCACTTGATTCTTTGTCGACGCAACTACCTCTCATTTCATCCCATTTCTTCCCTTCTTCCTCTCTGGACATTGTGAAGCATAGTGTCCCTTTTTATGATAGTTAAAACACTTGACCTTACTTAGGTCTTGTTGATATTATGGTAGCTGTGGGAGGTATTTACCTCCACGTGTAAACCTGACAAGGATAGAATACTCTGGGAAGCAGGAAGAAACCCTAATGAGTTGGCTAATAACCCTAGAAGACTTGTCGGCTCAAGAAGATAATTTATATTAGGTTATTAGCCACCAAGAGAATAAGTCGGCCAGAAATAATAATATATATTGAACAGACAGATACCCAGAATGAGAAGTCGGCCCAGGCAGTTAGCCAGAATTAGTATAAATATAGGAGGCCAGTTCTCATTCTGGCAGGCAATCTCAGAATTGCAGAGCAGCACTTGTGCGCACTGCAGTTGCCTAGTTTCTGCGCAATTTTGGAGGAGAGTTGTCGTTGCAGCTGCTGCAACTAGCAGTTACACTTGGACTATCTCTTGGCTAGGGTTTGGACTATCTGATTAGCTCTTGTTGATGCGCTATCCTTAGGGAAAGGTGTGCTACCCTTTTTTTGGCTATCTAGCCTAGGGTTTTCTTCCGGAGTGATTCTTTGTCAAGGTTAAGGTGCTCAAAGGGTGGCTTCGGCCTCAAAGGGTGGCTTCGGCCTATGGTTGGGTCACAAGGGTATTGTCAATGGTAAAACGAGCTCATCCACTTATATTCTAATAGGTTACGGGCCCACACCTCCTTCATTCAGTCTAAACGCTGGAAGGAAACATAGCCGCTAGGATATTGAGCTCGTTGAGGAACTGTCGCTAGGGTTACTAGCAGAAGCAGCTTCCAAGACATTGTCGCTAGGGTTACTAGCAGGAGCAGTTGCAGAAACCCTAATCCTCTTGTTGAGGAACCTTAAGTGAATGGATTGACCTAATCTCTGGATAGATTAGTGCGCTCTAGCCTAGCGCATCTCCTGATACTCTCAGCAAGCCAAGACGTGAAGTTTGAGTTTGTAGTCAAATCTAGGGTTTGACCAAGTCAAAGCATCCATGACTTATTCTATGAAGTCAGAGAACAAGTTAGATGGACCCTCTAACTTCAGAGCGTGGAAGAAAAGGATTGACCTCATCCTTGACAAGAATAAAGTGTTGGATATCGTGAAACCAGAGTTTGAAGAAGGGAAAGAGAAGGAACCGCAGAATGTTGCAGCTATGGAGAAGTTCAAAGACGATGACATTAATGCTATGAGTATCATAGTGGAATCCATAAAAGACCACTTGATACCCTACATCTCCCATCTTGACTCATCAAAGAAGATGTACGATGCCCTAACAAACCTCTTCTCAATCAGAAACATTGGACAAGTAATGAGTCTGAAGAATGAGCTCCGTGACATGAAGATGAATGACTACAAGCTATTGAAGAGATCATCTCAGAGAAGGAATTGGTAAACATGGTACTCAATGGTCTTCCCAAGATGTGGGATGCATTTGCCGCAAGCATGAACACAAGAAAGGAGTATCCGACATTTGAAGAACTTTTTACTTGTTGTGCTTAAGAGGAATCAAGGATCAGTGCAAAAGAGAAACCCCAAAAGAAGTACGATGATCAAGCCTTCACAGCAAGATTCAAGAACTTCAGGAACAAAAGGAAGTTTGGTTCAAGGAGGAAGCCAATCAAGAGAAAGACATTTCAGAAGTACAATGCTTCAACTATTGAAAGTATGGTCACTACAAGAATCATTGTCCTGAGTTAAAGAAAAGGAAGGAGAAACATGAAGCATCAATTGCCGAAGAAAAGGAACCTACAAAGAAGACTAAGCAGGATGGAAGAGACTTCTTCTTCTAAAGGTAGCAAAACTCTTCCTATTTCTTGTACATATCTTATTTGCATCGTCTCTGTACATATCTTGTATATCTACCTCTTGGAAGATAATGTGTTCCAAGAAGAACTATACCTATGGAAGAACAACAAGATAAGAATGGATATCATTAAATAATACACATGAAAGGATGAAACACAAATCATGTGGAAGCTATTGCAAGATAAGCCAAATCAATCATGAAGAGACTTAGAAGAAGCAAAGATAGAAAGAAGTCAGCAATCGAGAGGAAATTGGAAAAAGACTTATGACGTTTTGTAGAAGACAACAAGACGGAAGCATGGACTCTATTACACAAGAGAGCCAATTATATATTGCAGAAGACAATAAGGATGAAGATGGAAGCGTGGACTCTGTTAGACGGAGGGAGTCGATTATATGCACTCATACATAAAGCAAGGATTAGGAGGGAGCTAATCCTATGATCAATTGAAGATGATGAAGTATATATCCATGATAGCAACCATGAAAGACAGTACGTATTCTTCAAAGAGAAGCCTTAAAGTATCCCTAGTTGTCCATCCACATCTGTGATCCTATGATGGAATCTTTAGGGCATGGAATCTATAAGAAACTCCATGGACCCGAGAACTAAAGAAACACATGAAGATTCCAAGAAAGAAAGAGAAGCCAGAACAACCAGTCATTGTATCAAGAATCACAAGATTGTCAGCCTGATATAAACTCAATAAAAGCAATCAAGCAGAGGAACTAAAAGTCATGATGAAGAACAGTGTATGGAAGACTTATGAATGAAAGCATTGCGAGATCCAAAACTAGAGGTTCTCCCAGATGGAGGGAGAAGACTATGATGATTACTTGTTCCAGTAAACCAAACTTATCTCTACATGAGTCATTATATCATCCGCAACATCCATGAGTTGGAGTTCCACATCAGATGAATGCAAAGAATGTTCTCCAAAGAAATTGAATAAAGACCGTATGAAGAGCAATCTCAAGACTTTGAGGCATACCAGAAAGAGACCCTTGTATACAGATAAAAGAAGATAACTTGGTGGAGAACCTTCAGTGCACAGCGGAAGTGTGGTGAAGATTTCCTATAACATCAAGATGATTACTCAGTAGATCAGATCTCATGATGACAGAAAAAGTGCCACATGGATATGTTCCAGTTTTCCAACAATGATATACTCTATTGTTCAGAGCTACATGAAGCCTTCACAGAAAATCAATGTTCCAGACTAAAGTACATTTAAAATCAAGCATTACATTGTCTGTGATGAAGTCCAGAAAGGAGAAAGAGGTTCTCCAATACATATCTCCACAGATGAGCAGATAAGCAGACATTTTGGTAAAGCATCTATCCAAGATGAAAGAGTTTGCGTACTCAAGTTGGAGCTCGTGGAGACGACTTTCTTATTGAAAAAGGAAGAGATGACTCCCAAGTTGGGAGGGAGCACTGAAAATATTATTGAGGACATTCATTTTCAAGATTGAAAAATAGTCCATCTTGGACAAATGCTTTCATGTTCGGAAAGTGGATTGAGATTTCTGACGGACAGCGATTTCCCATTGTGGTTAAAATGGGAAATGGTCCAGATTGTTGATGTATCATAGACAACGACTTCCCATTGTGGTTAATATGGGGAGTGGTCTAGGGCAATCTCTCTTCTTGAGGGTTACTCGAGAAGACTGGCCCGCCTCGCCGGACAGCGATTTCTCATTGTGGTTAACATGAGGAATCGTCTGTTTTGGAGATTGATATAGGGCAGTCTTTTCCTCTAGTGGTTAACAGAGGAAATGGTTCGTACAGTAATTCCTTAGGGTTTATATATTCTCTCTAGGGTGCACTTTGATTAGTGTAGGAGGAATGGCCCAAGGTGGGGAATGGTCCAGGCTCAGCAATCAAGGATAGCCATTCCTTAGGGTTTATACATTCTCTTCAGGGTGCACTTTGATTAGTGTAGGAAGAATGGCCAAGGGTGGGGAATGGCCCGGGTTCAGAAGACAGGACAGATATTCTTCCTTGCTTGAGAAGAATAGTCCAGATATCTCATTGTTCTACTTTGAGGGCAGATATTCTTTCAGATCTCACGGATGTGAGTGAAAGATTGGCCCAAATGATTCAGCTTATATCATAACATTGTTTCTGTGCAGGTTGTTATCAGACGATTGTTATGAAGACCATATGTTTCTAGACAGTAAATGTATACTATTGTGGTGGATGTGTTCCACTGTTTGATCAAGTACTTGTGTGTTACTTGGTGTGGTAGTGTGCCACTGGATTATAGTTATGTACTACTATGGATAGACACAGTTGTGTTCTATTTTGTTCTGATTGCCTTGAAGACTATCAACAGTTTATTGGAAATAATTATCAGCCAGATGAATGATGAACGGAGATTTTCCAGACAGAAAATGGTTCAGAACATTTACTCTTCTAGATTAGAAGAATGGCTCTTGTATCACTCCGTGGAGTGAGCATCATGTCTGATTACTCAGATAGAGTATGGTTTCGAGAGATGATGCAGCTGATAATGATGATGGTGCTCATGATCTAGTCATGATCTAGTCTATACAACTATGTTGATGCTACCGGTTGAATGGTATGTTTTTGTGCTCAAGACCATTACCTATAATACCTCCCTAGCTAGGAGGGAGTGTTGATATTATGGTAGCTGCGGGAGGTATTTACCTCCACGTGTAAACCTAACGAGGATAGAATACTCCAGGAAGCAGGAAGAAACCCTAATGAGTTGGCTAATAACCCTAGAAGACTTGTCAGCTCAAGAAGATAATTTATATTAGGTTATTAGCCTCCAAGAGAAGAAGTCGGCCAGAAATAATAATATATACTAAACAGACAAATACCCAGAATGAGAAGTCAGCCCAGGCAATTAGCCAGAATTAGTATAAATTCAAGAGGTCAGTTCTCATTCTGGTAGGCAATCTCAGAATTGCAGAGCAGCACTTGTGCGCACTGCAGTTGCCCAGTTTCTGTGCAGTTTTGGAGGAGAGTTGTCGTTGCAGCTACTGCAACTAGAAGTTACGCTTGGACTATCTCTTGGTTAAGGTTTGGACTATCTGATCAACTCTTGTTGATGCGTTATCCTTGGGGAAAGGTGTGCTACCCTTTGTTTGGCTATCTAGCCTAGAGTTTGCTTCCAGAGTGATTCTCTGTCAAGGTTAAGGTGCTCAGAGGGTGGCTTCAGCCTATGGTTGGGAGACAAGGGTATTGTCAATGGTAAAATGAGCTCATCCACTTATATTCTAACAGGTCCTTCCCTGTGCCACCTTGTGAAGATGAATCTCCACCTGTGTTCTTCCTGACGTTCCCCTTGCCTTTCTTTGCCTAACTGGCAAGTGCAAGGTTCTCCTCATGACCATCTTCCTATGAGCCTCCTAGAGTCATTTCCCAACAAATCCCATGAGGCTCCCCTGCTACAACTTCACCTGCAACACCTGCTCACCTCAGCCCCGCGTGTTTCCCTTGCTGGCAACTTCTCTTCCCATCTGCAGTATCCCAACCTGCAACCACCTCTGTCGGCCTTTACCTATGCTCGTGTTGTTAGAATATAATGGATGTGTTCATTTAACCATAGACAATATAGCAATATTGTCACCCAACCATAGGATGAATCCACCCCCGAGCACCTTAACCTTGACAGAGAGTCATTCCGGAAGAAAAACCTAGACTGGATAGCCAAACAAAGGTGGCGCACCTTTCTCCAAGGATAGTGCACCAAGCAAGAGAAACAAGAGCTGATCAAAGAGTCCAAACCATAACCAAGAGAGAGTCCAACCCAAAACCGAAATTTGCTAGCTGCAGCAGCTACAACAGCAACCCTCCTCCAAATTTGCGCACAAACTGGCCAACTGCAGTGCGCACAAGTGTTGTTTCTGCAGTTCTGAGAATACTGGCCAGAATGAAGACTCACCTCCTATATTTATACTAATTCTGACAGACTGTCTGGGCCGACTTCTCATTCTGGGTATGAATTCTTTAGTATATAACATTTCCTTTAACCAACTTCTTCTCTTGGAGGCTAATAGCCTAATATAAGTCATTCTCTTGAGCCAACTTGTCTTCTAGGGTTATTAACCAATTCATTAGGGTTTCTTCTTGCTTCCGAAAATAATATATTCTTGTCAGGTTTACACGTGGAGGTAAATACCTCGCGCAACTACCATAATATCAACACTCCCTCCTAGCTAGGGAGGTATTGAAGGTAATGGTCTTGAGCACAAACATACCATTCACTCGATAGCATCAACATAGTCGATTAGACTATCTCATGATTAGATCATGAGCACCATCATCACTATCAGTGTCATCAGTTGCATCATCTCTCAAAACCATACTCCATCTGAGTAATCAGACATGATGTTGAATAAGTCATTCACTCCACAGAATGACACAAGAACCATTCTTCTAATCCGGACATATGTCCTAGAAGAATAAATGTCCCGGACCATTTTCCGTCTGGGGAATCTTCTGTCCATTGATCATCCATCTGGTTGATAATCATTTCCAACACTACTGATAGTCTTCAAGGCAATCAGAACAATGTCATTCAATAGAACACAATTGTGTCTATCCATAGTAGTACACAACTACAATCCAGTGGTACACTACCACACCAAGTAACACACAGATACTTGATCAGTGACAAATAGTCACAATCAGTGGAACACATCCACCACAGTAGTATACATCTACTGTTCGGAGACATACAGTCTCCATAACAATCATATCATCTAATATCAACCTGCACAAAAAACATTGTTATGATATAAATTGAATCATCTGGGCCATTCTTCCACTCACATCTGTGAGATCTGGAAGAGCATTTGCCCTCAAAAAGTAAAACATCAATGATGAGTTATCTGAACTATTCTTCTCAAGCAAGGAAGAATAATGTCCCGATTTCTGAGCCTGGACCATTCACCTATCTGGGCCATTCCTCCGGCACTAAACAAAGTGAAACCTAGAGAGAATGAGTCTGCCCTAGGGAATGCATGTCCCTGATTGTTGAACCTGGACCATTCACCTATCTGGGCCATTCCTCCAACACTAAACAAAGTGAAACCTGGAGAGAATGAATCTACCCTAGGGAATGACTGTCCGGACCATTTCCTAAGGAAATGATTGTCCTGCACCAACCCCCAAAATGGACCATTCTTCGAAACTGCTCACAACTGTGAGCTTTGAAAGAATGATTGTCCGGCAAGGCGGACCAGTCTTCTTCACCACTACTGAGAGTGACTGTCAAGAAGAGAGATTTCCTAGACCATTCCCCCACACTGGACACAAGCGGAATCGTTGTCTATGGTACATCAGCAATCCATCGAACCATTTTCATTACGAAGATGATCGTTCGATCTGGACTATATTCCGAACTGAAAAATGCCTGTCCGTCAGAAATCTCAAAACACTTTCCAAAACCCATGGATGTGGAGGATATAATTGTTCATGTAGAGGTATGTCTGGTTTACTGGAACAAGCAATCATCATAGTCTTCTCCCTCCATCTGGGAGAACCTCTAGTTCTGGATCTCACAATGCTTTCATTCATAAGTCTTCCATACATTGTTCTTCATCACAACTTTCAGTTCCTCTGCTTAATTTCTTTTAGTGAGTTCGTATCAGGCTGGTAGTCTTGTGATTCTCGATACAATCATTGGTTGTTCTGGATTTTCTTTCTTTCTTGGAATCTTCATGTTCTTTCTCATGTTTCTCTTTAGCTCTTGGGTCCATGGAGTTTTCTATAGATTTTATGCCCTAAAGATTCCAACTTTTTTCTTTTATCATAGGATCATGGATGTGGATGGAAAACCAAGGATACTTTAAGGCTTCTTTTCGAAGAAGGCTTATTCTAAAGTCAAACTGAACACGTACTGCTTTTCATGGCTGCTACCATGGATATATACTTCATCATCTTCAATGGATCATAGGATTAGCTCCCTCCTAATCCTTGCTTCATGTATGAAAGCATGCTCTTCTTTTGGAAATATATAATCAGCTCCCTCCATCTAACAGAGTCCACGCTTCCGTATGCATCCTTATTGCCTTCTGCAAAGTGTCATAAGTCTTTCTCCAATTTCCTCTTGATTGTTGACTTCTTTTTGTCTTTACTTCTTCTAGGTTTCTAGAAGATTGATTCTAATTTCGGCTTATCTTGCAATTGTTACTTATGTAATAGCTTCCACATGAATTGTTACCAGGGGTTGTTGATGTACTTCATCCTTTCATCTGTATTGTCTGACTTGTAGTCATTATGGTAGCAGTCCTTATCTTGTTGTTCTTTCATAGGTATAGTTTCTCTTTGAACATATTATCTTCTAAGAAATAGATATGCAAGGTATGTACAGAAAACATGGTATGTACAAGAACTATGAAGAGTATTGTTACCTTGTCTTAGAAGAAGAAGTATGTTTCATCCTGCTTAGTCTTCTTTGAAGGTTCATTTTCTTCGGCAACTGATGCTTCGTGTGTCTCCTTCCTTTTCTTTAGCTCACGACAATGATTCTTGTAGTGAGCATATTTTCGACAGTTGAAGCATTGTATTTCTGACATATCTTTCTCTTGATTTGGCTTCTTCCTTGAGCCAAACATCCTTTTGTTCTTGAAATTCTTGAATCTTGTTGTGAAGGCTTGATCATCGTATTTATTTTGAGGTTTTTCTTTTGCACTAATCCTTGATTCTTCTTGTGCACAACAAGTCCAAAGTTTTTCAAATGTAGGATACTCCTTCCTTGTGTTCATGCTTGCAGCAAATGCATCCCATGTCTTGGGAAGACTGTTGAGTACTATATTTACCAGTTCCTTCTCTGAAGTGATTTCTTCAATAGCTTGTAGTTGATCTCTTAACTGAGAGATTCTCACAAAGTATGATGGTATGTTGTCATCATCATTCATCTTCATGTCACAAAGCTCATTCTTCAGACTCATTACTTGTCCAATGTTTCAGACTAAGAAGAGGTTAGTTAGGGCATCGTACATATTTTTAGACGAATCAAGATGGGAGATGTCGGGTATCAAGTGGTCTTTTATAGAATCCACTATGATACTCATGGCATTGATGTCATTGTCTTTGAACTTCTCCATAACTGCAACGTTCTACGGTTCCTTCTCTTTTCCTTCTTCAAACTCTGGTTCCACAATCTTTCCTTTCACAATATCCAACACTTTATTCTTGGCAAGGATGAAATAAATCCTTGTCTTCCATGCTCTGAAGTTAGAAACCCCTTCTAACTTGTTTTCTGACTTCATAGAGTAATTCATGGTTGCTTTGACTTGGTTAACCCTAGATTTGACCAAAAACTCAAACTTGACGTCTTAGCTTGCTGAGAGTACCAGGAGGTGCTCTAGGCTAGGGAGCACTAGTCTATCCATAAATTAGGTCAATCCCTTCACTTAAGGTGCCTCAACAAGAGGATTAGAGTTTCGTTGTTGCAGCAAAAACTAGCTGCAACTGCAACTGCAACTGAGCAAATCCTCTCAATCTATCTTCCAACGGTTAGACTGTCCGAAGATAGTGTGGGCCCATAACTTGTTAGAATATAATGGATGTGCTCGTTTAACCATAGACAATATAGTAATATTGTCACCCAACCATAGACTGAAGCCACCCTCGAGCACCTTAACCTTGATAGAGAATCATTCCGGAAGCAAAACCTAGACTGGATAGCCAAACAAAGGTGGCGCACCTTTCTTCAAGGATAGCGCACCAAGCAAGAGCAACAAGAGCTGATCAGAGAATCCAAACCATAGCCAAGAGAGAGTCCAAGCCAAAACCGAAATCGGCTAGCTGCAGCAGCTGCAACAACAACTGTCCTCCAAACTTGCGCACAAATTGGCCAACTGCAGTGCGCACAAGTGTTGTTTCTGCAGTTCTGAGAATACTGGCCAGAATGAAGACTGGACTCATGTATTTATACTAATTCTAGCAAACTGTCTGGGCCGACTTCTCATTCTAGGTACTAATTATTTAGTATATAACATTTCCTTTAGTCGACTTCTTCTCTTGGAGGCTAATAGCCTAATACAAGTCATTCTCTTGAGCCAACTTGTCTTATAGGGTTATTAACCAATTAATTAGGGTTTCTTCTTGCTTCCCGAAATATTCTATTATTGTCAAGTTTACACGTGGAGGTAAATACCTCCCGCAACTACCATAATATCAACACGTGTGTGGACTGTCTCTCCAACTCACACACCATCTCTACCACCACCTGCCTGCGCACTCCAAAAAATTGTTAACACATGTGGCTTGTTAATTTAGTAATGTTTGTGTGATCGTACATCATACGATGGCTTTGCAGTTTGCACATGTGCGGCCGTATGATTTGTATGGTAGTTGTACAACTGTTGTACGACGGATGTATGCTACCCTTTAATTTATTTTTATTTCTTTAACTTCCTCCAGACCTGTAACGAGATAGAAAAAAAACTCCTACGCTACAAAAAAATCACGATCTGTGCAAATCAGGTTTTCCTTTTAGAACCAAGGCTCCAATGCCATGTTAATTTCCCTTAAACCCAGCACCTTACAATTAGCCATGTTCAAGGTGGGCCATGTTTATTATTATTAATCTGGGCTCTCATCCTAGGATAATGGCCCACCTGAGGAAAAAACAAATTATCAAATAGCCAAGCATTACAAACCTCAAGATCAGTCATTTGATCTTGTTGCTTAGTTGTTATCTCCCTTGTTGCCCCTTTGCTCATTTCCTCAAACCCTACCCTACACACTTGGATGAAGGTCCTTCTTCACCCAATCAATGAGATCTCACTCTCTCACTGTGTCTGTGTCTGTGTGTGTGTCCTCCTCTCACATAGGTTGCCTTTTATAACCTTGAGTTTACCCTAAATCCAAAACCCTAGATCTCCAAAGTGATTAACGGTTGAGATCTAATCTCACGTTCACGTGAGATTGATGGCTAGGATTTAATTTAATTACAAAAACCTTGGCATTTAATTAAATTTAAACTCACTTTATTATAATAAGACATTAACTTAAATAATTAACTTATAAAGTAAATTTCCTAAGGTTCATAGGAGTATTAATGTCTCCCACACGTTAGACACGCTAACTCGTGGGAGTACCTATCCAATGCTACTAAAACATCAACACTTTGTGCTAAATGGCTCATTAGGGCCTTGGAAGGGAAAGAACCCTAGAAAGTTCTTTAAGGAGTTGCATTTAACAAGGAGCTCCACATAGCATGAATCCATGGTTGGGCTTGAGCCTTTAAGAGTCTCATCTTAACCTCGTGCAAAGTCAATTAAATGAACCTTTGTGGCATAAAGCATTTCACTATCATGGGAGACCATCAAGCCATTTCTGAGTTGGAAAGGCAATAGTTTTACTCAATCTATCCTTCAATAAGCATCAGATTTGGTGGTTGCCCATTTTGTTTTGGGGATGGAAAACCCCTTTGGTAGAATCACCTTGGTCCTTAACATTAAAATTTTCCATAAGAGTTAGGACTTCCTAGATATTTGACTCTTGCACCAAGGATTCAGTGCAATGACCTAAGATCAAGGAATCATTCAATCTTATGAATTTAAATAGAGTTGACATAGATCGAAACAAACATTTGATTCCAAATTACCTCCTTTTCAAGTTGGGCATCAAGCTTCCAACTAATTGGTGGAAGTAGTGGGATTGGAATATTTGAAGGCCTTCCAAAAATACAAGCCAATCAATGGGCATATTGGCTTATAGTCAGTTCTAGACACACAATTGAAAATTTTATGAAAGCTAAAGTCTAGGTGTGAGAGAGTAAATCCCTTTGGTAAGCCAAAAAATGCCTTTTCACTTGTCTGGATGCCTAGTTGCAAGCCATCATTTGGTTCATCTAAGTATCCCTTACCTCAAATGCCCCTTTTGCAATGGCCTCGAGTCCCTAAAGCACCTCTTCTAGTTATGTCAATTTGCCAAATCCCCCTAGTAATGAGTCTCAATGTTTAGCAGCCACTTATCACCCAACCCCATTTCCTTGTATGTAGTTCTTATAATTGATAAAATTCCCTAGATTGTGGAGTTTCAATCTACATGGAAACTCATGAGAATTGAAACATTTATTTTAATATGAAAATATTCAATTTTAATACAAAAAATGTGAAATGGTAATATTTTCAACCAAGCCCCTACAAACAAGATTGTTGCTTTGGATGATGAGATTTCAATGTGTTAATGTTTTTTTCTTTGTTTAATGCTTCAATAAATAAGTACATCTAGAGTTAATTTGGTTACATCATACAAACAATAGGTTACATATGAAGTAATTGAATGATGAAATTTTAGAGTAATTGGATGATGAAATTTCAATGTGTTGATGTTTTTTTCTATTTTTTAAATGCTTCATATATTACTTCAAAGAACAAATAAGTGCATCTGGAGTCAAAATGGTTACATCGTGTAGAAAACACGGGTGCCAAGATAGTCCCAATCTACGAAAGCCAAAAAGGAAATAACATGAGCCCAAGGCCCCACAAGGAGGGACTCAACATCACAACAAAATGCACAGTAGAGAACTCGCCAGAGTAAAGTCAATGCTTTCTTAAAGCTCCACAACTCCCCAAGAGTAAAGGGATGAGGAACCTCCTTGAAGGTAACTTTACAACAATGTTTCCACAGAATGCCAATTTCAACCAAACAAATTAAAAACCAAAGTAATTTAAAATTGTCGCTCACCATCCAAGTGTCCAAATTAGTAATGCCAACTTTGTGCAACCTACTCTTGATGCCCAATCCTTGATGAAGCAATAGCCACCCCCAAACTTTATCTCTAAACGAGGCACAAGCCTTCCAAATGGATTGACACCTCCTCAACCATCACTCCACAAAAGGAGTGATGGTTCAAGCCCCGACCTTTTATTTAAGCAGGAACCTACATTAAAGGAGTGCCTAAACAAGTCATAAAGATCCTTCGCCTCACATATATATATATACTTCCCACTCTACCAACTTCAATCCCATCATAGAGGGGCCTTCCCCATGCATTTGCGTTTAGATCAACAACGCTTGAGAATCATACAACACAGACCTTCTAGAATACATTGTCATTGCCAAAAAGATTTTGAGCACAATAAACAATCGTCCATGTATGCCACTAGTGAGTGTTTTGATTCCACGAATCCTTCCAAAAACATAATCCTTTCGAAGCTAACATTTTCCTTGCATAATTTGGTGAGAGTCCAATTTGACCCCCTGAAAACCACAACATCCATATTGGTCGAGATGTTAGATCCCAAGCATCCCAAGATCTCTCAAACTACCAAGAAATCCAAGGATTGTATGCCAAGCCACCCACAACCTCTCAAGTGAAATTGAATCTAGGATCACAATTGTCTTTGCATTATTGAGACACACTAAGCCTTGACAAGAGGAAACCCCTTCCACTACTTGTATCACCCATTTGTGTGCAAGGGCTAAACCCCCCTACCTCTTGGACTTCTAAATCAAGAAGGCCCAAACCCCCTTAAGCTTGGGGTAAGGCACAGATGTCCCCATCTACCAAAGGGAGAGCCCATTGGTCCCTCCCTATTTTTCCCAAAGAAATCTCTCGAGCACATGCTTTACTCCTCATATCTCTTTACTTCCCAATGTGTTAATCTTTCTCTGTAGATTGCAATGTGAGTTCAAAAAGTGGGGTTGGGTGGTGCTCACCTACACCAATACATAGACTATTGGAGAGTGTGCCCTACACCATGAGCTAACAGCATCCAATTGCTTCTCCAACTCTAAACTCCCGGTGGTCTCAACATAGTGGTTGTCAACATCACCATTGCTCTACCAAACCATGCGGAAACGCCATTAATGACACTAGGCCCTCAAATGATAAATTTCCTACATTTCCCTTGGCTTATTTCTAAGATTGAGAAGCCAGAATGGAAAGAGAATCATTGCTAGAAAATTAATGTTCTTGAACCAAAGCCACAAAACCAAAGGTGGGGAGGGACACGAAAAATTATTAGGATGATAAACTAGGCTTCAGCCCTAATTACAGTTGCAGTGTGATCATTTTTTTGTAAGTCATTATATTGTGCCTTAGTTATGCTCACCTTAATGGATTTTAATTTTGTTGCTAAACACTTTGGTGTTTGCCAAGTCGTGTTTTAAATTTTGTTTATGCTCTAGGGAAATTTTGTTGAAATTTATGGTAATTATTGCCTACTTGTGCTAGTGGTGGCCCTAGTCACCCTTTTTTAACAAATGCCCTATGTAAAAAATGTTCATTTTTAACGGTAGACGGAGAGCATTTTTGTCAACAAGGGCATGGTTGGTTAGTAATACAGGGATGTTGTCATCCCCNCCCCCCCCCCCCCCAACCCATGTTCAAATCCCTCTAGAGACAATTTCATCCCTCCTGAGTTGTATTGATGGGCCATTTCATATGGTTGGGATTAGGTGGAAGTCCTTGGTGAATTTGGTGGAATGGATACCCCCCAATCGCAACATCTTAGCCTAAGAGTAACCTCGGTGAGTTGTGAGATGTAAACTTCATTGTAATATCCTATCTTGGAAGGTGTCACCTGTACATGTTGACCGGAAGTGCCCATCAGAAAAAAAGGAAGCATTTTCTACACACAAAATGGAGCAATATAAAGAAGGGACTCCTTGTCAAGGGGAAATCGTCGAGCTTGGCCCAAAGACCACCAATCAAAACTGATATACACCTTATTTTATCATCGATGAAATTGTAGTTCCTTCTTTCATCTCTGTATATTATGCTCTGATCATCTTTTTTATTCCTGTTTCTGTATTTGCAGCTCATGTATGCATAATTGAAGGATAAGCATTTTCTGTGACAACAGTTGAAGGCAACTGTCAGCTTCTATTTATAGCCACCATGTCACTTTCAGGTTTTTACCAGTGTCAGGTTTCAAGTTTCAACATTGGTATGACCAACTGTGCCTTGCTAAGTGTTGGGTATGTGTTATATTCTTTGCACGAGTAGTGGTGTCTAAGCATCTGTGTTGGGCATGCAAGGGGGTTAGAGGGGGGGCCGCTAGGACCCCTCTCGGGGGGTGCAGGGGGGCGGAGCCCCCCGCGCGGGGGTTCGGGGGCAGCGCCCCCGAAAAATCTTTTTCGGGACGACATATTTCCGGGACCACATGATATTAGGTGGTTTTTCGGCACATGGCTTTTTGCCGATGGTTTTCTATTTCCGGTTAAGGAATTAGGGTTTTGGACTAATCCAGGTCATTGGGTTAGGGTTTTGGATGCCGATGGCTCCTATATGTATATTATATTGTAAACAATGTAACACAATGTATGAATATAATATATGCTGGTTTTCCCGGTTTGGGTTTCCAGGTGAAAAATCTCTGTGTAATGTTTGTATTTGCCATTGTATCTTTTCCGTTCTTTTCTGAATATCAGTTTGCAGTAGATATTGTACAAGATTAGAATTTACACTAAGCTCATTGGCATCATGCTGGTAGCATGTCAGTTTTATCTCCAGCCATCCGATGCACAAGTTTACAGAATAGGGTACTAAAATTTTGCATATACATGGCACTTTAAAACATCACAGGTCAACTGACCGGGAAAAAAGCAGCAATCAGAAGAAATTCAAATAATCAAGAGAATACAGAAATCTCTGAGCAACAATGACATACCTCAAGTTTCAACCATAACAGTAAACAATGCATAGACATGAGTTCCAGCAATTTGTAAGATGTAACGCTTTCCTGTGAATGGTCTACCATTCTGATATCCTCTGCTCACTTGTAACACTTGTATTTCAAGCATTACATACAACTGACCATAAACAGAGTTATAAATTTCAACCTAATTTTATGATTAAAAAATAAGAAATAACCTCCTTTCCCAACAGCATAAAAGAACAGCTAGTTACACCTCCTTCCTATTTACATATTTCATTTGAAAAAAAAAATTAAGATTAACTAGCCTGCTGATTTGTAAGAATTGGAATCTAACTGGAAGGTCAGGATATAGAAAGTGACACTATTCAATAAACTACTGCAACTCATGGGAAGCACTAGGCTGATTTGCATGTTCTGCTAAGTGAACAAGTATTTCCAATCGTTTGTCAAACTGAAAAGCACTCTCATCTCTTTTATCAAGTTCAGCTGCTTCAGCCTCAAGCCATTTCTCTCTCAAGTCATCAAGAATATTTCCCTGGTTGGACTTTCCCTCCTCTCCAGGGGCACTAGGAGCAGTAGTACGTTCTGAAGAATCACCAGAAGGTGGTGGCAGGCTTAATAAGATCCTACGGAATTCATATGTGTCAGCAAAAGCCTCAAAGTTGAGAGCCATTACATCTAGACAATGCTCCCTAATCTTCCAAACTCCATACCTGCATATGATAACATATTTTCAGAAATGCAACAATTAAAGAACAGAGCCACAGACATGCTGAGGAACACCTGATGATTATAAACATTTAGTTTAAATGGTGACTTACATATCTGCCAGCATTAGCCAATGACACAACTCTGCAGGGGATGCTGTTTCCAGTTGTGGTAACAATGCATCTGCTACAGCCCGTTTTAGGGAGAATAATAAATATCTTGAAGCAGCATCAAACATCTCTTCTGCCTGCAGTTCAATGCCATTACAAGGTTTTCAGCATCAGCATTGATAACTAATGGAATCTAATGCATTCCATCAATCCAACATATTTCCAATTAAATAAAAGCACACAGTTTGGCAAGGCTATTTTTGACATAGAAAGAAAACTTACTTGGTCTGGATCAATGTCCATCACCTTGTCAGTATACCTGGTTATTGAACTCACACATCAGAATGCTGGGGTTAAACTAATTTAAAAGCACGAGACTGCCATCAAATTTTTATCTTGAAACCAGCAAGTCAATTAATTGTCTTTGATATAGAGACGACACTGCAATATTTGGAATAACTGAATGTTTTAACTTTTAACAAAATCTCACAGAAATCAACCGAAACTCACATGTACTCCAGCAACTTTTCAAATGCTTCTGCACTCAAATCATGTTCTTCAAGAAGTGGAAGAGCACCACTCTTCAATCCTTCCTTTCCTTCAAGAAAACCAGTAGTCCAAAACAGCCTTGCCTTAAAGTACTCTGATCTTGAAGCCAATATCACTTGGTGGCTTCGGAATCTCTTCCCTTCTACTATGAAACAGACATCAGCATGATCCTCCAAAAACAGTTCATCAGCATCCTGACTGCAATGCCCACCAGACTCTCGATTCTGCTTTTCAGACTGATTATCATCTACAATTTCGCATTTATCTTGAAAGAGAGTGCTTATATCGGAACAGACTTCTCTCTTATGCACCATCTTCTGATCATCTCCAGTAACAGCACCTTGTCCAGATGTTGCCTTACTGTCCCTTTCCTCACTACAAACTTCACTATTTTTGAACTCATTCTTCATTGTGTCAAATCCATTTCCATGCTCCAACATATCTGAAGTAGAAATGCTGGTGGTCTGTCGCAACTGCTGCAAACTTTCCATCTCTCTCCTAGACATCTCAAATGACAAATGCAAAAGCCGGTGCATGGAAGCAGGGAGCCTCTCTTGTTCTGGAAGAGAAGATCCCTGTAAAATAAATCTCTTTTGAGAGTCATCGGCATTTCTCAGAGATTTATATTCAGCATATTTCTGATGGATAAGCTCTTTCTTGAGAACATTTTTCAGTCCCTCGCATTTGCACACCTTACAAATTCTAACCAAATCTTCCATGTCATCCACAGCAATGTCAAGCCTATCCGAATAAAAGAAATGGATAAGGCTATATAACGCAGGATAAGACAACTTCTTTGAAAATCTGATTTCTTTGCGATACTTCCAGTCTGTCTCAAATTTCTTCTTAAAAAATGGTGATCGTGCAACTAAAATAGCTCTATGTGCTTCGATGGGTCTTCCTTGAACATAAAATGCAATGTCTGGAGCAAAGTCATTGCCAAAATGCTCGCTCAACAATCCATTTCCTGCTGATTTAATAAAAAACAGTGAATATTTTGAGTAGCTGCTCACAAGTGTTCATTTGTCTACTTTCCCAAAAATCATTTTCTTCCTCATCAAATTAAAGCTACATCATTAACAATCCAACCATACAACTATATCATAGTCACACAACTTGGACTCTAGAACAATTCAGCAAATCGGAAGAGCAAGAGTATAACTCAGCATGACTTAACTGGGAAAACAAAAAAAATAACTTAAAAAATACAGAATTGTTTACAAAGTCAAAATGTTTTGATGATTCCTTAAAAAATACAGAATTGCTTACAAAATGTTTCGATGATTTCCATTCCATGACAATCCTCTTCACACACCAAAATAAAGGCATGTAAGGCGCTAACATGAAATTTTAGATTACTTCGAATAGTTTATTGTACAAAAACTTCAAATATTATATGTACAAGAGTCTAGACTGTAAACACCATGGATGATGGACCATGACATCAATAAAGAAAATAAGTAAATATCTAAACAGAATGAGTGGGCAATGCCCACTGCCAATGTCAACTAATCATTCAGTCTCCTAATTAGCAATGCATATTGCAATTGCACTCATCAAAGGGAAGCGGAAGCCCGTGTTCCTGCATCTAAAGGTTCTATTGTCCCGGTGTGTAGCCAACTGAACTCATCATGGAATGTTGGCTCCTCTGTCTCAATGATCCAAACTGATTTCAGCTCGACCTCCTCCAACTGGTTCACAATGGCATTCTTGCTTCCTGATGATGACAAGATGGAGGAATCGTAAAAGAAAGTTGGGTTTACATTGTAAACAGAAACATCCGAAGGCCTGTGATGTTGATGTTGCCACCATGAATCAATGATATCCCACAGAGGCATGTATTTATCCTCCCTGTCTCCTTAATACTTGTATCCTCCAAATCGCTTCCTTGGCACCCTAAATGGCCATATATATATTCCACGGGTTTTCCCAATCCAGTATCCTAGAAATGCTTCTGAAATTATAATCACCTCTAGCATCCTCCAGAAAGCATCATTGGAAAAATGTGTTGCAACCCCAATGCCATCTCTTGACCTAATATACTTGGATCCAATTCACTCCACACACACAAAGATTCTCTTCAAGTTCATCTTTTCATTAAAAATGGACTGCAAGGAGATGAAATTAGTGGCAAATTGAGTGATGGAAGGACAAACAAGCTCCTTGCTCTCTATGTATTTCCTCATCAAGTTAAGGGCCCATGCATGATTGTAAATGTTTTTATGCACCTTGCCTTGTCACTAATCGATTTAACCCAATCGAATTTTCCAAACTCCTCTAGGATATGGTCTGAACAACAGGCTGCACACGGGTACAGAAAATAATGGGGTGCATGTCCATCAAAGATTTCCAAGCGGCCACACAATTTGAAGCATTGTCTACCACGATTTGGACATGTTCCTCTGCCACCTGGCACTTAACTCCAACAACTTGTAGAGAAATTGGGCGTTTTTTACATGGTCAAGACTCGAAACCATCAACTAATTTAAGAAACATTATGTCCTTAGTGTTGGAGCATTAATGTTTATTTGTTGTCTATTGGGTCTAGCTTGGGTGGTTAAGAGGCAAAGTTGTTATCCTCCCCACCCAGGTTCAAATCCCACTTGTGACATGTTTGCCCCTTGTGGGCTGATTGGGGTCGGCAAGGTACAAGCAATCTCACTCTCACCTAAGTGGTTGAGAGTGGGGCAAGATGTTCCAAACATTTTAAGCCCCAAGGGTTATCTCAATCGGTAGAACCATCCGCCCAAGGTATGTTGCCAACAGGAAGGCCTTGGGTCACAGGTTCAAATCTGGTCAAGTCCCTTGGGGTTACCAGCCACTATTGTGACTGGCAGTTAAGCCACCCTCCATCTGGATATTCTAGGGAAGGGAGAGGATACAAGGTTTTCCTTGGAAAAAAAAAATATTGTTTATTTGTCCCTAGAGCACCCTTGTATGTGGGTGAACCCTCACTTATTTATCCCACATGTAATACATCAATTGTAATTTGTTCCACATAATATCAATATACTAGTTGTGATCCTATGAGCAGCATAAAGAAGTGAAACTCATATGTGAATGTGGGTGAGCTCCAAGGTATGCCTTTGTACCCACCTATCGCGGTCTCTCTTGGTGAATGCTTTCTTGTGCTCTTGCTCTCATTTTATTTACATTTGTTGTATCTTCACATGTTCTCATTTGCATACTATTGTGATATTATACTTTAATGTGTGGTGTGATATGAAGTTCTACGATAGTATTGAAGCTTCTTGGTTTTGAGCTATGACTCAAAGCCAAAGGTTCAGAGTACTATGGCCTTGTAATCTTGTGTTCTTGTTACACTGTAGCTCCATCGTGAAGAAATTTTGAGGTTCCTATAGGCTGCCCAACAGCCCTGTCATGTGACCTCTTGTTGGGAACTAAGTTCAAGGTACTTTCAAACTGTTTTCTCACTGTTTTTAGGACTGTTTTTAGGACAGTTTTCTTGCTGTCCAAAACAGCCAACAAATCTGAACTTTACCCTCTAGGATCTTTAACACCTACCATGCTGAAAGTAAATAAGCAAACCATGACAATTTAACACGAGTGTCTTTGGTCAACGTGACTCTGGAAAAACCCCCATGGGGAAAACCAGTAAAAGAGTAGATGTATTATGGAGATCTCAAGCAAATGCTACAAAGAGAAAATGAACCAAAGGAACCCGATACAAAGTGTAAGCTCTTCCCAAGCTAGACAATGGAGTTCCTTGAGTACTTGCGCCCTTTGCCTTGGTTTGTGTGCCCCATGCTTAGGTGCGCCCCTTGCTTTGGACTTTGTGCCCTCCTCTTTCCTTGCTTGCCCTTGCTTGCTTAATGTGCCTCCCTTGAAGATGCCATGTGATCTTTGATGAAACCCTTGAGCAAGTGCGCCCCTACACTTTGGTGTGCCCTCCTTGTCTCAAGCCTCAACACTTGCGCCCCCTCTCTTTGGGTGCGCCCCTCACACACAAAGTGCCTCTCCTCAAAGACTATTGCATCCCTCCTCCATGAATGCCCTCTCACCAAGCTTGAGCATCCTCATGAACTACTGCACCCTCCTTGAAGCTTTGCACCCTCCTTTTCTCAAGTGCGCCTCTCCTCTCCAAACCCTCACTTCCCTCTCTTCACATTCACTCAAGTCTCTCAAGTGAACAATGAATCTCCTTTTCCATCCTTTGCCTCCTTTAGCCTCATCTCAAGGCTAACCTAGAAAACCAAGGGCCCAGATTAGATCTAAGCCTTTCTCCAAAACGAATGGATGAGATTAGATCTCATAATTCACTTAGTTTCCATAGTTCACTTTATGTTCATTAATTCACACTTAAGTGAATTAATATCACTTTATGACTTAAGTTAATAAAGTCACTTTAGACTTTAGTGAATAAAATCAAAGTGAAATTATAACATAAAGTACAAGCATGAGGGTCAAACTTTCCCTCTTTGTGTTTAGAGACTCACAAACACAAGGGGACCACTTTCCAAGGTACCCAAATCTCAACACTCCCTCTTATCAAGGAAAGTGTCACTCACCACTCCTAACTTGTCCCTGAAGTGGACTTCCTTGCCCCTTGGCAAGGACTTAGTGAGTAAGTCTGCAACCTACTCATCAAAAGTGGCCTCCGAATCTGATCTACTCGTCACCATAGCCAAGTGGGACCCAAACCTCTCTGGCACCCTACTCTCTCTCATCAACCTCTGAGGCTCTCCAACATACTCCTTGGCCTCCTTCAGGGTCTCTCCTAAAACCATCTCGATTTCCTCTTCCCTGAAGTAACCTCTAGCACTGTAGTCTCCTCATGCCCCTGAGTCTCATGCACAGATCTCTGCAAAGTAGTATGTGACCCTAAAGCACCTACACCAACTGTCTGTATACTCGGCAACTGTGAACTTGAAACTATCCCAAGATTCTCCACAATATCCCATAGCTCTCCCTCCTCCAGAATCAAGACTATCCTGGCCATCCCACAGAGACCAATTACTAGCCCCCACTAGCCCATCCTCCACTCTCAAACCTACCACCAATATGGCTGCCATCTGATGCTAAAAATTTAAAAATGATGCTACTCTAACCAAACAATGTTGCTACTGCTGTGAGGTGAAGAAGAATAACTACCTCTAACACACAAAGCTCAAGTATGAAAATGAAGCTTCACAACAAGTGAAAAAACTGCCAATTGTTTGCCACTATATCATCCAACTCACGTTCCCTTAGGCTCTAATACCATGAAGAAATTTGAGGTTCCTAAGGCTGCCCAACAGATCTGTCATTTGATCTCTTGTTGGGCACTAAGTTCAAGGTACTTTCAAACTGTTTTTCTCATTGTTTTAGGACTGTTATCATGTTGTCCACAACAGCCAACAAATCTGAATTTTGAACCCTTTGCATTTTGAATTCCGAATTTTGAAACCTGAAACTGTCCCTCTGCATGCTTTGGCGAGTAGTAGCAACAACAGACAGTAGTGTGAGTTATGGCATCAGAGGATGGCTCATTTGCATCATGGATCTTTGAGAGAGATTGTGACAGGTTCGCCACAGTTCATCATTGAGCACCAAGAGGTGATCTTAGGAAGTACACCAAGACTGGTTTTCCTCGCAGTGAAAGTAGATCAACTGGGGTACTAGACTTGATACACACAGATGTGTGTGAGCCCATGTCACGAGTTTCCTTGGGTGGTCAGGAGTATTATATTACTTTCATTGATGACCACTCCAAGAAGACCTAGATCTATTTCCTAAAGACCAAGAGTGAGGTATTCAAGAGGTTCCAAGAGTTCAAAGCTCTTGTGGAGAACCAAACAGGAAAGAAGATCAAGGTTTTGCGGTCAGATAATGGAGGTGATTATACCTCCATGGAGTTTGCAGATTTATGTACCAAGCAAGGTATCAGAAGGCAGTTGACCTTTCCTTACAACCCGTAGCAGAATGGGGTTGCAGAGAGGAAGAACAAGGCCATAGTCGAGGCAGGGAGATCAATGTTGCATGATCAGGCATTGCCATTCTACTTATGGGCAGAAGCTTGTAGTAGTACAGTATATCTGCAGAACAGGAGTCCCCATAGAGCTTTGGGGAGGAAGACTCCTGATGAGGCCTTCACAGGGAGTAGGCCTGATGTTGAGCACCTACGCATATTTGGGTGCTTGATGTTCTCTCATGTCCCCTCAGAGAAGAGGACAAAGCTAGATCCCACAGCAGAGAAGGGGATTCTATTTGGATACCCAGAGGTCTCTAAGGCCTACCGGATCTACCTTTCCGCATAGAGGAGAGTGGTGGTGAGGAGAGATGTCGGATTCAAGGAGGATAGATCTTTAAGGAGATCTCTTGAGTCGAGAAATAGAGTTGAGGAGGTCCCACAGATGCATAGTGATGCATCGCAGGGGACACGGCCTCAGGTGTCGAGTACACCTAGTTCAGGGCATAGTTTTAAAAACTGAAACCGGTACCAGAACCGGTCAAGGGTCCAACCTGAACCGGAACCGGAACCAGTAATGAACCGATCGAACCGGTTTCAATGAAACGGTTTTTAAAAAAAAAACATAAAATATTTAAATTTTAACGAAAAAATATATTTTTAAGATTTTAAATCATGTTTCCAAAGCATTAGAGACAATTAGAGACAAAATATCCAAAGTATGTTCATGAATATATCAAAATGGCACCAAGTGCAATACATATCGAGAGATCGGAACATAAATACATAATCAAGGAGGCTCTAGAGTCAAAATGGCCTCGCCACAACAACAAAACACATACTAGCAAGAGTAAGACTACAAGTCACTATCTCATTGATCAACATGATCAACGATCAATCATCACTACTGTTAGAAGTAGAAATGGCATGGGCATCCTTGCCCTCGACATCATCATCTGAATCGGACTCAGACTCGGCCTCAGACTCATCAGGGACATTTGTGACTACACACTCTAAAGTTGCACTAGCTGTAGTAGTACGAGTATGACCGTGACGAGGCACACGAAGTATACGACAGTGACTACACCTGCCTGCAGTTCCACTAGGGCCTTCCATGTCTGACACTAGAATCGGACCGCGAGGCCCTAATAGTGGATCTGCATCCATCTGAGCCTGCCCTGCTAACTCCATCTCCAAATCATGGTCATCATCAAACTCTGGTGGGTGAGTCTCCGCTACCTAATCTGAAGTTGGATCAACATCATCCAACACAATAGGATCTGTATCGGGTCTTTTGTTCAACAATTAGTTGCACCTGAGCCGGAGGTTGTACTACACGAAGACTAGATCATTTAACCATTTTTGTTCTAAGCGGTTTCTCTTCTTCGTGTGAATCCTCTCAAAGACAGACCAATTGCGCTTACACCCAGAAGCACTGCAAGTTTGACTCAACACTCTAATTGCAAACTTTTGCAATTGAGGACAATGGCTGCCAAATGACTCCCACCAGTTTGCTGCAAAAAACATAGTTAGTCAAGTTAGTTCCTTGAAGTAATAAAATATAAAGTATATAAAATTTAAACACTTGAACTTTAAAGTTTAAACTTTGGAATTGTTACCTAGCTCATCCAGATCCCTTGCAATCTTTGCTAGGTTCTTGCCGAAGGTACCTGTGGCTCTAGTGAAACAAGTGATCTGTCGGTGTATCTCCAACTGATCACTCTCAGAAGGGACCATGCGCTCAAGGCAATCAATCAGGCCATCTCTAACCTCCCCAGTCACATCTTCTCCAAGATGCGCTCTGTAACTATACCTTGGGTTCAAGAAATACCCAGTTGCATGTATAGGGCGATGGAGTTGATTGTTCCATCTACGATCAATGATGTCCCAAATAGGCCCATACTTGGACACTATCCTTGTATGCTGCCCTTATTTTCTCCTTTGTCGGATCCATAGCCTCATAAATGTAACCCATGGCCAATTTTTCCCCATCCACTAGCCGCAACACCTTAACAAGTGGCTCGGCAATTTTCACAATTTCTGCTACTTTTTTCCAAAATCTAGGATCATTAACTTTCTTTTTGGTGTCTTTGCCATCTGGTCTGCAAGCCCACTAAGATTCATTCCATTCATCAGATGCAAACATCTTTTGCAAGTTACTTGATTGGGAAGCCATAGATTGCAATGTCAAGAAGTGAGTTGCAAATCTAGTGATGGCAGGCCTAAGAAGTTCTCTTTTCTCTGTGTTTTTCCTCATCGGGCTCAAAACCCATGAGTGGTTGTAGATGTACTTTGTGATGCTTTTGGCATGCTCTATAGTCTTTTTGATCCATTCTTGTTTTCCAATGTCCTCAAGCATGAGGTCTATGCAATGTGCAGCACATGGGGTCCAAAATATGGTTTTGTGTTTCTCCTCTAACATCTTCCCTGCAAG
>JASDQU010735685.1:11181-22825 GCA_032191745.1 Picea mariana
TGTTCCTCATATCGGATGGTTCACATTTACATCAGGATTTCATCCTTCGGGTGATCTTACTTGTTCTCAACCTTTTCTCCTGAAGTGGTCAGTGTCGAAGTTGACGACTGCTACCTTGGTGCGCTTTGAATAGATCAGACGATCCTCATTTACTTCGATACTTCGTAAAGGACGGTCTTCATATTTTCTTATCCTATCCTTCCACTTAAATTGATCCAAAAGTTGATGTGGATTGTGGAACTATAACTTGTGTGTGGTTCAATGCATTGCCCAAACTCCACAATTGAAGTTGTGCGATTGTTGGTGAGTTAACCACAGTTGTCGATCTTTGAATCGATGAGATCTGACAATCTAGAATAATTGTGGTATTGGAAATAACGTATATTTTAATTCTCCCTTCATGCTCCACAATCAATCCCTACCCTTGATATAGTGCTTGCATATCCAACAGTCATGACTTAATCTGATCATTTGGTGGATCAACCATAGTTTTCTATCTTTGAGTCAATGAGACCTGACGATCTAGATTAATTGGGGAATTGGAAATAGCATGTAGTTTAATTATCCCTTGATTCTCTGCAATCAATCCTTGCCCTTGATCTAGCGCTTGCGTATCCAACAGTCTTGGTTTGTCCTGTGGGGATTTCAATCCCGATCATGTTTCTGCACTGTGCTTTCCCTTCTGAGCTTCATGTGCATCGTCTCTTTTGAGATTTTGATCTTCAGTCGCTAACCCTCCTGAGCTCTTAATTTTTTAGTCCTTCTATACATGTATTTTCATCTCTTTGTTCATACCAACTCATCATTATAATGTAAATGCATCGACTGTTGACATCAATGAAAATATGTCCAAAAATCTCCCCCTTTGTCATTGAGGGAAACACTCTAACTTCATACAAAAACTCCCCTTGCGATGATGATTTTCTCTTATGAAGTTACTCTCCCCTTTTGACATCAATGCCAAAGGGTTTCTCCCCCTATGGTAATGCTCTGTTTGTCTAAATGTTGTTGACCAGAATCTGAACACGGGTAACTCTTCCTACAATCATACTTTTATTTTCATAACTGAATGAATCCCCCTGTCAATATTCTCTCTCTGCTTCTAACTTATCTTCCCCTTTGTTTCTAAAGGGGCATTTCTTCTTGAGAAGATCTCCCCCCCTGTTATTTCCACAGGATGCCATGTATACCACTATATAAATTATATTACTTTCGCTATGGATACTGTTACCAATTGTTGAAATGGACACTTGACACTGAGAGGGGGGGGTGAATCATTGTCAAAAAACTTTGGACAATTTTCCACTTTACAAAAACTAATTGAACAACAAATATTTATTTCATTTTCTCAATCAATATATATATATATATATATAAAAGAATAAATATTTTATTTATTTATTTAACTTGAATGAATACATAAGATCAATCTTTGGATTTCATATTCAAACAATTATGAGAGACCCATCTCTCTGTTACAAGACCCAGCTTGTAGTTCTCAGATCCAACTGAGAGATGAGGAATCCAACCCTCATAACAAGTCCCATCTTATTTATCTCATCTTCAGGATCTACCTTCCAGTTGTTAGACTGTGCTAAAGGCAACCTTGCTCTGATACCAAATGAAGGACCAAATTCTATCACTGAGAGGGGGGGGGTGAATCAGTGACACAATATTTTAACACAATATTTTATCGTGGAATCCAATTGGGAAAACAACAAACACTTTTCTATTAACTAAAAAATTATGTTTTACAAGTTACATAGAAGGAAGATGTTCTTCCTCTTAAATCAGCACGCACTGATCAGGATTCACCCACACCCTTATTGACCAGCACCAACTGGTAGGAGGTTACAGCCCCCTATTTAGTCAGCTACAACTGACAAGGAAGAACCTACTCCCCTATAGGCTCCAACCTACTCTTGCACCACCCAACCACCCTTAATTTCTGAATCTGGAAAAACTCTGTCATTTACTCTTCAATGTATCTGTTGTAGTCCAATAAAGGTCTTTTGTTTCAAACAATGCATTCCATAACTGCAACTCTATCTCCTTATGTTATTGATCTTCAATAAGACATTGACAAGCACACTTTTATATTTCACTTCTCAACATATTTATAAGCCTTTAAACTTTTTGACACAATTCTTCACAAACAAATTGTTTGTTCATTTGATATTACATAACCCTTGTTTTTAAGTAACACAATCATTAACGTGACTTTTCATAACCACACATAATTTTAACAACCATTTAACTTGTTTTTAAATCAATCATAGTTATGGATCGATTTCCTTTTTAATTCGATTCCAAATCTCTACAAATAATGCATAAAATGAGTTTTGTTGAGGCGCTTCCATCAAACCATTTACTTATAACCATACGTACAGGACCATGGGATTATTAATTTAAGCGTTGCTTCTTCTTTCACCCTTTGTTTCTTTATTCCATACGACCTTAGTTGGTAACCAGGCGCTAGGCCAAGTGAGTGCTTGATCACTTATCAAAATTAACGGTCACATTTTAATCTCCCGATGAGATGGATGACTACTGATACTTCAGTTCGCAACTTCTAGCCTCTTTACAAATGTGTCGAATAAAATATGTGTGTCAATAATCTTCAATGATTGATAATGCTCCCGAAGTGTTCTTTAGATCATACAACTCATGTCCACTTTGGGACTTCAGCCTTCAGGACTTTGGGACTTAGGGCATTTGCTCGTGGTGAAACCCCTGAAGTAAAAACTCACAGAGTGACGTAACTTGTTGATGTCAATTGTTGACATGGATTCCACGTATCACCTAGATTTGTGGCTTATGTATGCTTAAAGTACCTATGGGACCTTGACACTTGTCATCATCTAATTATGCCACGTGTTCTTGCTGATGTAGATCTCTTCATATGGCACATGTTCTTCTCCTTGATCTAATGGTCAAGATACTTTCTGAAGTGTTCCACTGATCGAACAACGTACGTCTCTTTCGGGACATTTGTGGCTTACTTTGTCCTTCCATTAAACATGATATGACGGTTGTGATATCTCTCAAAGTGTTCTTCATATCCGATGGTTCACATTTACTTTGGGATTTCAGCCTTCAGGTGATATTACTTGTTCTCAACCTTTTCTCCTGAAGTGGTCAACACCGAAGTTGACCACTGCTACCTTGGCACACTCTAAATAGATTGGACGGTCCTCATTTACTTGAAGAATTCATATCCGATGGTCTTTGTCTTTTCTTATCTTATCCTTTCACTTAACTTGATCCAACGGTCAATGTGGATTGTGGAACCGTAACTCGACTTTGTTTTTTTACATTGCCCAAACTCCGCAATTGAATTTATGTGATTATTGGTTAGTTAACCACATTCATGAATCTTTGAATTGATGATATTTGACGATCTAGAATAATTACATGATTGGAAATAATGTATAGTTTAATTCTCTTTTTGTGCTCCACAATCAATCCCTTCCCTTGATCTGGGGCTTGTGTATCCAACGGTCACGACTTAATCTGGTCGTTTAGTGGATCAACCATAGTCGTCGATCTTTGACTCAATGAGATCTGATGATCTAGACTAATTGTGGGATTGGAAATAGAATGTAGTTTAATTCTCCCTTCGTGCTCCACAATCAATCTCGGCCCTTGATATGGCACTTGCATATCCAATGGTCCTGTTTTGTCCTATGGGGATTTCAATTTCGATCATGTTTTTTCACTGTGCTTTCCCTTATGATCTTCATGTGTGTCATCTCTTCTGAGCTTCGAATCTTCAGTTTCTAACCCTCCCGATCTATTAATTTGTTAGTCCTTTTGTACATGTATTTTCATCTCTTTGTTCATACCAACTCATCATTATAACGTAAATACATTGACTATTGGCATCAATCACAATACATTAATGACAATATGTCCAACAATATTCCCCTTTGTCATTGAGGGCAACACTCTAACTTCATACAGAAACTCCCCCTGCGATGATGCTTTTCTCTTATAAAGTTACTCTCCCCCTTTGACATCAATGGAAAATGGTTGCTCCCCCTATGGTAATGCTTTGTCTATATGAATGCTATTGAACAAAATATGAACTCGGGTAACTCTTCCTACAATCATACTTTTATTTTCATAACTAAATGACTCCCCCTGTCAATATTCTCTCTCTGCTTCTAACTTCTCTTCCCATTTTTTTCTGAAGGGACAGTTCTTCTTGAAAAGATCTCTCCCCCTTTCATTTCTATAGGATGCCATGTATACCACTATATAAATTCTATTGCTTCCACTGCAAATATTGTTACCAATTGTTGAAATGGATACTTGACACTAAGAGGGCAGGGGGGTGAATCAGTGTCAAAAAACTTTGGACAATTTTCCACTTTTCACAAACTAACTGAACAACAAATATTAATTTCATTTTCTAAATCAATATATATAAAAGAATAAATACTTTAGTTGTTTATTTAACTTGAATGAAAACATAAGATCAATCTTTAAATTTCATATTCAAACAATTATGAGAGACCCAACTCTCTGTTACAAGACCCATCTTTCAGTTCTCAGATCCAACTGAGAAATGAGGAATTTAAACCTCATAACAAGTCCCAACTTGTTGATCTCATCTTCAGGATCTACCTTCCTGTTGTTAGACTGTGTTGAAGGAAACCTTGCTCTGATACCAAATGAAGGACCAGATCTTGTCACTAAGAGGGGGGGGATGAATCAGTGACACACTAATTTTATCTATTTTTCTTTTGTTAATGCAATCAATATTTTAACACAATATTTTATCGTGGAACCGAATTGGGAAAACTACAAACACATTTCTATTAATTGCAAAAAGAAGTTTTACAAGTTACATAGAAGGAAGATGTTATTCCTCTTAGATCAACACCCACTAATCAGGATTCACCCACACCCTTGTTCACCAGTACCAATTGGTAGGAGGCTACAACCCCCTATTTAGTCAGCTACAACTAACAAGGAAGCACCTACTCTCTTGCAGGATCCAACCTTCCCTTGCACCACCCAACCACCCTTAATTTCTGAATCTGGAAAAACTTATGTATCATATCTTGACTACTCCTCTCTCTACTTTTGTCATTTAATCTTCAATGTATATGTTGTAGTCCAATAAAGGTCATCTATTTCAAACAGTGGATTCCATAACTACTGCTATGTCTCCTTTTGTTCTTGATCTTCAATAAGACATTGACAGACACACTTTTATAATTCACTTCTCAGCATATTTATAAGCCTTTAAACTTTTCAACACAACTCTTCACAAACAATATGTATGTTCATTTAATATTACATAAACCTTGTTTTTAAGTAACACAACCATTAACATGAATTTTCATAACCACACATCATTTTAACAACCATCTAACTTGTTTTTAAATCAATCACATGTATGGATCGATTTCCTTTTTAACTCGATGCCAAATCTCTTCAAATACTGCAGAAATCGAGTTTTGCTAAGGTGCTTCCATCAAAACATTTACATATAACCATACATGCAGTACCATGGGCTTATTAATTTAAGTGTTGCTTCTTCTTTCTCCCTTTGTTTCTTCTTATTAATCGAATGACTCATGTCCACTTCGGGACTTTGGCCTTCGAGACTTCGGGACTTAGGGAATATGCTGGTGGTGAAACTCCCAAAGTAAAATCTCCCGGAGTGACGTAACTTTCTCACGTCACTTGTTGACATGGCACATCCTAAGTGGTTGCCATGTGTCACTTGGATTTGTGGTTTATGTATGCTTAAAGTACCTATGGGACCTTGACACTTGTCATCATCTAATTATGCCTCGTGTCCTTGCTGGCATAGATCTCTTCATATGGCACATGTTCTTCTCCTTGATCTAATGGTCAGGATAATTTCCAAAGTGTTCCACCGATCGAACAACTTACATCTCTTTTGGGATATTTGTGGCTTATTTTGTCCTTCCATTCAACATGATATGATGGTCCTGATATCTCCCTAAGTGTTCTTCATATCAGACAGTTCAAATTTACTTCGGGATTTCAGCCTTTGGGTGATCTTACTTTTTCTCAACCTTTTCTCCCAAAGTGGTCAGCGCCGAAGTTGACCACTTCTACCTGAGATTTCTCTGAATAGATTAGACGGTCCTCATTTAGTTCGAGACTTAGTATCGAATGGTCTTCGTCTTTTCTTATCCTATCCTTTCACTTAACTTGATCCAACGGTCAATCTAGATTGCAGAACCATAACTTGCAGGTGGTTTAATTCATTTCCCAAACTCTGCAATTGAAGTTGTGCGATTGTTGGTGAGTTAACCACAGTCATCGATCTTTGAATCGATGATATATAATGATCTACAATAATTGCGGGATTATAAATAACGTATAGTTTAATTTTCCCTTTGCGCTCTGCAATCAATCCATTCCCTTGACTTGGCGCTTTCATATCCATTGGTCGTGACTTAATATGATCATTTGGTGGATCAACCATAGTCCTCGATCTTTGAGTCAATGAGATCTGATGATCTAGACTAATTGTCGGATTGGAAATAGTCTGTAGTTTAATTCTCCCTCCGTGCTCCGCAATCAATCCTTGCCCTTGATCTAGTACTTGTGTATCTAATGATCCTGGTTTGTCTTGTGGGGATTTTGATCCCATTCATGTTTATGCATTGTGCTTTCTCTTCTTAGCTTCATGTGCATCATCTCTTCTGAGCTTCTAATCTTCAGTCGCTAACCCTCCTGAGCTCTTAATTTGTTAGTCCTTTTGTACATGAATTTTCATCTCTTTGTGCATACCAACTCATCATTATAACGTAAAGACATCCGATTTTGACATCAATGAAAATATGTCCAACAATCTCCTCCTTTTTCATTGATGGAAACACTCTAACTTCATACACAAACTCCCCCTCCGATGATGTTTTTCTCTTATGAAGTTACTCTCCCCCTTTGACATCAATGGAAAAGGCTTTCTCCCCCTATGGTAATGCTCTGTCTATCTAAATTCTGCTGACCAGAATATGAACATAGGTAACTGTTCCTAAAATCATACTTTTCTTTTCATAACTGAATGACCCCCTTTGTCTATCTTATCTCTTTGCTTCTAACTTCTCTTCCCCTTTGTTTCTGAAAGGACACTTCTTCTTCACAAGATCTTTCCCCCTGTCATTTTTATAGAATTCCATGTATACCACTATATAAATTCTACTACTTCCACTACGGATACTATTACCAATTGTTGAAATGGATACTTGACACTGAGAGGGGGGGGGATGAATCAGTGTAAAAAATAATTGGACAATTTTCCACTTTTCACAAACTAACTAAACAACAAATATTTATTTCATTTTCTCAATCAATATATATAAAAGAATAAACACTTTATTTATTTATTTAACTTGAATGAATACATAATATCAATCTTTGAATTTAATCTTCAAACAATTATGAGACACCCATCTATTTGTTACAAGACCCAGCTTGTAGTTCTCATATCCAACTGAGAAATGAGGAATCCAACCCTTATAACAAGTCCTATCTTGTTGATCTCATCTTCAAGATCTACCTTCCAGTTGTTAGACTGTGTTGAAGGAAACCTTTCTCTGATACCAAATGAAGGACCAGATTCTGTCACTGATAGGGGGGGGGGGTGAATCAGTGACATAATAAATTTTATCTATCTTTATTTTGTTAATGCAATCAATATTTTAACACAATATTTTATCATGGAACCCAATTGGGAAAACCACAAACACTTTTCTATTAACTGCAAAATTATGTTTTACAAGTTACATAGAAGGAATATGTTCTTCCTCTTAGATCAACACCCACTGATCAGGATTCACCCACACCCTTATTCACTAGCACCAATTGGTAGGAGGTTAGAACCCCCTATTTAGTCAACTACAACTGACAAGGAATAACCTACTCCCCTGCAGGCTCCAACTTTCCCTTGCACCACCCAACCACCCTTAATTTCTGAATCTGAAAAAACTTATGTATCATGTCTTGACTACTCCTCTCTTTGGTTTTTTCAATTAATATTCAATATATCTATTGTCGTCCAATAAATGTATTCTATTTCAAATACTAGATTCCATAATTGTTGATCTACCTCCTTTTGTTCTTAATCTTCAATAAGAAATTGACATGTGCACTTTTCTAATTCACTTATTGGCATATTTATAAGCCTTTGAACATTTCAACACAACTCTTCACAAACAATATGTATGTTCATAAGTAACATAGTCATTAGCATGAATTTTCATAACCAGACATCATTTTAACAACCATCTAACATGTTTTTAAATCGATCACAGGTATGGATTGATTTCCTTTTTAACTCGATTCCAAATCTCTACAAATACTGTAGAAGCCGAGTTCTGTTGAGGCGCTTCCATCAAACCATTTACATATAACCATATGCACAGGACCATGGGATTATTAATTTATTCTTCTTTCTCCCTTTGTATCTTTATTCCATACGACCTTAGTTGGTAACCAGGCGTTAGGCCAAGCGAGTGCTTGACCACTTATCAAAATCAACGGTCACGTTTTAATCTTTCGATGAGATGGACAAATGTCGGTACTTCAAGACTTTGTCCTTCAAGACTTCCATCCTCTTTACAAATATCCTGAATAAAAGATGCATTTCCATAATCTTCAATAGTTGAGAATGCTCTTGAAGTGTTATTCATATCAGACAACTCATGGCCACTTCGAGACTTCGGGACTTAGGGAATTTGTTGGTGGTGAAACTCCCAAATCAAAATCTCCCAAAGTGACGTAACTTGTTAACGTCACTTGTTGACATGGCACTTCCTGGCTGGTTTCCACGTGTCATCTGGATTTGTGGCTTACATATGCTTAAAGTACCTATGGGACCTTGACAATTGTCATCATCTGATTATGCCACATGTCCTTTTTGACATGGATTTCTTCATATGGCACATGTTCTTCTCCTTGATCTAATGGTCAGGATACTTTCCAAAGTGTTCCACTGATTGAACGACTTATGTCTATTTTGAGACATTTGTGGCTTACTTTGTCCTTCCATTCAACATGATATGATGGTCTTGATATCTCCCGGAGTGTTCTTCATATCAGATGGTTCACATTTACTTTGGGATTTCAGCCCTTGGGTGAACTTACTTGTTCTCAACCTTTTCTCTCGAAGTGGTCAGTGTCTAAGTTGACCAGTACCACTGCTACCTTGGCATGCTCTGAATAGATCGGACGATCCTCATTTACTTTGAGGCTTCGTATCAAACGATCTTCGTCTTTTCTTATCCTATCCTTTCGCTTAACTTGATCCAATGATCGATGTGGATTGTGGAACCGTAACTTGTGTGTGGTTTAATTCATCTCCCAAAATCAGCAATTGAAGTTGTGTGATTATTGGTGAGTTAACCACAGTTGTCGATCATTGAATTGATGAGATCTGATGATCTAGAATAATTGCGGGATTGGAAATAACGTATAGTTTAATTCTCCATCCGCTCTGCAATCAATCCCTTCCCTTGATTTGGCGCATGCGTATCCAACGTTCATGACTTAATCTGATTTTTTGGTGGATCAACCATAGTCATCGATCTTTTAGTCAATGAGATTTGACGATCTAGACTAATTGTGGGATTGGAAATAGTGTGTAGTTTAATTCTCCCTTCGCCCTTTGTAATCAATCCCTGCCCTTGATCTGGCGCTTGCGTATCCAACGGTCTTGGTTTTTCCTATGGGGATTTCTATCCCAATCATGTTTATGAACTGTGATTTCCCTTCCGAGCTTCATGTGCATCATCTCTTCTGAGCTTCTGATATTCAGTCGCTAACCCTCCTGAGCTCTTAATTTGTTAGTCATTTTGTACATAGATTTTTATCTCTTTGTTCATACCAACGCATCATTATAACAAAAAGACATCGACTGTTGACCTCAATGACAATATGTCCAAGACATACACTTGAAAGTTTAGACATATGGACCTATGTGAATGTCAATTCTATGAATGTTTAGCATCATTTGAATTATGATGGATATTATGCAACCTGTTTCTAGCTTGAAAATTTTGACATTTAAACTTGTTGGTACGTTGATACCAAATTAATGATATGATTAAATTCATGTACATGATAATAATGTATGGATGTCTATGAATTTGTGTTATAACTAATATGCAGGTTAATGGGATATGAAATAGCCAAAGAATAATGATAATAAAGGGTTGATGTCGTGAACATCAACCGAGAAATAGTATCGTATAAATATTTGTATGTGAAGTGATGTTGGTTCAAATGCATTGCTATGATATGTGGGAAAGTGCAGGTTTTTCAGTTAGCAAACCTTCCTAAAACTAAATATACGATGACAAAATCCAATCAACATAGTTCCATTTTATAGTCCATGATAGGGTGTTGACCCTAGTTCTATTAGGAGGGGTGGAGGAATTTCCCACCATGCATCCTCCGAAACCTGGAGTCATGGGAGGATGATGTTAGATCACACTCCCATAGACAAGTGATGATGACTACTAGTTACCTATCGAGGAAGCTTTGTCAAGGTAGTTGACACTTCCGCATACGAGTTCTATATGGAGTTAGGTCAATATAGTTTACGCTCCAGGATAGTCCAACAGAGGAAGGATAGGGATGGAATATTGAAGTAGGTTAGGGAGGAAGGATTATTAGAAGTAGTTGAGAGTGTGTGGAGTTTTAATATTATAGTGGAGTTGTTTGGTTTCCTTAAAAAAAAAAATCTTAACTAAACTACAATTATCTAGGTGAATGTCGCTTGTTTTAAATTATTATAATGGAAGGATTATGAAAATATTTTAAATGGTTTACTATTCTTTATGAAATGAATAGAATTGTTGATTGGATTGGAAGCATACATGAGTTGCATTAGATGTGATAATTATTGTCATTAGTACACGTGCGAGTCCTATATGTGCTAGCTATGCATACATGCTTTGCACATGTATACTAGTATTTATGAATGTTTAAGTTGATGATGTGTGTATCTAATTGAGATGTATGAATCATGTTATTATTATCGTTGTATTGTAAGTTACTATAAATTTGGGACGAAGTTCCTTGAAGGGTGGGTCTATGTATCTCCCAATTAATTACTTTTAATTATTATGGTTAATTTAGCTTAAATTAATTCAATTAATAATTGAGTTGATCAAATTTTATATTATCTTTTAAATTCATTAATCAAAAAAATAAAGAAATTATTATTTTATTTTATTAAGGGTGGGTAAGGAATTAATGAAAAATATAAGGCGGATGGAAAAGTTATGAGGGGGTAGGGAGTAGCTGGATGGAGGGGGATAAGGAAGGGGGTTGGGTACATTAGGGAGGGATATTTGAGAGGAGAGGAAGAGATATTTGAGAGGAGAGGAAGTGAGATTTGAGAAGGAGAATTGGAGGTAAATCCTGGAGGGATTTTGGGCTAGTGGACTGGTTGCTGGGATTTTGGGCTCAGGGGCAAAGGAATCTAATTTTCTGGAGCTAGGGAGTTGGAGAGGATATACTCCTAGATGGCTAGGAGGAAATAGTTTCAAGAAGGCATTTTCAGGCAAGTTGTTGCAAGAGGATCACCTTCTTCTTCAAGAGGTAAATCTGAAATTATTATCGTTTTACCCTAAATTCAAGTTATGGAATT
>JASDQU010735685.1:58855-70613 GCA_032191745.1 Picea mariana
CTTATGATCTTCATGTGTGTCATCTCTTCTGAACTTCGTATCTTCAGTTTCTAACCCTCCTGATCTATTAATTTGTTAGTCCTTTTGTACATGTATTTTCATCTCTTTGTTCATACCAACTCATCATTATAATGTAAATACATCAACTGTTGACATCAATCACAATAAATTAATGACAATATGTCCAACAATATCCCCCTTTGTCATTGAGGGCAACACTCTAACATCATACACAAACTCCCCCTGCGATGATGCTTTTCTCTTATGAAGTTGCTCTCTCCCTTTGACATCAATGGAAAAGGGTTGCTCCCCCTATGGTAATGCTTTTTCTATAAGAATCCTGCTGACCAGAATCTGAATACGGGTAACTCTTCCTACAATCATACTTTTATTTTCATAATTGAATGACTCCCCCTGTCAATATTTTGTCTCTGCTTCTAACTTCTCTTCCCATTTTTTTCTGAAGGGACAGTTCTTCTTGAAAAGATCTCTCCCCCTTTCATTTCTATAGGATGTCATGTATACCACTATATAAATTCTACTGCTTCCACTACAGATACTGTTACCACTTGTTGGAATGGATACTTGACACTAAGAGGGGGGGGGGGTGAATCAGTGTCAAAAAACTTTGGACAATTTTCCACTTTTCACAAACTAACTGAACAACAAATATTAATTTCATTTTCTCAATCAATATATATAAAAGAATAAATACTTTAGTTGTTTATTTAACTTGAATGAAAACATAAGATCAATCTTTAAATTTCATATTCAAACAATTATGAGAGACCCAACTCTCTGTTACAAGACCTACCTTTTAGTTCTCAGATCCAACTGAGAAATGAGGAATTTAACCCTCATAACAAGTCCCAACTTGTTGATCTCATCTTCAGGATATACCTTCCAGTTGTTAGACTATGTTGAAGGCAAACTTGCTCTGATACCAAATGAAGGACGAAGTATTTTCACTAAGAGGGGGGAGTGAATCAGTGACACAATAATTTTCTCTATTTTTCTTTTGTTAATGAAATCAATATTTTAACACAATATTTTATCATGGAACCTAATTGGGAAAACCACAAACACATTTCTATTAACTGCAAAAAACTTTTTTACAAGTTACATAGAAGGAAGATGTTATTCCTCTTAGATCAACACCCATTGATCATGATTCATCCACACCCTTGTTCACTAGTACCAATTGGTAGGAGGTTACAACCCCCTATTTAGTCAGTTACAACTGACAAGGAAGAACCTACTCTCCTGCAGGATCCAACCTTCCCTTGCATCACCCAACCACCCTTAGTTTCTAAATCTGGAAAAACTTATGTATCATATCTTGACTACTCCTCTCTCTGCTTTTGTCATTTAATCTTCAATGTATATGTTGTAGTCCAATAAAGGTCATCTATTTCAAATAGTGGATTCCATAACTGCTGCTATGTATCCTTCTGTTCTTGATCTTCAATAGGACATTGACAGCCACACTTTTATAATTCACTTCAAAACATATTTATAGGCCTTTAAACTTTTCGACACAACTCTTCACAAACAATATGTATGTTCATTTAATATTACATAAACCTTGTTTTTAAGTAACACAATCATTAACATGACTTTTCATAAACACACATCATTTTAACAACCATATAACTTGTTTTTAAATCGATCACATGTATGGATCAATTTCCTTTTTAAATCGATGCCAAATATTTGCAAATACTACAGAAATCGAGTTCTGCTAAGGTGCTTCCATCAAAACATTTACATATAATCATACATGCAGTACCATGGGCTTATTAATTTAATTCTTGCTTCTTCTTTCGCCCTTTGTTTCTTTTTTCCATACGACCTCTATTGGTAACCAGGCGGTAGGCCAAGAAAGTGCTTGATCACTTATCAAAATCAATGGTCATGTTTTAATCTCCTGATGAGATGGACGACTGTCGGTACTTCAGGAATTCGTCCTTCGCGAATTCCAGCCTCTTTACAAATATCCCAAATAAAAGATGTGTTTCCATAATCTTCAATGGTTCATAATGCTCTTGAACTGTTCTTCGGATTGGACGACTCATGTCCACTTCGGGATTTTGGCCTTCGGCACTTCAGGACTTAGGGAATATGCTGGTGGTGAAACTCCCAAAGTAAATTCTCCTGGAGTGACGTAACTTGCTCACGTCACTTGTTGACGTGGCACATCCTGAGTGGCTGCCATGTGTCACCTGTATTCGTGGCTTACGTATGCTTAAAGTACCTATGGGACCTTGACACTTTTCATCATCTGATTACACCTCGTGTCCTTACTGGCATAGATCTCTTCATATGGCACATGTTCTTCTCCTTGATCTAATGGTCAGGATACTTTCCAAAGTGTTCCACTGATCGAATGCCTTACATCTCTTTTGGGATATTTGTGGCTTATTCTGTCCTTCCATTCAACATGATATGATGGTCCTGATATCTCCCGAAGTTTTCTTCATATTGGACAGTTCACATTTACTTCTGGATTTCAGCCTTCGGGTGATCTTACTTTTTCTCAACCTTTTCTCCCAAAGTGGTCAGCGCCGAAGTTGACCACTTCTACCTTAGCTCACTCTGAATAGATCAGACGGTCCTCATTTACTTCGAGACTTAGTATCAGATGGTCTTCTTCTTTTCTTATCCTATCCCTCCACTTAACTTGATCCAATGGTCAATCTGGATTACAGAACCATAACTTGCATGTGGTTTAATTCATTTCCCAAACTCTGCAATCGAAGTTGTGCGATTGTTGGTGAGTTAACCATAGTCGTCGATCTTTGAATCAATGATATCTAATGATCTACAATAATTGCGGGATCAGAAATAATGTATAGTTTAATTTTCCCTTCACGCTCTACAATCAATCCATTCCCTTGACTTGGTTCTTGTGTATCCAATGGTCGTGACTTAATATGATCATTTGGTGGAACAACCATAGTCCTCAATCTTTGAGTCAATGAGATCTGATGATCTAGACTAATTGTGGGATTGGAAATAGTGTGTAATTTCATCCTCCCTCCGTGATCTGCAATCAATCCTTGCCCTTGATCTAGTACTTGTGTATCCAATGATCTTGGTTTGTCTTGTGGAGATTTCCATCTCGATCATGTTTATGCACTGTGCTTTATCTTCTTAGCTTCATGTGCATCGTCTCTTTTGAGCTTCTAATCTTCATTCTCTAACCCTCCTGAGCTCTTAATTTGTTAGTCCTTTTGTACATGAATTTTCATCTCTTTGTGCATACCAACTCATCATTATAATGTAAAGACATCCTATTTTGACATCAATGATAATACATCAATGACAATATGTCCAATAATCTCCTCCTTTTTCATTGAGGGAAACACTCTAACTTCATACACAAACTCCCCCTCTGATGATGCTTTTCTCTTATGAAGTTACTCTCCCCCTTTGACATCAATGGAAAAGGCTTTCTCCCCCTAAGGTAATGCTTTGTCTATCTAAATTCTGCTGATGAAAATATGAACCTGGGTAACTCTTCCTACAATCATACTTTTATTTTCATAACTGAATGACTCCCCCTGTCAATCTTATCTCTTTTCTTCTAACTTCTCTTCCCCTTTGTTTCTGAAAGGGCACTTCTTCTTGACAAGATCTCCCCCACTGTCATTTCTACAGGATGCCATGTATACCACTATATAAATTCTACTGCTTCCACTGCAGATACTATTACCAATTGTTGAAATGGATAATTGACACTAAGAGGGGGGGGGTGAATCAGTGTAAAAAAAAYTGGACAATTTTCCACTTTTCACAAACTAACTGAACAAAAAATATTTATTTCATTTTCTCAATCAATATATATAAAATAATAATCACTTTATTTATTTATTTAACTTGAATGAATACATAATATCAATCTTTGAATTTCATCTTCAAACAATTATGAGTCACCCATCTCTCTGTTACAAGACCCAGCTTGTAGTTCTCATATCCAACTGAGAAATGAGGAATCCAACCCTCATAACAAGTCCTAGCTTGTTGATCTCATATTTAGGATCTACCTTCTAGTTGTTAGACTATGCTGAAGGAAACCTTTCTCTAATACCAAATGAAGGACCAGATCCTGTCACTGATAGGGGGGGGTGATTTAGTGACACAATAAATTTTATCTATTTTTATTTTGTTAATGCAATAAATATTTTAACACAATATTTTATCATGGAACCCAATTGGGAAAACCGCAAACACTTTTCTATTAACTGCAAAATTATGTTTTACAAGTTACATAGAAGGAAGATGTTATTCCTCTTAGATCAGCACCCACTGATCAGGATTCACCCACACCCTTGTTCACTAGCACCAATTGGTACGAGGTTACAACCCCCTATTTAGTCAACTACAACTGACAAGGAATAACCTACTCCCCTGCAGGCTCCAACTTTTCCTTGCACCACCCAACCACCCTTAATTTCTAAATCTAGAAAAACTTATGTATCATGTCTTAACTGCTCCTCTCTTTGGTTTTTTAATTTAATCTTCAATGTATCTGTTGCAGTCCAATAAATGTATTCTATTTCAAATACTGGATTCCATAACTGTTGCTCTATCTCCTTTTGTTCTTAATCTTCAATAAGAAATTGACATGCGCACTTTTCTAATTTACTTATTGGCATATTTATAAGCCTTTGAACGTTTCAACACAACTCTTCACAAACAATATGTATGTTCATTTAATATTACATAACCCTTGTTTTTAAGTAACATAGTCATTAACATGAATTTTCATAACCACACATCATTTTAACAGCCATCTAACATGTTTTTAAATCGATCACAGGTATGGATCGATTTCCTTTTTAACTCGATTCCAAATCTCTGCAAATACTACAGAAGCCGAGTTCTGTTGAGGCGCTTCCATCAAACCATTTACATATAACCATATGCACAGGACCATGGGATTATTAATTTATTCTTCTTTCTCCCTTTTTATCTTTATTCCATACGACCTCAGTTGGTAACCAGGCGCAAGGCCAAGTGAGTGCTTGACCACTTATCAAAATCAATGGTCACGTTTTAATCTTTCGATGAGATGGACGAATGTTGATACTTCGGGACTTCATCCTTCAAGACTTCCATCCTCTTTACAAATATCCTGAATAAAAGATGCATTTCAATGGTTGAGAATGCTCTCGAAGTGTTCTTTATATTAGACAACTCATGGCCACTTCGGGATTTCGGGACTTAGGGAATTTGCTGGTGGTGAAACTCCCAAAGCAAAATCTCCCGAAGTGACGTAACTTGTTGATGTGGCACTTCTTGACTGGTTTCCACGTGTCACCTGGATTCGTGGCTTACATATGCTTAAAGTACCTATGGGACCTTGACACTTGTCATCATCTGATTATGCCACATGTCCTTGTTGACATAGATCTCTTCATATGGAACATGTTCTTCTCCTTGATCTAATGGTCAGGATACTTTCCGAAGTGTTCCACTRATCAAACGAATTACGTCTATTTTGAGACATTTGTGGCTTACTCTGTCCTTCCATTCAACATGATATGACGGTCCTGATATCTCTCGAAGTGTTCTTCATATTGGACGGTTCACATTTACTTTGGGATTTCAGCCCTCGGGTGATCTTACTTGTTCTCAACCTTTTCTCYCGAAGTGGTCAGTGTCTAAGTTGACCACCAGGGATGATTTTAAGGATGGAAATTTATTTTAAAATGTAGAAACCTTGCCAAATATTACTAATCCTTCATATGTCAACTATAAATGTTTGGCGATATGTTTTTAAAAATATTCAAATTTCTAAGTATTTTGTATAGTTTTTATAAAATTTTGGTGACTTTAGAGGTAAAATAATTTTATCCTATAGAATTTGGGCGAATCATTTTTAAAATAGCGAATCTCATTTTTGGAAAAACCATGGAAAATTAGCCCATCAACTAAATTTAGCCCCTAAAATCATCCCTGTTGACCACTGCTACCTTGGCGCACTCTGAATAGAGCGGATGATCCTCATTTACTTTGAGACTTCGTATCGAATGGTCTTCGTCTTTTCTTATGCTATCCTTCCACTTAACTTGATCCAACGATTGATGTGGATTGTGGAACCGTAACTTCTGTGTGGTTTAATTCGTCTACCAAAATCTGCAATTGAAGTTGTGTGATTGTTGGTGAGTTAACCACAGTCGTCGATCTTTGAATCGATGAGATCTAATGATCTAGAATAATTGTGGGATTGTAAATAACGTATAGTTTAATTCTTCGTTCGTGCTCTGCAATCAATCCCTTCCCTTGATCTGGCGCATGCGTATCCAATGTTCATGACTTAATCTGATCATTTCGTGGATCAACCATAGTCATCGATCTTTGAGTCAATGAGATTTGACAATCTAGACTAATTGTGGGATTGAAAATAGTGTGTAGTTTAATTCTCCCTTCGTGCTCCGCAATCAATCCCTGCCCTTGATCTGGTGCTTGCGTATCCAATGGTATTGGTTTGTCCTGTGGGGATTTCTATCTTGATCATGTTTCTGAACTATGCTTTCCCTTTCGAGCTTCATGTGTGTCATCTCTTTTGAGATTCCGATCTTGAGTCACTAACCCTCCTAATCTCTTAATTTGTTAGTCATTTTGCACATAGATTTTTATCTCTTTGTTCATACCAACGCATCATTATAACATAAAGACATCGACTGTTGACATCAATGACAATATGTCCAACAGATACACTTGAAAGTTTAGACATATGGACCTATGTGAATGTCAATTCTATGAATGTTTAGCATTATTTGAATTATGATGGATATTATGCAACCTGTTTCTAGCTTGAAAATTTTGACATTTAAATTTGTTGGTACATTGATACCGAATTAATGATATGATTAAATTCATTTACATGATAATAATTTATGGATGTCTATGAGTTTGTGTTATAACTAATATGCAGGTTAATGGGATATGAAATAGCCAAAGGATAATGATAATAAAGGGTTGATGTCATGAACATCAACCGAGAAATTTTATGGTATAAATATTTGTATGTGAAGTGATGTTGGTTCAAATGCATTGCTATGATATGTGGGAAAGTGCAGGATTTTCAGTTAGCAAACCTTTCTGAAACTAAATATACAATGACAAAATCCCATCAACACAGTTCCATTTTATAGTCCATGATAGGGTGTTGACCCTAGTTCTATTAGGAGGGGTGGAGGAATTTCCCACCATGTATCCTCCGAAACCTGGAGTCATGGGAGGACGATGTTAGATCACATTCCCATAGACATGTGATGATGACTACTAGCTACCTACCGAGGAAGCTTGGTCAAGGTAGTTGACACTTCCGCTTATGGGTTCTATATGGAGTTAGGTCAATATAATTGACGCTCCAGGATAGTCCAACAGAGGAAGGATAGGGATGGAATATTGAAGTAGGTTAGGGAGGAAGGTTGATTAGGAGTAGTTGAGAGTGTGTGGAGTTTTAATATTATAGTGGAGATTCTTGGTTTCCTTAAAAAAAAAAATCTTAACTAAACTACAATTATCTAAGTGAATGTCGCTTGCTCTAAATTATTATAATGGAAGGATTATGCAAATATTTTAAATGGTTTACTATTCTTTATGAAATGAATAGAATTGTTGATTGGATTGGAAGCATACATGAATTGCATTAGATGTGATAATTATTGTCATTAGTACACGTGTGAGTCCTGTATGTGCTAGCTATGCATACATGCTTTGCACATGTATACTACTATTTATGAATGTTTAAGTTGATGATGTGTGTATCTAATTGAGATGTATGAATCATGTTATTATTTTCATTGTATTGTAAGTTACTATAACTTTGGGACGAAGTTCCTTGAAGGGTGGGTCTATGTAGCACCCAGTTAATTACTTTTAATTATTATGGTTAGTTTAAATTAATTCAATTAATAATTGAGTTGATCGAATTTTATATTATCTTTTAAATTCATTAATGCAAAAATTAAACAAATTATTATTTTATTTTATTAAGGGTTGGTAAAGAATTAATGAAAAATATAAGGCGGATGGAAAAGTTATGAGGGGGAAGGGATTAGCTAGATGGAGGGGGAGAAGGAAGGGGGTTGGGTGCATTAGGGAGGGAGAGGAAGAGAGGAGAGGAAGAGAGATTTGAGAAGGAGAATTGGAGGTAAATCCTGGAGGGATTTTGGGCTAGTGGACTGGTTGTTGGGATTTTGGGGTTAGGGGCCAAGGAATCTAATTTTCTGGAGCTAGGGAGTTGGAGAGGATATACTCCTAGATGGCTAGAAGGAAACAGTTTCAGGAAGGCACTTTCAGGCAAGTTGTTGCAGGAGGATGACCTTCTTCTTCAAGAGGTAAATCTGAAATTATTATAATTTTACCCTAAATTCAAGTTATGGAATTTATAGATATATTATGTGATTGTTAAATTTTGTTGTTCAATATTGTAGCACCAGAGTGTTAAAGAAGTTCTGTATCATATAAAAACAAAAATATTGGTCATACCAACGCATCATTATAACGTAAAGACATCGGCTATTGACATCAATGAAAATACATCAATGACAATATGTCCAACAGATACACTTAAAATTTTAGACATATGGACCTATGTGAATGTCAATTATATGAATGTTTAGCATTATTTGAATTATGATGGATATTATGGAACCTGTTTCTAGCTTGAAAATTTTGACATTTAAATTTGTTGGTACGTTGATACCGAATTAATGATATGATTAAATGCATTTACATGATAATAATGTATGGATGTCTATGAGTTTGTGTTAAAACTAATATTCAGGTTAATGGGATATGAAATAGCCAAAGGATAATGATAATAAAGGGTTGATGTCATGAACATCAACTGAGAAATAGTATGGTATAAATATTTGTATGTGAAGTGATGTTGGTTCAAATGCATTGCTATGATATGTGGGAAAGTGTAGGTTTTTCAGTTAGCAAACCTTCCTGAAACTGAATATACGATGACAAAATCCCATCAACACAGTTCCATTGTATAGTCCATGATAGGGTGTTGACCCTAGTTCTATTAGGAGGGGTGGAGGAATTTCCTACCATGTATCGTCCGAAACCTAGAGTCATGGGAGGACGATGTTAGATCACGCTCCCATACACATGTGATGATGACTACTAGTTACCTACCAAGGAAGCATGGTCAAGGTAGTTGAAACTTTTGCTTACGGGTTCTATATGGATTTGCGTCAATATAGTTGATGCTCTAGGATAGTCCAACAGAGGAAGGATAGGGATGGAATATTGAAGTAGGTTAGGGAGGAAGGATTATTAGAAGTAGTTGAGAGTGTGTGGAGTTTTAATATTATAGTGGAGATGCTTGGTTTCCTTAAAAAAAAAAAATCTAAACTAAACTACAATTATCTAAGTGAATGTCGCTTGTGTTAAATTATTATAATGGAAGGATTATGCAAATATTTTAAATGGTTTACTATTCTTTATGAAATGAATAGAATTGTTGATTGGATTGGAAGCATACATGAATTGCATTAGATGTGATAATTATTGTCATTAGTACACGTGCAAGTTTTGTATGTGCTAGCTATGCATACATGCTTTGCACATGTATACTAGTATTTATGAATGTTTAAGTTGATGATGTGTGTATCTAATTGAGATGTATGAATCATGTTATTATTATCATTGTATTGTAAGTTACTATAACTTTGGGATGAAATTCCTTGAAGGGTGGGTCTGTGTAGCACCCAGTTAATTACTTTTAATTATTATGGTTAATTTAGTTTAAATTAATTCAATTAATAATTGAGTTGATTGAATTTTATATTATCTTTTAAATTCATTAATGTAAAAATTAAACAAATTATTAATATAATCAAGGGTGGTTAAGGAATTAATGAGAAATATAAGGCAGATGGAAAATTTATGAGGGGGCAAGGAGTAGCTGGATGGAGGGGGATTAGGAAGGGGGTTGGGTGCATTAGGGAGGGAGAGTTGAGAGGAGAGGAAGAGAGATTTGAGAAGGGGAATTGGAGGTAAATCCTGGAGGGATTTTGGGCTCAGGGGCCAAGGAATCTAATTTTCTGGAGCTAGGGAGTTGGACAGGATATAATCCTAGATGGCTAGGAGGAAACAGTTTGAGGAAGGCATTTTCAGGCAAGTTGTTGCAGGAGGATGACCTTCTTCTTCAAGAGGTAAATCTGAAATTATTATCATTAACCTAAATTCAAGTTATGGAATTTATAGATATATTATGTGATTGTTAAATTTTTTTGTTCAATATTGTAGTACGAGAATGTTAAAGAAGTTCCCTATCATATAAAAACAAAAACATTGTTCATGCCAATGCATCATTATAATGTAACGACATCGAATGTTGACATCAATGACAATACATCAATGACAAAATGTCCAACAGACACACTTGAAATTTTAGACATATGGACCTATGTGAATGTCAATTCTATGAATGTTTAGCATTATTTGAATTATGATGGATATTATGCAACATGTTTCTAGCTTGAAATTTTTGACATTTAAATTTGTTGGTACGTTGATACCGAATTAATGATATGATTAAATGCATTTACATGATAATAATGTATGGATGTCTATGAGTTTGTCTTATAACTAATATGCAGGTTAATGGGATATGAAATAGCCAAAGGATAATGATAATAAAGGGTTTATGTCGTGAACATCAACCGAGAAATTGTATGGTATAAATATTTGTATGTGAAGTGATGTTGGTTCAAATGCATTGCTGTGAAATGTGGGAAAGTGCAGGTTTTTCAGTTAGCAAACCTTCCTGAAACTGAATATACGATGAAAAAATCCCATCAACACAGTTCCATTGTATAGTCCATGATAGGGTGTTGACCCTAGTTCTATTAGGAGGGGTGGAGGAATTTCCCACCATGTATCCTCTGAAACCTAGAGTCATGGGAGGACAATGTTAGATCACGCTCCCATAGACATGTGATGATGTCTACTAGTTACCTATTGAAGAAGATTGGTCAAGGTAGCTGACATTTCCTCTTATGGGTTCTATATGGAGTTAGGTCAATATAGTTGACGCTCCAGGATAGTCCAACAGAGGAAGGATAGGGATGGAATATTGAAGTAGGTTAGGGAGGAAGGATGATTAGAAGTAGTTGAGAGCGTGTGGAGTTTTAATATTATAGTGGAGCTGCTTGGTTTCCTTAAAAAAAAAAAATCTAAACTAAACTACAATTATCTAAGTGAATGTCGCTTGTGTTAAATTATTATAATGGAAGGATTATGCAAATATTTTAAATGGTTTACTATTCTTTATGAAATGAATAGAATTGTTGATTGGATTGGAAGCATACATGAATTGCATTAGATGTGATAATTATTGTCATTAGTACACGTGCGAGTCCTATATGTGCTAGCTATGCATACATGCTTTGCACATGTATACTAGTATTTATGAATGTTTAAGTTGATGATGTGTGTATCTAATTGAGATGTATGAATCATGTTATTATTATCGTTGTATTGTAAGTTACTATAAATTTGGGACGAAGTTCCTTGAAGGGTGGGTCTATGTATCTCCCAATTAATTACTTTTAATTATTATGGTTAATTTAGCTTAAATTAATTCAATTAATAATTGAGTTGATCAAATTTTATATTATCTTTTAAATTCATTAATCAAAAAAATAAAGAAATTATTATTTTATTTTATTAAGGGTGGGTAAGGAATTAATGAAAAATATAAGGCGGATGGAAAAGTTATGAG
>JASDQU010735685.1:70663-108038 GCA_032191745.1 Picea mariana
TTTAAATTCATTACTGCAAAAATTAAACAAACTATTATTTTATTTTATTAAGGGTGGGTAATGAATTAATGAGAAATATAAGGCGGATGGAAAAGTTATGAGGGGGCAAGGAGTAGCTGGATGGAGGGGGGGAAGGAAGGGGGTTGGGTGCATTAGGGAGGGAGATTTGAGAGGAGAGGAAGAGAGATTTGAGAAGGAGAATTGGAGGTAAATCCTGGAGGGAGGGATTTTGGGCTAGTGGACTGGTTGCTGGGATTTTGGGCTCAGGGGCCAAGGAATCTAATTTTCTGGAGCTAGGGAGTTGGAGAGGATATACTCCTAGATAGCTAAGAGGAAACAGTATGAGGAAGGCATTTTCAGGCAAGTTGTTGCAGGGGGATGACCTTCTTCTTCAAGAGGTAAATCTAAAATTATTATCGTTTTACCCTAAATTCAAGTTATGGAATTTATAGATATATTATTTGATTGTTAAATTTTTTTGTTAAATATTGTAGCACCAGTGTGTTAAAGAAGTTCCCTATCATATAAAAACAAAAATATTGTACATACCAACGCATCATTATAACGTAAAGACATCGGCTGTTGACATCAATGACAATACATCAATGACAATTTGTCCAATAGATACACTTGAAATTTTAGACATATGGAGCTATGTGAATGTCAATTCTATGAATGTTTAGCATTATTTGAATTATGATGGATATTATGAAACCTGTTTCTAGCTTGAAAATTTTGACATTTAAATTTGTTGGTACATTGATATCGAATTAATGATATGATTAAATGCATTTACATGATAATAATATATGGATGTCTATGAGTTTGTGTTATAACTAATATGCAGGTTAATGGGATATGAAATAGCCAAAGGATAATCATAATAAAGGGTTGATGTTGTGAACATCAACCAAGAAATAGTATGGTATAAATATTTGTATGTGAGGTGATGTTGGTTCAAATGCATTACTATGATATGTGGGAAAGTGCAGGTTTTTCAATTAGCAAACCTTCCTGAAACTAAATATACGATGACAAAATCCCATCAACACAGTTCCATTGTATAGTCCATGATAGGGTGTTGACCCTAGTTCTATTAGGAGGGGTGGAGGAATTTCCCACCATGTATCGTCCAAAACCTGGAGTCATGGGAGGGCGATGTTAGATCATGCTCCCATAGACATGTGATGATGACTACTAATTACCTACCGAGGAAGCTTGGTCAAGGTAGTTGACACTTCCGCTTACGGGTTCTATATGGAGTTAGGTCAATATAGTTGACGCTCCAGGATAGTCCAACGGAGGAATGATAGGGATGGAATATTGAAGTAGGTTAGGGAGGAAGGATGATTAGAAGTAGTTGAGAGTGTGTGGAGTTTTAATATTATAGTGGAGCTGCTTGGTTTCCTTAAAAGAAAAAATCTTAACTAAACTACAATTATCTAAGTGAATGTCGCTTGTGTTAAATTATTATAATGGAAGGATTATGCAAATATTTTAAACGGTTTACTATTCTTTATGAAATGAATAGAATTGTTGATTGGATTGGAAGCATACAAGAATTGCATTAGATGTGATAATTATTGTCATTAGTACACGTGCGAGTCCTGTATGTGCTACTTATGCATACATGCTTTGCACATTTATACTAGTATTTATGAATGTTTAAGTTGATGATGTGTGAATCTAATTGAGATGTATGAATCATGTTATTATTATCGTTGTATTGTAAGTTACTATAACTTTGGGATGAAGTTCCTTGAAGGGCGGGTCTTTGTAGCACCTAGTTAATTGCTTTTAATTATTATGGTTAATTTAGTTTAAATTAATTCAATTAATAATTGAGTTGATCGAATTTTATATTATCTTTTAAATTCATTAATGCAAAAATTAAACAAATTATTATTTTATTTTATTAAGGGTGGGTAAGGAATTAATGAAAAATATAAGGCAGATGGAAAAGTTATGAGGGGGCAGGGAGTAGCTGGATGGAGGGGGATAAGGAAGGGGGTTGGGTGCATTAGGGAGGGAGATTTGAGAGGAGAGGAAGAGAGATTTGAGAAGGAGAATTAGAGGTAAATCCTGGAGGGATTTTGGGCTAGTGGACTGGTTGTTGGTATTTTGGGCTCAGGAGCCAAGGAATCTAATTTTCTGGAGCTAGGGAGTTGGAGAGGATATACTCTTAGATGGTTAGGAGGAAACAGTTTCAGGAAGGCATTTTCAGGCAAGTTGTTGCAGGAGGATGACCTTCTTCTTCCAGAGGTAAATCTGAAATTATTATCGTTTTATCCTAAATTCAAGTTATGGAATTTATAGATATATTACGAGATTGTTAAATTTTGTTGTTCAATATTTTAGCACCAGAGTCTTAAAGAAGTTCCCTATCATATAAAAACAAAAATATAGATTTACTTTAATTTTTAATCCTTCCAGGCTATTATGAAATGTGATACCAACTGTTGGGGGACATGGACAGATATGGGGGATAATTTTTTGACAAAAGAGAGGAGTGTCTAAGAGGTGTTCAAAGTGGATTGTTTATGGGTATTAATCCAAACCAAGATTTCTAAATTTTATTATTGATTGGGGACAACCTTCTATTTTTTGGGTTGAGTGTATAAGATCCCAATCATTAAAATATTGTAAGAGGGTGGGTGTAAAAAGTCACATACCATATTTATTGGGAGCATGGGGATGAAGTACAATCAACATTGAGCATATTGAGCAGTCAACTAGCTTGGGAAAAAGAGGAAGTTCATATGGGAAGAACATGTAATTTTTAGAGGTATGTTTTTTGCATGAATAATAAGAAGAGAATAGGGAAGAAGAGCATTGGAGTTGGAGTAAGAAGGTCAAGAGAATTATGGAGTGTTTTTTGAGTCAAATACTGGAGAAGCAAGTTGTTAGGCTTGTAGAAGAACCAAGTTGCTAGGCCTGAAAAGAGAACTCATGTGTGAGTTACACTAGAGAAACAAGCTTGTTGTTGTTGTTTTTCTGGTAGTTTTCCTACCAGTGAGTTTGCAATAGTGAGATTCCTAGTTACCTATGCCAGAGAGACCCTAATAAATGAATGTGACACAAAATGGACCGAGGGCAGTGAAGGGGTACACTTCTTGGGCTAGGCAGGTCAAGAGGAAGAGAGATGGAGGAAATTTGGGATGGCTATAGGAGAATGTCAGTGTGTTGTGGGAATATCTTAGTTGTGAGTGTGTAGTGAGAGACACCCTTTTCTTGTGGATTCTTAGCCCCAGTTCAAGGGTGACTTGATATTGTGATCTGGAACAATAAGTCTATGGTTGGGTGGAATGTATGTCCCAAGTAGTTGGTTTTCTTTGTGGTGAGATCCAGTATTCTAATTCCTATGATGGCTCGAAGTGGAGAATTAGTTGTCACTTCTTCGTACAAAAATGACATTACTAGGGTTCAAAGATACTTATATAGAGTTTTAAGTGGTGGAGTGATACTYAGTGAAGAACAATATATTGCTTGGAATTTTTTTGGTGGTATGGCAAAGCACAAGAAGCCATGTGGATGTGAACAATGAAACCTAGTAAAATTAAAAAAGATAGTAAGTACACTGCGCGGTTAGAATGAACACCTTCAAGATACAATTTATCTTCTCAAAGAAAATAGGTATTCTCAATGTAAACCTTTTAAGGCTATAAATGAAGATATACAACTAAAAAATGCAATGCAGAATGCATAGATAGGGAGATTGACCTCCAAATACAACATGTTTTCTCAATGAATCTTTGATATAGCAAGAATTCCTAAAACCTGTTTGGGTTGTCTCAGAGAACAAGTCATGGAAGATGACATAGTCCATCAAGTTCAAGAGTTCATGGTTGTTGAAGAGAAAATGCAAAATGTCCAATGCAAACAGAATTTCAAATAATTCTCCCAAGTTTTTATGTTTTGTACAACAATATATATATTAGGATAGTTTATTAAGATCTACAACACCAAAATAATTAGTTTTGGGCGGGAATCTAAAAGCAAGGCAGGTCTTTGATATTCCCCTTGCATATTTTCTTTTTGAAACTTTATATCTAGACTCATTTGCTAAATTGCATTGAAATGTTGTTCAATGCAGTCATAGCTCCCCTTCAATATAATTTCTATTTGTTTCAGTTAAAAAAACTAAACTTTATATTTTTTATGAGTTATAATTTGCTCAATGAAGAGAGAGAGAGAGAGAGAGAATTTTATAAATTTTAATTTGAGTGTGCTTCATAATAAAGAATATGTTTTTTTAGAGGTTACAAGAAGTTCAATTCCAAGTGGTTAGGGTATGTTGACCTCCATAAACTAAGCAATGAAGTCATTGCATAATGGGGCACAAATAAGGGGGAATTATACATCAATTCGGTGTTTGAATAGGTTGTGATCGTAATATTACATTATCGTCATCATCATCATCATTATTAAAAATAGAAATAAACATTATTTCTAAGGAAAACTTTGTGGGAATCTTAAGTAGCCAAATACCCAACAAGTGTGTGTGTGTGTGTGTGTGTGTGTGTGTGTGTTAGAGAGAGAGAGAGAGAGAGAGAGAGTTTGTTTCCTACGGGACTAACTTGTTGTCTAAGAAACTGTGATCTAGGGGCATATAAGCCACACCAACCCTTAACATGGCTGGACTTTTTTTTGTGTATCCTCCTGACTACCATGAATTTTGAACCTTGGCTTCCTTACAAAACGAAACCCTTGAAATGCAATCACGCTACCGGAATTTGATATATATGTATATATATACTCAAGTAGGCCTAATGGTTAAGAACATGTGTTTCCTCCTTGGAGGTCATAGGTTCAAATCCAGAAAAGCGTAGAGTATGTATACCTTTGTAAACTTTAATAGTCAAATCGCTATGCATAAAGCATCCCAGGTCCCTTGTCCCACAAACAAGAGAACCTCATACACTAATTTATGTCTAACTTAATCTTAACCATTTATATATATATATGAAAAAATAAATATTATTAAAAATATTAAAGGTATCTGAATTTTATACTATTAAAATATTGTATAGCGACATGTAATAGGAAAACATTATCATATGGTAAAATTTTAACTTATACAAATCAATTCACAAACCTTGACCATATTAACATTAAAATATTGTATAGCTACATGTAACAGGAAAACATTATGGTAACATTTTAACTTGTACAAATCCATTCACGAACTTTGACCACATTCACTCATAGAGATAACCACATGAGAACCTTCATTTGAGATTGTTAAATAATTATTTCATAAAAATAATTTTCTCACATAACGTAGAATAAGTCATTGGAATTCAATCATGAACCTCTTGAACTATTTTTAGATATTGTGAATACTTGTTGACTTAAGTTTGTCAACATCAAGTAGGGACTTGAAACCGAGATAAAAAATATAAAATTCATACCATTAACAACCATGGACTTGAAGACTATCAACTAAAATGCTTAAGAAAACAAATTCATCATCAAATAATATATATATTAAACGTTTGGAGTATATATATATGTGTGTGGGGTCATTGGTTCGTCAGGCCTCGTGTTATTCCGTGAGATGACTAAACGTTAAAATGGTTGAAGTTTAAAATATAAGAATTATTTCGTTTAAGTTCTTACCTACTTCAACCGACTATTGTTAAAATATATAAGAAATGTATCCGAACTCAAAGAAATGGATTAGAATTGTAGTTTCTTTGTCTCTCCTTTTTCATGTTTATGATATGTTGACTTTTGCTTAAAAATATATAAGAAGTGTATCCTAACTCAAAGAGATGGACATTTCTTTGTCTCCTTTTTCATGTCATCATCCAAATGTTACCAGTTTAGTCGATATATATATATATATATATATATATATATATATATATATATAATTTATTAAATATTGAGAAATATTAAAAATAATTTAAATATAGATTTTTTGATATTTAAAAGATTTATAATTTAAATAGATTTATGTTGGTTGATAAAAAAAAATAGTTGAGAATGGTGCCACATAAAATTGTTTTATATCTTTCTTCTAATAATTGATATCACTTTGTTGTTTTAGTGTGTATATTACAAATATTGTCACTTTTAAATTTAAGGAGAATATGTGGTGTGATAAAGAATTAGTGGATAAAAGGAAATTAAGATATTACAAGGAGGTGATCAACTCTAATTTAGAAGATCAAAATTACCTCTCAGTTTTGAAAAGTGCAAAGAAGAAAACCAACATTGCTAAAATAAGAACAAACATTCACAAGCTACATAGTGAAACTGGATGTTGGTCAACTCCCAAAACACCATGGGATGAGAGAATATGTCACATTTGTGACACTAAGCAGGTAGAAGGTGAAAAACACTTCCTCTTGGATTGCCCTGCCTATACCCATATTAGATCCCAATTTAAAAATATCATTCACATTACCTACCTCCCTAACCTCCTAAGTCATAAAAAAATATGGTGATCTTGGAATGCTTCTCTCAATGTGTTTTTAGCATAGAAATACAATTTTAAAGAAATTGAAGTAATATTTCCCCTTCTTAATGTCTGATAGACCAATTGGTCTCAGTGGATGTTAATCATCATCATCATCATCATCATCATATATATATATATATATATAAACTCGCTATGAATTTATTATATTTTTAGTCGTGTATAACATATTTGGGCCACCTTGTATAGGGTGTTAAGGACGCAAATTAAGGGTAGGCATGAGGCCTATCCATTTAGATCCTAGGGGGAAAGGAAAGTGCATGATGAAACACCTATGAGGCTTATGGGAAGGACCTATGTCTACTCCCCAGTCCATTGATTAGTATCACATTTACTCTCCTCCTCGTCATCATAATAGCTCAGTTTCAATAGTTGAAAGTCATTGTTAGCATCATTTGTGTTGGTCTAACAATGAATACTTTGCATGGAAGGGGTGCTCTAGCTCCAAGGCTTATGGTTATTGTTTCTTTTGATTGCTAGCACATATAATGACTCAAGTGGTTCAGGCATGAGCGTCTTAGTTCCTATGACCTCAAAAAATTCACTCTAGGGTGACTAAGAATTTGAAAAAGAATGAGGAAACATGGGAAATTTTCTTCTAGTACTAGGGGTGCATAGGCATATGGAAGGTGTTGTGGATATTTTGGAAAAGGGGGAAAACCCCTTACCTCCAAGCCTAAGGTTCACAATGACCATGGGGAGATTATATCTATATCTTCTGAAGGTGATATTTGTATCCCATCCTAGTTATTTTCCGTATCATTGAGAAGCGACAAAAAAATTATTTAAGCATGGGCAGGAAGGGAATCGAGGAGGAAAAATCAGCTAGGATGGAGAGGATATGCAAGCCTCGATCCTACAAAAATTACAACAATGGTTCCTCCTCCAAGAATCCAACCAAGGAAAAGAAGGAAGCCAAATAATTGAGCAGAAAAATTAAGGATAAATGACCCAACACATCGTCGGAGGCTATTAATGTCAAATTAATGGATTGGGTACCAAATATTGGATTTTCTCACAGTAGGGATACCAAATATTTCAGGAATATTAATATGCACTAGAACATTAAATCAATCATCACCTAAGTGAAGGAAGAGAATGGCATTCAGTAAAAGGTCATTTTGGACACTTTGAACATGCAACACAAAGCTACAATGGATAAGCTAGACTACTTGGACAAGAACTATGAAGCCTTGATCGAGATCCCATGGGATGCAGGAGAAATTGGTCAAGATCAACACCAATATAACTAGTCACCAGGAACAAAATCTCCTATACATACCAATCCCCTCTCATCTATGTGGACTTGGCCTATGATGTCGAGGACTAAGTACTTTTTGATTTGTTCCTAGTTTTATTTTTAATTCTCTATTATGTCAAACATTTGGATTAACAATTTACCCTAATATGGGATATTGTAGTGACCCATTTATTGTGACTTTTTGTTGTGAGAACACAACATCCCCACCAAAACTATTAATTTTGGTGGGGACCCACACTAACAAAATTTGGCAATGCACTACTCCTTACCTACCTGAATATTTATTCACTTACAATCTTAATGTTTTCATATGGTCACCGAAGCCAGAGTGAAGAAACGTTTTGTTAATATTCAAGTTTATCTTTTCATACCATTAATACATTACTCCGCAAGCTCCGAACCCTTTTCCAAAGTGAACCATTAACAACTACACATCTTCTTCCCCCCCTTTTTTGATTCATATGACTGTGATATTTGTATTTTCTTTGTCACTTTACTTCCCACTCTTCAACACTCTCAAAACCAAAATCACGACGATGGCGTCTTTACAACTTCATTGTTGGGGGAAAGCGGTCGAAAGTAATCTTTTGTGAGTTTTCCTTGAATATGACGACGAAGCACCCTTTTTTTTATAAAGCCATATCATAGTCCAAAGGGAAGGACAGGATTGGTCCCTAGGCTCGTGTTAACACAATTCTTTATTTTACCCTACTTGGGCCCCATTTTCCCCATCACTTCATGGTATCACCTTTTTTCCCACATGTGGCAAGCTCCCACTCACTGGTTATTTTCAGAGAAACCTTTTTGTCGTTGGTAAACACTTTAGGTATGCCTCTATTCTTTCCCTTGAAAAATGTCGATGATGACCAGGCCTGGAATTTGACGTCCCACAAGACGTATTTTTTATTTGAACCCGTATTTGACATGTGGATAAGAAATCCACACATCATTATTGACAGATATCAAAATACCAAAAATGTCAAATTGACATTTAATATTGTAGATTTCCCGTCAAAATCTGTTGTAGGTACTTACACATTAGAGGCTTATAAGTATATACCGCCTAGGTTAATAATTATAATTCATGGCTTCAGTCTTCAAAGAACTACGCAGGGGCACAACAATGAGGTTGATGACACCCGGACAATGTTAGTTGAGGAAGTAAATGGACACCCAAATTACAAATTTCAATGCTCCATCCCGGGTCTTCTGAAATTTACACAATATACAAAATATTTTGACATTTATGATTTTGGGTAAAATGTGAAGTGACAGGCATGAAAATAATTTAACCGTCATCAATTTTTGTCTTGACAGGCTGGGTAAATTTGAAATTCCAGGCCTGATGACGACACTGCTTAAACATATCGTCGATGACCGAACCTTAATCTCATCCTAAAACTGAGATATCTTTAAATATCGTTGACTAAATCATAGCCATTAAAACTACACTCCCCCATGACCTGTTCCACACGACTATTTTAATGCAATACCATAATGATAAAGGAGAGGATTTATTTTAAGTGACCGAATTAATAAGTTTTGTGAGCTTATTGTAAACCTTTATCACTTTCCTTGAAGATAATGACAAACTTAAAAGTCTCATCCTCAAATATTGCTCTTAAATATTTATCAAATATGCTTCATCCTTGTAAAATTCCGATAATGATGGCATATTGGCGATTCCTTCCTCAAATCATTTCCACTCCTTCAATGATACAATTAATGGTCATAATATATGGACTTTCTGTGAAAACACTTATGGCACTACGTACGACTCTGACCAAGTTGGAGATGTAAGGAATTTTTTTTCATTTATTGCACAAGGATTTGAAGGGAATTTGGGAAACGTTACAGCCATGATGGGATGGAACATTACCTCATCTATTACAAAATATTTGGCATGTTCCAAAATGAAATATTCTCTCCTGACAATGCAGACATTGATGAATAAAGAAATATCCTCAAAAGCGATATCCACAAAGTAGTTTCTTGCCCATAACTCTTTCCTTACATTGATAATGCAACATGGTTTTTTTCACATTTAAAAAAATACATAGGGTTGGTAGTCAATGCTTCAGGCCTCCTTGCTCAAGACAAAAGACGTCAAGGTTCGGTATAATACCTCAAAACCCATGGTTGTGTTAAAAAAATCATTCTTGGACTAGTTCGGGATTGATCACCAAGAATTTGAAACCATGCTGGAAGATTGGTTCATTGATGAAGAATGGCCAACAACAAAGGGAAAAAGAAATGTCTTGAAACAGTATTTAAAAATCCCTTATATAACTTTGAATTCTATGATTTGTAGACTCTTTCATAAAGAAACCAGTACCCACTTCATGATGTAATGGTTTCCTATGGCTTATATAGTGGTTAAAAATGACAAAGATTTTAATTGGGTTAGCATCATGTCGTTCAACATTACAAATCGAGTTCCCTAAATTTAATTGGGCTTGGACCCCAGATCAAAACCATGTCCATGTGTATTATTCTCAATTATGGGAGGATAACTTCAAAGAGAATTTTTATGATATTTGTGACTATTTTATTGCTCCCTCTCATAAGGCCATATTTGGTTCTTACCGATAGGGGATATGCCCAAGATCTATTGAATCCCTAAAATGAATCGAGGACTGGTACTTGAAGAAGTATCATACCTATGTCAGAATATTTGGGGCCACAAGACCACCACAGTTGTTACCAAAATACATACCCTATAAACTAATGGCGAGAAATATAGCCTATTAGACATTAGAAAAGGGAGATACTTATTATTTATCATAGAAAAACAAAAGGTGTTGGCCCATTTTTCCTCTTCACATAGGCTCGTTTTCTATGCAGAATAAGAAACAAGTTTAAAAGGAGGATAAATTATTTAAAACATTATGTCTCTATGTTGAACCAAAATCTCATGACCCCCAAAATGTAGTATTTGAACATATGAGGGCCATTAAATTGGCACCACAGATTGTACATGAATCCAATTTTGTAGAGGATATTTTTTGAGGATCCTTGTGTTTTGAAGAGCTAATAGAAAGACTCGACATTGAAAAAGTCTAAGAACATTTGAGGAAAGAAGAACATCTGCATAGAACCCTGGGGATGGAACAGTTTAAAACCATGCTCCTAAAATATAAGGAAATACTAGAGACTAAATAACAAGAAAAGAAAGAAAAGGAATTAGAATTAGCAATAAAAGTTTATGAAGTCGAGGAAAGGTACCAACAGAGAAAGAGGAAAGAGGTCAAAGAGAAATAGGTCACGTTAGAAAATATAAAAGCTAAGGATCTTTCCTTTGAAAGAAATAATGGGGATATATTGACGAGTACAAATCTAGAAAATGGAAAAGAAGCAAGTGCAAAGAAAGAAACATTGATCGCACAGGAAGAGGGGAGGAAGAATAAGGAAGACGAAGAAAGGAGTATTGTTGCCAAATCTCAAGAGAACAAACAAGCACATGAAAACACAATTGTGAAAATCGTGCTGACACTAACATGTTCAAGACTAGGTTTTGAAGGTACAGTCATCGTTATTGGTGACTACTACTACAGCTATAAGACAAGAGCCATCGAGAAAAGAACACCTAAGAGGAAAAGAGATAAAATTGATATAGTTCATGAGACTTTTGAAAGAAATATCAAGTGGAAAGTAGGACCAAACCCTAAAGACAATGCAATACAAGGATCTTCAACACTTAATTCCTTTGTCGATGTAAATATTGTGTCAATTTATGAATTTGCAGGAGCTCTTGATAAAACAAGAGATAGAGTTATTGAGTTAGAGACAGACCTGAAGACTATCAAGGATACCATGGAAAGAGAGTATAGAAAATATACCCTAGAACAAAATGGACCCACATAGATGGCATACAAAAGAATCTTCATATCTAAGAAAATGACCTAAAAGAATAATTCAATAAAGCAACTTCCCTCAAACAAAAGGCACATCTAGATGTGATAGAAATGCTCAAAGTTTCACAATCCCAAGAAATCACAATAATCAAAGGTGAGAAATATGAGATAAGTACTTACAATGAAAATATTGAAGAAAAAATTAAAAGATTGCAGTAGGAAAATGACCTCTTAAAGAAAACTTTAGAAGAGAACCAAAGTCAAACAGTTGTTCTAGACATTATAAAAAGAGAATCCATCAATATGAATGAAGGAATCAGGGACATACAAAATAAATTATTCTATGCACTCAAAAAAATACATAAGGCCAAATATGATCAAATGAAATTGAGTCTGGAGGTGAACGATATGCAATAAAAATACCAAAAGACCCAAGAAGTCTACAACATGATTATTGAATGGGAGGATATTCATTAGAACTCTCCCGAAACCCTTCCTATGTATTCAGATAAGAAAAGAATCAAATATATTATACTCTTGGATTCAAAGATGGTGACAATCAAATATATTAATAACACCCAGTAGCGAGTAGATGTAATATGCAAAGAACTGTGAAATTCATCCAATAGCCTAATCACACAATTTAGAATGGATCCCATAGGAGATTTAGAGAAGGAATCATCAACTCAAACAATGGTAGAAGATGTGGAAAGCAGAAGAAAACACAACATGAAATCCATTGAATTCATTAGCAAAGTCAATGCAAAAGTTATAGAGGCAAGGTTAATACAACCAGCGAGGTTAATTTCGTTAACTGAATATTCCTTGCAACATGTAGAGTGTTGGAGTCGCCTTTGTTTTTTAGCCTTTTTTAAATTTTATATCTTAATGCTTGAAATCGAAAACTGGTTTTGGTATTTTCCTTTATCTTCCCCAAAATCTCAGAACTCTCATCACGTAAGCAGCGATGGCTATCATACTCTTAAGGCATGATTTTTATTTATTTTTATCGTTTAAATGAGTCTCTCCTTTTTACCTCAGGATGTCGCATGTAGGAAGTTATAAATCACATAGTTTACAAGTCCCGAGGGGAGAAACGACGAAATAGTTTTAAAAAAAAAAATTTCCAGATCAGTACCGAGAGTAAAGATACTCTAAACCACGGTTAAACATCATCGAGATTTTGTGTCTCGGCATTTTCTAGCTCCAAAAGTCTTATCGCCATAACCTCGACAGTTGAAACCACGAGATTCTTGTTTTAGTAACCTAGCTTAATGTTAAAGGTAAAAATCTTAACCGCGGTTAAGCTCTATCGGGAATTCGCAACTCGACATGTTTTCCCTCAAAAGCTATATTTTCGAAGCCCCGAGTCGTGAAGTCGTGATATAAATAGAAACGTAATTAATTACACACTTAATCCGGTTTTATCTTCCATTTTGATTAGATCATATCATCGCGATCTCGCGATTTCGCAACTCGGAATACGAGCCTCCCAGAAGCTATACCTTCGAAGCCCTGAGTCGCGAAGTCGCGATATAAATAAAAACATAATTAATTAAACACTTAATCCTGGTTATGTTTTTTATTAACCAAAGCTAATTATCGCAATCTCGGGTTTTAGAGGTTTAAAGGGTTAAAGTGAAAGCTCCCGATGAGGCAAATGCTGAAAGATTAATTAACATTTAAAAAGGCCTAATTAACTAAGCTAAGCCAACATTTTTAGTGTTTTAATATGACAATTAATATGCACAGTCTCCGAGGCAATTTTAAACTTTCCTTGCGCCAACTTGCATTACGAACTGTCAAAATCTATGACATTAATTGGAAATGAGGCAAATCGACAAGTAAGGATTTGGTTTTTATTGCTAAATTTCTATTTAAGAACGATTTGACCATTCTGTTCCTAAGGATGACCTATTTTTAAATGGTCAAAGGCATGGATCTCTTATTTGTTGTCACAAATTTCATTTCTATTCTACGCAGAGCAAACCTTTCTCGAGCGAACTAATTTTTGTATGTATACATATTTTTATCGCAGGAGAGCTAAAGTAGAATCCCCTGCCATGGCCCCACGAAAAGCGTCTAAAGCCACTGTTGAGGTTTTAGGACAAGGTTCAGACAACGTTTCTGATACTTCACCTCGAAGTGTCGACTTTGTAAGGACCTGGTCATATATTTCTGAGGTTCTACAGTTCGAATTGGTAGATGGTTCAGATGATTCCAGTGACAATGAAAAAGACGACCTGATCACCAAATATAAGATCGTCATCCAGGATCAAATGCATAAAGTAGTGGCTAGGCCATGTATGCTCCCTTACTACAATATGGTCCGATGGGCATTAGACCATGTAGGTATACCAACCAGAACCATCGTCAACGAGCAGAGAGTCACTATTGGGACTTTTAGACCCGGACAATTGCAGGTTATGTACAAGTTGCCTACCGCGTCAGACTTAGTATACAATGTCGAATTCCTGGAATATTTTAAACAGAAGGAATGTGTGCAATATGACAAGAGTATGTCCAGTTTAATCAAAGACTAGGTTTCACACCCTGCAAAGTTTAGGGCGGACAGTAATGGTATATATTCAATAGCTTCTCTAGAACCACAGTTCAAATATGTAGCTATGATGACCTGCAGATTATATGGGAGAGATGACACTACTCCAGTGGGTGCCTCTAATCCATTCAGTCGCCGAAGGCTATTCCTTTGACTGGGCTAACCTAATGTCTGATAGTTTGACCAGTCGAGTTATAGAGTATCGAGAGCAGAAGGAGAGCGGAAAGACCGCTTCATTATTTATGTCTGGGTATATCATGGACGTTGTGTGTTTTCTGATGCCTTTTCCCTTAATGAGTTGGAGCTGGACTCCATCGGAGGCTGAGCCCATCCACGTCTACTATTCGAAGTTGTGGGAAGACAAAGATTCAGATTTTGTATATGAAATATTTAACTGGGTAATGGTACCATTGCACGTCACTATCTTCGGCCACCCACCACCCAGGATCTCAGACAGTATCGCGGTAAATCTGGGCAGTATAGCTGATTGGTACGTGGAAGCATAATTTTCATATCTCAGGGTTTTCAGCGCTTTTGTTCCTCCGCATGCCTTACCATTATTCATACCCGATAGGTTGGCTTGTCGTGAGATTGCCAGGCAAACCGTAATCGGTGGCGTAAGCAACGAACTTAAGGGATATTATAAGAAGGTATGGCCACCTTTTCCTATTCATTTAAATTCCTATTCTTTGTTAGATTTTGCGCATGCTAAAGCTGAGGCAGCAGCCCTGGATGACCTGAAATTGGTTCATGTCGAATTCAAGAAGCACGATCCACATAGGGTCGTAAGTAATCACTTAGCTAGTTGTGGGCTTAAAAGGTTCGAGCACGAAAATTCACCCTCGGATGACATTTTTCGAGGCACGAGATCTTATGCCAAGGTTTTGGCTCGGATACAAGCCCTGGCACCTGAAGAGAGGGCCGATGTTTTAAAATTCCAAGAACATCGGTGGAGTTGTCTTCCCCTAGTATTGCGGGGTGAGAATCCAATAATAGCAGAGGTGCAGCAAAAAGAAGCCGAAGGCTCCAAAGATTCAACACCTAGACAAGAAGAACACTAGGACAGGGAAGAGCCAACTGGGAGCCCGAAACCAGAAATGAAAAATCTCGATTTGTCGAAAAAGCCGAATCCAATTGCCACTCTAGGCCAATCAGCTAAGCAAATCAGAAATCCCATCATTTCCATTACTCCCTTACAGTCAACTCAAGGGAACATAGACGCAGGGTGCATTTTCAATGAAGAATTGAGACCTATAAGGATGGAAGAGCTCCCTCTAAATGAGTTCTTTTTTGATTAAAAGAGAAAAGCTGTGGTAAAAAGAGAATTCTATCAAGAAGCAGGATCAACCGCCAAAAAATTTAAGGTGTTGACCGATGGGAAAGATATGAAGAAAGAAGAGTTTGCGACAGAAATAGCCGGAACATTAGGGGCATTTTCTATGGCAAACTAATTTTCATTAGGGGTTTTGAAAAATCAGCGAAAGCAAAAAAATCACCTCATCAAAACCTTAGAAGTTAAACTAGCCACAACAGAGGAAGCTGCCAATGACCAGGCGAACACAGGAATAGAACAAGTAAGAATGGTCGATAAAAAGGAAATTGAGTTGCTCAAAGCTAATCTTGAACAAGCAGAGCTGGTAGCTCAGACCAGTCAAATACAGGTAGGCCAGCAAAGAGAATTGATAGGGTAGCTACAGGTTAGATTAGAGTTCATCGAAAGCTAGGTTATAAATATCGGGATATTCCAGTCCCAGGCTCTGGAGATTCAGAGCAAAGTTTCTGCAGCCCAGTGAAGTTTACTTGCCAAGGTAAAGACAATTCGGGACAACTACCTGCTTATCCATCAAGTATTGGAAAACTTATCTGTTAGAGAGAGAGAAGCTGGAGCAGCTCGGGTCGCATTTCAAGAGGCTGTAATAGCTACAACAAATAGGGGATCGACAAATAGTTTCGAGTTTTCCATTTCGGAACAGACCCGAGGTAATATTTTGTTGAAAGAATGGGAATGCAGCATATCAGAAGGCAAATTTCAAGCCAAGAGGGTAAGGAAATCCTGTGAAGAGGCCTTCGGTTCTATAGATGGAAATCTGTTAGGCATTGATAGTGAGAGCAATGTTGAGACACTGAACCAAATGAATATAGTGAAATTCTCGCTTGATATAAATGAGAAAGAGGAAAGAGATTCGACTGAAATCTCACAAGTAACTCTGGCAGACATAGTTCAGATAGATAAATGGATTATTAAACCAATTGTGAAATTGTGCACTATCGACACCCTAAACCGACAGATGGAAGAAAGGTTACCACAATTAGTCAGAGATTGTTATATTTTTTTAGGCCAATTGTCAAGCGGAACCTTCTAGGTTGATATCTCGGCTGGCAGAAACATGTGTCACTTGTACCGAGCATGCAAAGGGGAAGGCTTCTGGTACCAAATAAAGACAGAGATAAAGAAATGAAATGATTGATCTCCTTCTTGTTGTAACTGAAAATCCTGGAACGATTGAGATTCCATCATATGTAAATCTGTATAAATATACAATATAAGGAAGGAACAAAGGCTGGACCTTTTTGGGTCGATTGTAATGGAGATTTTCTCCCTCAAGAGTTAATACAAAGGAAATCTGAAGATTCTCGATTCCGTCATGACTGTGTTATGAGTTTGTTTCCTTGTATTTCATATTTAATTTAATTTCTTATATATATGTGATGAATGCTTTGCTATAACTTAGTACAACCTCTACTATAGTGAATAAATTTTAGTTTTCTATATTGTTTACCATTTTTCCTCTGTACCAGCTATCAGTAGGTATAAGATCAGTGAACACTTTATATTTCTATGATTTCTATGTATATTTTATGCTTCATCAGGTTATTTCTTTATCATTTTCTTCCTCTGTTTACAAGTGAGATTCTCCCTTGATAGGAGCCTTACATGGTAGACAACTTAATGTTTTCTTACACCTCATACATATTTGTTAAAATATAACTCAGTTACAGGAAAGGGCCTTTGGTTTGCACCCTGTTTTCACTACTGGAGCTATAAACTCTCCTTTTTACGACCGAAATCGAGACAACATCTAAAAAGTATTGAGATTTTCTTATCATTATGTTCCTCTATGACTCTCCCTGTGACAAGACAGCCTAATATCCAACCCAGACTATCAGATCAAACACATATTTCCTTGAATCTTTTTTATACTATTATTAAAATAGCCACTACCCAGGTGGAACTTGAACGTTCGTGAGCAGTGATTGAAAGGGACATAAACATCCAAGAACAGTTGGAAGCTAGACAACAAACTAGAAATCAGCCCTAGCTTCCCTTGCCGAAGGTTGATATTTCTTCCTTCTCTACCCCTTACTCACTTTCGGATGCCTATACACTGTATTTCTAAGCCTTAAGTACAGACTCTGGAACAACATATTTTTGGCGCCGTTGCCGGGGACCGAAGTTACGAAATCTTTTTCCCTAGGAAAACGACATTTCTCATTGAAAGTGTCACCCTTTGATAGTGAACAAAGAGTGTGCACCTTTTAAAGGCTTTCAAATCTTTAACTTGGTGACTCCACGATTAATAAGCTGGCATCCGGACGAAGTAATACCAGGAAAAACCGGATGGTAAACAGACCACACCCGTTACCGATCCTGAGAAGATTTGAAAAGCGAGAGGCTCTCTTAAGCCAACCCCTGCAGTCTATCAGCTTAAATACCCACAACTGAAGACCAAGAGTTCTTATGAACCTTCAAATTCACGCAACCCTCTTTTCGACACTAAAGATCTAACATCAAACTACTCAAAAGTTAAAAGAGAAACCCATCCGATAACCTCTGTAGTACATAAAGAAAAAAGTCCCATAGAAAATTCATTTGTTGTCGATATATCGTCGACTCTTTAGTTAAATTTCGCGACCTCACCCAGTCTCGAAGAATATTTTTCACATCCAGTTTCCACACCTGTTGGTTATCCTGAATACATATCTTGCAAGTTCGAAGAACCAAGCCCTCGCATCCCTTACCAATCATCCTCGGATTTTTCACCCAGCGAAGAACGTAAAGATTCACTTTTAATTTTCCAAAACCCCCTTTACAACTTTCCACTGATATCGATGGCAGCCACTAGAGGAGGTGGTGGGGGTCCTCCTGGAGCAGGAGGTGGGGGTGCTCCTAGGGGAGGATATGGAGGTCAAGGGCCTACCCCCCCTCCTAGAGTGTTTTCTAAAGTGGAAGCAAGATACACTCCTTTGGTATTGTCCGTTCCTCTGCACAACCTTCCCAAAAATTATATAAAAAATTTGCCAAAATTCACTGGGGAAGGAGATCTAACCACAACCAAACACACAAATTTGTTTGATCAATTCATAGACATCCTAGGTCTCGAACATGAAGATGTGTATTCGAGGCTTCGTCCAAACCTTCGAAGGTCAGCTCCGAACTTGGTTTCGGAGTCTACCTGCAGGATCTATCTTGTCCTATGATGCCTTAGAAGATGCTTTCCTTAGAAAATGGGGCGAAAGAAAGGACCACCTATACTATTTAACCAAGTTTGGGTCTTTAAGAAAAAAGAATTTAGAAACAGTTATGGAGTTTATTCAAAGATTCAACAAGCTGTATAACAAAATTCCAGCCGAGGTTAAACCGTCCCAACCCGCAGCCAAAGTAACTTTCGCGGGGGCTTTCAAACCAGATTTTGCACTTATTTTATGGGAAATAAGGGGACCTACTCTAAACCGAATGCAAGATGGCGCAATATAAATTGAGTCAAATATGATGGCTTCTGGTAAGTTTCGCCAGTTTCTGTTGTAGGAAAATCTGTCTGCGGACAAGTAGATCGACCTCTAAGGCTTGACCTTAACCCTAGATAGAAAAATGCTTATCATGGACACTTACTTCCTTTCAAATCTATCTAAACTAATGAATGAGAAGGGAGGATGATAGAAGTACCTTTTATCGACGTTTGTCCCTGCACACTCCGAGTTGCGCTCCAATATTTTTCTCCTCACTGAAAGATGTGGACAAAACAAGATACGACCACTTCCTACTCTATTGACATTAGCTTGAAAACAGATATATCACTAAATGATAAGTTCATGTGACACTAGACACAAACTAGAAAGAAACAGGCCAAGCGTGTCATATTAATGAGAATAACGATAGCAGTACTTATAATCGTAGATGCGACTGCGACAGCTTCGTCAAGTCCTCTTCGTCTAACCCTTTCCTGAAAGGTCCACAACCTGGATAACAACAGCTTCACTGATCAATCTCCTTTGGCTGACTGTAAGTTTCCTCTAAGATCATAAGTTTCACATATTCATTCTTCCCCCTTTCCACCATCATGAAGCCTGTTTATATAGGTTAGGAAGGGCCTAACCTCTTGAGATATGTTTAGAACTAGTTGGGAACCTTCTCCATGGATCAGGGATCTGTTGATGAGAACAAGAATTCGAGCACAACTTCCTCCTAATCTCAAATGTTCCTTCCCTTATTCTTCTCAACGGGCTAACAATTGACCCAGATTAGGGAGCGCTCCTTCAAAAGGGGTATCATAGCGTTGTAGTGCTCCTGTTGTGCCTTGGGAAAGCGCCAGCGCTCTTAAGGTGAGAAGCGCTCCTCCAGAAGGGCCTAAGGGGCGTTATAACACTCCTTGAATCATAACAGAGGAGCGCCAGCGCTTCTGCAGCTATAGTAGGGGAGCGCTCCCCCTCCAAACCAGTGTTTCAGGGCCTCTTTCAGGTGTCAAGAGCTATTTGATTCCAGTGGATCAGTTCTTGATCTTCAAATCAATCATATGAGGTGTCATAAGTGCTTCCTTAGTGTCGTTGTCACAGCATCATCTCTGAACATCGTTTGCGACACTAATGACCAACTTGCGACACTTGCGAAAGTTGGTAGGGAAGATGCGACACTTATGACGACTGATAGGGACAATGCAACACTTATCCATCTGATCAATTTTGACGTGTAACAAAGGGGACCTACTCTAAACCAAATGCAAGATGGAGTTGTAGAAATTGAGTCAAATATGATGGCTTCTGGTAAGTTAAAAGCTAAAGTAGAAGCGGGAAACCGAGAAACTAAACGCTTTAGAGAACAAGCAGGGTCGTCAGGGTCTAGTAGATACACAAATGACAAAGTAGATGATATGGACAGGATAATTAAGGAGATGTCTAATAAGATATTCAAGGTGGAGCTAGAACAGGCCAAAGCTAATTCTTTCGCCAAAAAGGATTTCAGGAGAAATCCCAATCCCCCAAACCAGCAAAGAAAGATAAAAAATGAAGATAAGAAAATACAAACTCCCCTAAAGAACGAAAATTTTATAGGAGGGAATGATCTCCAAAATTTCATAGATCTAGATGATGATGTCACGAACTTAGGTGATGAATGCACGCAACCTTATCTGACTAGAGAGGATTATGAAAAATCTCTAAACACTCAACAATCATCTATTAAGGGTAAAGAAAGAGATTATAATGACCTTTCTAGTTATCAAGAAGAAACTGATATGATAATGGCTGAGGTCCAACCTAGGTATAACTTGAGATCCAAGAGTAAGCCCATTTCAACTACTCAACCTAATAAAATTCTCCCAAGAGGTCAAACTTATGAACCTACCCCGGAAGAAACCATGTTACCTAACAGCAAAGAGAAAGTAGTAAACACGCAAGAACCTGAATTGGAGAAGGTTGAGACTCAAACAGAGGAAACCGAAGCAACTAATACAAATACACATTTAACCAAGTTCATGAGTAATAAGGCAGCCCAAACAAATAAGTTAGAAAAGAAGGATTCGGAAGTCCCAACTAGAGAAACAAACAAGGTGAGCGGAGTTTTCAGTTTCGAAAACGAGATAAATAAAATTAAGATACCAATTCCTCTGGTAGAGTTAGTGAAAAACCTAGTTTATTGAAAGCAGATTACCAAAGTGATAGGTGTTTCAGAGCTAGAAAGCCAATCTGTCATTTTGAACCTGGAAGATGGTAAGCCCAACATCACTTTTGGTCCACATTTTGAAGGAGCCAAAGACACTGTCGCTCCCTTTTATATCACTTTAAACATGTACGATCAACTGCTACATAATTGCATGCTAGACTCTGGAGCCTCACATAGCGTGATGCCTAAAATTATTATGGATAGATTGGGCCTCTAGATCACCAGACCTTGTGGAGATATTTACTCTTTTGATTTGAGAAAATTTAAGTGTATGGGAATGATAAAGGATTTAGTAGTCACCCTGGCACAGGTCCCAGTTAAGAGCATCTTGGTGGATGTGGTCATTGCTGATATTCCCCCCAAGTACGGCTTACTGTTGTCTAAGTCATGGGGAGCTAAGCTGGGGGTTTCTCTTCAACTGGATATGACGTACACCATGATTCCTGTGTTTCATGGGCAATTTACTCAGTTGTACAGGGAGACGAGGTTAGCATATACAGTAAGCGACCCTCAAAATCCGAACAATTTCCCTATTTACATTGCAGATCAAGATTTAGGAAATTGTACCTTATATTTTGACAACGGTTTAGATGGTTTCACAGAGGAAAACGATATAGAGCATGAAGATTTAGGATACATGACCGAGGATATGTGTAGCACTGGTATCTGGAAAATGTTTTTTGACGGTGCATTATCATGCAAAGGAGCTGGTGCAGGAGTGCTTTTTTGTGGCACCCGAAGAAAGGTTCGTTGTCCCTTTTTCTTATAGACTACAATGGGATATAGATTATACTAACAATGTATGTGAATATGAAGCCTTGGTCTTAGGATTAGAGGCTGCTAGAAGGCTAAAAATAAAAAACCTAGAGGTATACGGAGATGCGGAGTTGATAGTCAAACAAATAAATTGGCAATACCAGGCCAAGCATCCCAGATTAAGATCATACATAAATTGTGACTGGGATATAATGGAAAAAAATTTCTCATCTGTACATGTCCACTCCATCCCATGCACAGAAAACTTACAGGCTGATGCATTAGCTAAAGCAGCTTCGACTTTCACTCCTCCTATAACCTTTAAATTGAAGTATCACATAGAGATAAGACATAGACCATCTATACCGAATAATATCCAGCACTGGCAGGTTTTTGAGGATGATGAACAAATTAAGAAGTTTCTTGAAGCAGTAGGCGAATTTTTCGAAACTCACGTGGATCAAGAAAATCAGAACGACCATATATGGATCATGCAAGAAGAGGAGGACCCTCAAGCTTTCCAAGACAAAATCTCAAATCATCACATGCTGGTCCTAAAAAATAACCAGATTCTGAAAGGACTGATCCCTCTGGAAAGATTGTTTGATCAAAACGACATACCCATAAAATCCACCTCACAACCCCAACCAGAAGAGGTTGAGGACTGTGACATAGGAACCAAATAAGAGTCCAAGATGATTAAAATATCTAAAGCCCTCCCCCCTAAAATAAAAGGCAAGTATAAGGACCTACTCAAACAACTTAAAGACGTTTTCACCTGGTCTTACGATGAGTTAAGAACCTACAACACTATCTTGATTGATCAAAAGATACCTCTAAAGCCTAGGGTCAAACCTTTTAGACAAAAGCTTAGGCAGATCAACTCCATTTTATTGCCTATGGTCGAGAGAGAAGTGAAGAAGCTTTTAGAGGTGAAAATTATAGTACCTCTGAGATATTTTGACTGGGTGGCAAACCTGGTCTCGGTCAGAAAAAAGAGTGGGGAAATTAGACTATGCATGGATTTCAGAAATCTCAGTAAGTCCTCTCTTAAAGACAACTATCCACTGCCTAAAATGGATCACGTGCTAGAAAAGGTAGTTGGGGCGAATAAAATATCTATGATTGACGGTTTCTCTGGATATAATCAAATTGCCATGAATGAACAAGACAAAGAAAAAATAGCTTTTACTACCCCTTGGGGTACGTTCATGTATGATAAAATGCCTTTTGGTTTGATGAATGTAGGAGCCACATTCCAATGCGCTATGGACATCGCTTTCATTGGAGAGAGAGATAAGTTCGTAGTCATCTATCTCGATGATTTAACATTTTTCTCCAAATCCGACGAAGAGCATTTGGTACATCTTAAACAAACATTCGAAAAATGTCGTAGGTTTGGTCTGTCCTTAAATCCCAAGAAATCACACTTCGCCATGCAAGAAGGTAAACTTTTGGGTCATATTGTATCTAAGGATGGAATTAAGATTGATCCTAAGAGGGTTGAAGCGATAGACACTATAAACATTCCTAGAAATGTAAAAGAAATTCAATCTTTCTTAGGAAAAATATTTTTTTTACGAAGATTTATCCCAAATTTTGCTGAAATTGTAAAATTGATCACAGATATGCTAAAAAAGAACAGCGAAGTAAAGTGGACAATAGAGGCCAAAGCGTCATTTGCACACATTAAGAAAGTCATAGTTGAGGCACCTGTACTGGCAAGTCCCGATTATCTAAAACAATTTCTTATTTTCTCATTTTCCTCCAAACACATGATTGCTGTGGTGCTCCTCCAAAAAAATGAAGAGGGTTTCAAACAACTGATTGCCTTTTTCAGCAAAATCCTCAGAGATGCAGAACTTAAATATGATATAATAGAAAAACAAGTGTATGCAATGGTCAAAGAACTGAAGGCATTTAGAACATATGTATTACACTCCAAGATAATTCTGTACATGCCTACCAGTTCTGTGAAAGATATTTTGGTACAACCAGACAACGATGGGAAAAGAGGACGATGGCTTGCCAAGATTCAAGAATTTGACCTGGAAATAAAACCTACTAAATTGATAAAGGGACAAGGCCTGGCCAAACTTTTGGCTAAATCAAATCTCAGAGCTCTGGATATAAATTGCCTGCAAGAATGTGAGGAAGACATGAACATAAACAATCTTGATGAGAGAACAAATAAAATTAATATCGAAGAGAAGTTCATATCCTCAGAATGGTACAGAAACATAGTATCCTACCTGCTGACTCTAAAATGCTCGAGTGAAATATCACCATCAAAAGCCAGGACTTTAAATCTTATTGCGGTTAAGTATTGTATTGCCGAAAATCAACTATATTGGAAAGACCCACTCGTTTTCTTGTTAATTTGCTTAGTCGAATAGGAAACAGAAAGGGTTATAAGTGAATTTCATGAAGGAGTGTATGGAGGACATCACACTTGGAGGGCCACAACTTTCAAAATTATAAGGGTTGGGTATTACTGGCCAAAACTTTTCTCATATGTTAATGCCAAGGTCCGAGCTTGTAACCCTTGTCAACTATTTACATGCAAACATAAACTCTCGGTGCTACCTTTAGTTTTGGTCAAAACTGAAGCCCCTTTTCAACAATGGGGACTATATTTTATAGGAGAGATTAATCCACATTCTAGCGCCCAACACAAGTGGATCTTAACTGCCACAAATTACTTTACTAAATGGGTGGAAGCTATTCCAACCAAAAGGGAAACTGACTCGGTGGTAATAGCTTTCTTAGAAGACAATATTTTGTCAAGATTTGGATGCCCCCGAAAGATAGTCACAGATAATGCCCAAGCTTTCAAATCTATGGCTATGATCATCTTCTGCCAAAAGTATAATATCGTTCTTGGCCTTTCAACAATGTATTACCCCCAAGGAAATAGACTGGCCGAATCATCTAACAAGAGCCTGATCAATATAATTAAGAAAGTGTTGGATGAAAACAAAAAGTCTTGGCATGTGCATTTAAAGTACGCCTTGTGGGCGAATCGCATAGGAACTAAAAAGTCTATTGGCATTTCCCCTTTTCAGATGGTATATGGGACAGATGCAGTGTTACCTATAAATTTAGCACTCCCCGTGATGAAATTATGGCATGATCATAAATAAGAACCTAATCATGTCACCAGGAGGATAAACCAACTAATTGAGGTTCAACAGCATAGGGTCGAAGTAGATGAAAGGTTGCAGAAGTACCAAGATGACATGAAGGCATTATTCGACCATAGGGAAAAGGACAGAGATTTCCTCCCAGATGATTTAGTATTTAGGTGGGATGCAAGGAGGGAAGAAACAACGAAACATGGTAACTTCGATCACCTATGGTATGGGCCATTCAGAGTCTCGGCTCTCGAAGGAAAAAATTCTTTCCTACTAGAAAATATAGATGGTGAAATCCTCAATGCCCTTGTCAACGGGCGTTATCTAAAGCATTATATGGCATTAGCAGTCGCCAAAAAAAAGAAAAAGATGTGTATATTCATATATAGAATTTTTTACATATGTATATATATTTCATTACGCATTACTATTTTGATTTTCTTTTCTTTTCATAAAAGTTTCGACACCTTTCAAAAAGCCTTGATAACCTTCATATTTGCCTTTTTAAAGGATTCTAGCCGAAAACTAAATGAGTAGGAGAAGTAAACAAAAAGTCGTGTATCGGAAAATAAATTGGCTTAAACAGGTGATAAAAATATTTTTGATAGTTTGGAAAGAAAATGAAACGGTAAGATAAAGGTGAGAATTCCTAAAGTCTTGTTTTGAAGGGATCTCAAAGGAAACCAAGATAACCCCATAAGAATATGGCAATATCATCTGAAATAATAAATAAAGGAACATTTCAATGGTTAATCGTTTACGAAAGAATAAGACAAAATGAATAAGTCACCCAAAGTAAAGCACCCCCGAAAAAGATTTTCAGTAGTCAGTTTTGATTTTTGACCCCTGTTTTTTAGTTCGTAGATCTCTATCTATCACCCTTTTCTGTTTTTGGGTTTACCTTTTGAAAAGCCAGCATCTTTCCGGTTTCGCATATGTAGGGAGAAGGGATTACTTTTTAACCTTGAAAGCTTCAAAGAAGATTGTGAAAAGTAAGCTGGTCTTCACAACTCCTCGGTCCCTTACTAAACAAGGTGACGCCTAAGTGATTCTGATTTTTCTAGGTTTTTCAATAGTTTTGGAGGATTGAGGCTTGCTCGAATAGAAAAATCCAAGAAATTAATTTTTCCCTTTATCCCTACAAACAAAGGTGTTGTGAAAGTTAAGGGAAGGTTGGTACCAAGCAATCAAAGTAAGTTGGCAGACCTATAATGCAAAATATTACACAGATATCAGCCCTCATATAAACTGATTGCCCCCACTTCGTGCTCTAAAAAATTAAATTATAAGATAGGTGGTGAAAGGAAATTCATAAATGATTGCCCCCATATAGTCCAAAAGACAATGAAAGGAAATTCAGAAATGATTGCCCTCATCTCACCATTTAAATGCAAAAATATATTCCGAACTGGTGAAAGGAAATTCAGTAAAAAGGGCCAGATAACTTCACCAGGGTACTGAACAGGCTCACTGGCAGTGAAGCAATATCTGAGATATCTATAAGGCTGTTATACATGAATATCACTCTGTTCTAGTAACCAATTTTTTCAAAACCTGATCTACATCCCAAGTTCAGACAGGGCTTCCTGATTAAAAACATATAATTTTTTTCTTTTGATGCAAGTCGATAGCCACAAGATCTGTTGGGTCTCCTAGAACTGTTTCGATTATATTAATGCAGACCTGAATTCAGTAATGAGAAGGAGAAAGTCATGAAAGGGACTACAGCTAAGTTTAAAAAATATCTGAGTTTCGAAAAGCTTTTTGAAAGTAAAAAAAAGAAGTCCTTTTCCCTTTCGGTATCATGTTCTAAGGAACATCTTCGCTGGATTAAAGCCATTGACTCCATTTACCCAATATAGGCACATGGTCTACTGTTCTTCCCATCTTGCAGGAAAACAGGATCCCTAGCTGGAGCCTATGTTGGAGCTGCCTTTGTTTTTTAGCCTTTTTTAAATTTTATATCTTAATGCTCGAAATCGAAACTGGTTTTGGTATTTTCCTTTATCTTCCCCAAAATCTCAGAACTCTCATCATGCAAGCAGCAATGGCTATCATACTCTTAAGGCATGAGTTTTTTTTTTATCATTTAAACGAGTCTCTCCTTTTTACCTCAGGATGTCGCATGTCAGAAGTTATAAATCACATAGTTTACAAGTCCCGAGGGGTTAAACGGTGAAATAGTTTTAAAAAAAAGTTTGCCCAGATCAGTACCGAGAGTAAAGATACTCTAAACCATGGTTAAACATCATTGGGATTTCGTTTCTTGGCGTTTTCTAGCTCCAAAAGTCATACCGTCATAACCCCGACAGCCGAAACCGCGAGATTCTTGTTTTAGTAACCCAGGTTAATATTAATGGTAAAAATCTTAACCGCAATTAAGCTCTGTCGGGAATTGACAAATCGACATGTTTTCCCTCAAAATCTATACTTTCGAAGCCCCGAGTCGCGAAATCGTGATATAAATAGAAACGTAATTAATTAAACACTTAATCTGGTTTTATCTTCCATTTTGATTAGATCATATCATCGCGATCTCACGATTTCGCAACTCAGCATACGAGCCTCCCGGAAGCTATACCTTCGAAGCCTCGAGTCGCGAAGTCACGATATAAATAAAAATGTAATTAATTAAACATTTAATCCTGGTTACGTTTTTTATTAACCAAAGCTAATTATCGCAATCTCAGGTTTTAGAGGTTTAAAGGGTTAAAGTGAAAGCTCTCGATGAGGCAAATGCCGAAAGATTAATTAACATTTAAAAAGGCCTAATTAATTAAGATAAGCCAACATTTTTAGTGTTTTAATACGAAACTTAATATGCACAGTCTTCGAGGAAATTTTAAACTTTCCTTGCGCCAAATTGCATTACGAACTGTCAAAATATATGACATTAATTGGAAATGAGGCAAATCAACAAGTAAGGATTTGGTTTTTATTGCTAAATTTGTATTTAAGAACAATTTGACCGTTTTGTTCCTAAGGACGACCTAGTTTTAAATGGTCGAAGGCATGGATTTCTTATTTGTTGTCACAAATTTCATTTCTATTCTACGCAGAGCAAACCTTTCTCAAGCGAACTAATTTCTGTATGTATACATATTTTTATCGCAGGAGAGCTAAAGTAGAATCCCCCACCATGGCCCCGCAAAAAGAGTCTAAAACCACTGTTGAGGTTTTAGGACAAGGTTCAAACAATGTTTCTGATACTTCACCTCGAAGTATCAACTCTGTCAGGACTTGATCGTATATTTCTGAGGTTCTACAGTGTGAACTAGTAGATGGTTCAGATGATTCGAGTGACAATGAAAAAAACGACTTGATCACCAAATATAAGATCATCATCTAGGCTCAAATGCATAAAGTAGTGGCTAGGCCATGTCTGCTCCCTTACTACGATATGGTCCGGTGGGCATTAGACCATGTAGATATACCAACCAGAACCATCGTCAACGAGCAGAGAGCCACTATTGAGACTTTCAGACCCGAACAATTGCAGGTTATGTACAAGTTGCCTACCGCGTCAGACTTAGTATACAATGCCGAATTCTTGGAAAATTTTAAATAGAAGGAATGTGTGCAATACGACAAGAGTATGTCCAGTTTAATCAAAGACTAGGTTTCACACCCTGCGAAGTTCAGGGTGGATAGTAATGGTATATATTCAATAGCTTCTTTAGAACCACAATTCAAATATGTAGCTATGATGACCTGCAGATTATATGGGAGAGAGGACACTACACATTTTTTCCTTCAGTGGGTGCCTCTAATACATTCAGTCACTAAAGGTTGTTCCTTCGACTAGGCTAAACTACTGCCTGATAGTTTGACCAGTCGAGTTACAGAGTATCGAGAGGAGAAGGAGAGAAAAAAGACCGCTTCATTCTTTATGTCCGTGTATATCATGGATGCCGTGTGTTTTCTGACGCCTTTTCCCTTAATGAGTTGGAGCTGGACTCCATCGGAGGCTGAGCCCATCCATGTCTACCATTCAAAGTTGTGGGAAGACAAAGCTTCAGATTTTGTATATGAAATCTTTAACTGGGTAATGGTACCGTTGCACATCACTATCTTCGGCCACCCACCACCCAGGATCTCAGACAATATCGTGGTAAATCTGAGCAGTATAGCCGATTGGTACGTGGAAGCAGAATTTTCATATCTCAGGGTTTTCGATGCTTCTATTCCTCTGCATGCGTTACCATTATTCATACCCGATAGGCTGGCTTGTCATGAGATTACCAGGCAAACCGTAATCGGTGGTGTAAGCAAGGAACTTAAGGGATATTCTAAGAAGGTATGGCCACCTTTTCCTATTCATTTAAATTCCTATTCTTTGTTAGATTTTGGGCATGCTAACGCTGAGGCAGTAGCCCTAGAACACCTAAAATTGGTTCATGTCGAATTCAAGAAGAATGATCCACATAGGATCGTAAGTAAACACTTAGCCAGTTGCAGGCTTAAAAGGTTCAAGCATGAAAATTCACCCTTAGATGACATTTTCCAAGGCACGAGATCTGATGTCGAGGTTTTGGCTCAGATACAAGCCCTGGCGCCTAAAGATAAGGCCGATGTTTTAAAATTCCAAGAACATCGATGGAGTTGTCTTCCCCCATTATTGCAGGGTGAGAATCCAATAATAGCAGAGGTGCAGCAAAAAGAAGCCAAAGGCTCCAAAGATTCATCACCCAAACAAGAAGAACACTAGGACAGGGAAGAGCCAACTGGGAGCCCGAAACCAGAAACGAAAACTCCTGATCTGCCGAAAAAGTCGAATCCAGTTGCCACTCTAGGCCAATCAACTAAGCAAATCAGAAATCCCATTGCCTCCATTACTCTCTTACAGTCAACTCAAGGGAACATAGACACAGGGTGGATTTTCAATGAAGAATTGAGACCTATAAGGATGGAAGAGATCCCTCCAAATGAGTTCTTTTTTGATAAAAAGAGAAAAGTTGTGGTAAAAAGAGAATTCTATCAAGAAGTAGGATCAATGGCCAAAAAATTTAAGGTGTTGACCAACGGGAAAGATATGAAGAAAGAAGAGTTTGTGACAGAAATAGCCGAAACATTAGGGGCGTTTGCTATGGAAAACCAATTTTCAGTCGTGGTTTTGAAAAATCAGCTGAAGTGAAAAAATAGCCTCATCAAAACCTTAGAAGCTAAACTAGCCACAGCAGAGGAAGCTGCTAAGGACCAGGCGAACATAGGAATAGAACAAGCAAGAATGGTCGATAAAAAGGAAATCGAGTTGCTCAAAGCTAAACTCAAACAAGTAGAGCTGGTAGCTCAGACCATTCAAATACAGGTAGGCCAACAAAGAGACTTGATAGGGAAGCTACAGGTTACATTAGAGTTCTCCAAAAGCCAGGTTATAAATATCGGGATATTCCAGTCCCAGGCTCTGGAGATTCGGAGCAGATTTTTTGCAGCCCAACGAAGTTTACATACCAAGGTAAATACGATTCAGGACAACTGCCTTCTTATTGATCAAGTATTGGAAAACTTATCTGTCAGAGAGAGAGAAGCTGGAGCAGCTCAGGTCGCATTTCAAGAGGCTGTAATAGCTACAACAAATAGGGGATAAACAAATAGTTTTGAGTTTTCCATTTCGGAACAGACCCGAGGTAATATTTTGTTGAAGGAATGGGAACGCAGTATATCAGAAGGCAAAATTCAAGCCAAGAGGGTAAGGAAATCTTGTGAAGAGGCCTTCAGTTCTATAGATGGAAATCTGTTAGGCATTGATAGTGAGCACAATGTTGAGACACTGAACCAAATGAATATAGTGAAATTCTCGCTTGATATAAATGAGAAAGAAGAAAGAGATTCTGTCGAAATCTCACAAGTAACTCTGGCATACATAGTTCAGATAGATAAATGGATTATTAAACCAAGTGTGCAATTGTGCACTATCGACACCCTAGACTGATAGATGGAAGAAAGGTTACCACAATTAGTCGGATATTGTTATATTTTTTATCCCAATTGTCAAGCGGAACCTTCTAGGTTGATATCTCGGCTGGTGGAAAAATGTGTCACTTGTACCGAGCATGCAAAGGGGTAGGCTTCTGGTACCAAATAAAAACAGAGATAAAGAAATGAAATGATTGATCTCCTTCTTGTTGTAACTGAAAATCCTAGAACGATTGAGATTCCATCATATGTAAATCTGTATAAATATACAATAGAAGGAAGGAACAAAGGTTGGACCTTTTTGGGTCGATTGTAATAGAGATTTTCTCCCTCGAGAGTTAATACAAAGCAAATCCAAAGATTCTCTATTACGTCATGACTGTGTTATGAGTTTGTTTCCTTGTATTTCATATTTAATTTCATTTGTTATATATATCTGATGAATGCTTCGCTATAACTTAGTACAACCTCTACTATAGTGAATAAATTTTAGTTTTCTATATTGTTTATCATTTTTCCTCTGTGTTGGCTATCAGCAGGTATAAGACCAGTGAACAATTTAGATTTCTATGTATATTTTATGCTTCATCAGGTTATTTCTTTATCATTTTCTTCCTCTGTTTACAAGTGAGATTCTCCCTTGATAGGAGCCTTACATGATAGACAGCTTAATGTTTTCTTACACATCATACATATTTGTTAAAATATAACTCAGTTACGGGAAAGGGCCTTTGGTTTGCACCCTGTTTTCACTACTGGAGCTATAAGCTCTCCTTTATACGACCAAAATCGAGATAGCATCTAAAAAGTATTGAGATTTTCTTATCATTCTATTCCTCTATGACTGCCCCTGTGACAAGACAACCTAATATCCAACCCAAACTATCAGATCAAACACATATTGCCTTGAATCTTTTTGATACTATTATTAAAATAGCCACTACCCGGGTGGAACTTGAACGTTCATGGGCAGAGATTGAAAGGGACATAAACATCTAGGAACAGTTGGAAGCTAGACAACAACCTAGAAATCAGCCCTAGATTCCCTTGCTGAAGGTTGATATTTCTTCCTTCTCTACACCTTTCTCACTTTTAGATGCCTAGACACTGTATTTCTAAGCCTTAAGTACAGACTCTGGAACAACATAGAGCACAAATTAAAGACAAAAAATATTACCCCCATCTGCAACATCGAAATGGATCTTGAAAGGACAAAACCATGTCGAGTGGATACTATACTTGAGGACTTCAAGATATGGAAAAGATTCATAGGCGAGATGCAACCACTAAGGCCCAATTTATTATTGCATTGTAACTAAATTTTGTAGTAGAATCATATTTTTGTAATTTTCCAATTGGGAAACAGAACCAAAGCATCATCTCAGCTTATGAATATTTTACAGTTAGAGAAATATTGAAATCCTCTCTTCGTATTATATAAAAGAAATGAATGTAAAGAGTTAAGGAATTTTGTGCTTTTCCAATTCGGATGTTACTACTACTTTCGTTTGAATAAAAAGAAAGGGGAATTTTGGAGACAGATGATCCTGGTGAATGTCTTTGATATTTTTTTTTAATTCTTTAACTTTATATCTGTGTTCTATGAGTTTAATTGTGTGACCTATTTTTGCATTTTTATCTTGGGCATAGATTATCACTTGTTTCCTTTATTAAGTACAATCATAGTGTTATTGAACCTGAGCGCAATTTTGTGTTAACATGTTTAATTACATTACAACTTTTTTTATCATATGAATGTATGAATTATCTCTAATTCAGAATATATCGTTCTTGTTTGTATTTAATATTCATTAGTTGGATCCTAATCAGGATAAGTTTAATTTAGTGTAGAACTACATCTTAGTTTAGTTTTATCTAGTATTATTTTAGTTTAATTTTATATTTTAATTCATTTGAGAACCTTCAGTTCTCAGATTCATATTTAGATAATTAACTTTAGAGTGGAAAGTAGGCCAATATTCTGGTTGAAAATGATATCCCAAATGAGAGTGGGTCTAATTGATACCTTCAATCGGGCATTCTCCCTTATGTACTTGAATGGGTCATTTGGACCCGTCAATGGAAATGGCACTAGAAGGAGAATCATAGAACTGAATGGCCACAAAACAAATCACAAATCCTCCCTTTTTTATTCCACAAGTAAACACTTCCTTGTCCAGTTATTCCCATCAATTTTATTCTGAGCATGTTTTGTTTCCCTGTCATATATTGTGAACACACTGACTCATCCCAGTACTAAGTGTGCTTCCACTCATTCTGAATCTATTTTTTCTTCACGACAATCTCACATATATTAACCATCCCAGAGATTGATACCATTCTTAGGAAATCTCATGAGCATGTAGACTGTGTCCTAACTAGAAAATGGAGTAGATAGACAGGTCCAACTCCCATTGACTATTTGGTACCTTGGGTTTAGGAGAATTCTCATATTGAATATCTGTTCTTTAACGACCCTTTCACATATGAATAAAATCCTATTGTCAGAACCCCAAAATATCACCTACCTCAATATACATCAGATTTTGTCAAGATTTTCAATTTTGGACTTGACCGTTTCTTTATTTCTAGTGGTTTCAATGGTAGGCCTCCCTCTCCTCCCAAATACCCACCTCATACATCAATAAACGAATCAGAAGAGGACTCTGAGGAGGAAGAAGAACACGACAGTGAACCAGAAAACAACTCATTTCAACTTGTCTTGTATCACCCTCCAAATATGGTTGAAGCTAATGTGAATCAAAATCCCCTACTCTATCATCCTTGTCTTGTTCCTGATGTACTCATCATATGTGGGATACTTCATGACATACCTAAAAATCCCGAGGAATTCTTGCCAAAGTTTGACCTTAACCAAATGGATTATGTTGAAGACCATGTAAATAAATTCTTGCTTTCTATAAGACTACAAAATTTTTGGCATGAAGACATTTTTTGTCAGTTGTTTCCCTTTACATTTGAGAATAAAGCTTTGGTATGGTTCTTATCTCTAGAGAAATTCTTTATTACTAGTTGGAGAACTTTTGAGACCATTTTTCTTAGGAAATTTGGGGAAAATAAAACTCCAACAACTTTAGTCCTAGAACTGTCAAGAATTAAAATAGATTCTAAGGAATGGATCAATAATTACAAAAAACACTTCCTTACCCTATTGAAATGAATCTCATGACCCTATAAACCTGCTGAAGATGGTTCCATTTAATTCTATACCTCTGGTTTACCCATGTCCATGGAACTGTCTGTTAACAATGCTGAGAAAGCCACCCTTGAAGAATTTTTTCAAGAAGTCCTTGAAGTTGAAAAAAACATGTTGATTTTAAAAGGGAATCCTCAGGAAGAACCATCCAAAGACAAGGGTAAAACCAAAACAACCATGTCCAAAATCTCAGAAGAGAAGAAGGATTATGATTCCATGGATATGGAAGCTCTCTAGAGAATTGTTAAAAAATTCTCCAACAAACTGCTAGATTTGAAGAAGAATGGTGGAGAAGGATCTTCAGGCTCAAAGAATGTTTTTAGATTTCCTCCAAAAAAAGATGAGAGTACTCCCCCAACCAATAAAACCAATCCTTCCTAGGAATATAGGATTAATATGGAAGATATTGTTCAAGCCTTGCAGACTTAGGCAATTGAAAATATGACTGAGGTCAAGGATGAAGGAGAGGAAAATCATGAACAACAAGAACAGTCTCAGAAATATCAAGGAATAGAAGAGAAATCAGTGAATTCATTTTTGGATATCGCTTATGGTTGAGAGGAAGAAGAAATGTTGGAAATACACATGTCCCAAAATGTTGTAACTACTAGAAGTTCGAGAAAGTACGCTTCATCTAACACCCCAAACACTTACAATCCTCCTACAACTATCACTTCCAGTACCCAACAAAACTCATATCCTACCAACCTAACTTCTCACAACTTTCCTAAAACAACACCCTCCAAACACAAAGCTAATGATAAAACGCCTAAGACAAGTGCTCCTTCCATTTCCCTAGAAAAATTGGAATATGATTTCTTGAAAGATTTGAAGAAAAATAAAGCCAATAATTCCCTATTTGAATTCATGAAACTCCCTCATATTCAAGAATTTTTTATTAAAACTCTATAGGGAAAGACTTCCAACAACACTAAAGAATTTAATGCAAGGAAAAAGAAGGGGACAACCAAAAAAATCATATCAAACAACGATACTCCATCCAAGAGTCAAGCAGCCACAAATGCATCCTTAACTGGAAAAAGGTCAAGATCTACTACCACCCCTTTCCTAATTACTTTTGAAATATTTAATAGGAATGTTCATAGAAATGGTTTAAGAAATCCATTGCAAATTCTCCAAAGGAAGAGTATCTTTAATGGTCGAGCTCGATGTACCATTTCACAACACTCGCAATGAGAGTGTGTTGAAACAAACGCAACTGGATAGAGTCGTCTCTCAAAGATTTGTTGAGCACCATAAATGGAAGGTAGTCACATGATCGCCTGGATCTTCATTAGGCTTGGCCTCGAACTTTGGGATGTCCAAAGGCAACTTGGTTGGCATAGGAGGCCAACTTGGATCATGACAGATGGGTTCATTTAATAACCTTGTCAAGTCTGGCAAGTGTAGATTTGTAAGAAATGGTAATTTGGGTTGTTGATTATAACCAGGGGAAAAGGAGACTGGATTTTGGTTGGCACCAGGTTGCCAGGAAAAGTTAGGTTGTTGGCCAGGGTTCTGGTAATAACCATGGTCGTGACCAGCTTATGGATTCTGTGCTTGTTGATATGTCATCGACTAACTCCTGTAATAGGATGTAAAGGGTTGGGCTTGCGTCGCATTCCAAGGATTTTGGGAAGGGTTTCCCCCTACCGATCCGACGGGCATAGGTGTTGAGCCTGGCCTAGGGTTCCATTGTCTATGGAAGGGGTTTCCCCCAGTCGAAATCCCTAACAAGGGAACTAATCCCTGCAATGGATTCCATGGTCCTTGTGAGGAAGGAATTCCTAAGTTTTCCCATTGTGGAGTAATAATACCATGCATAGGATTTTGTTGTCCATAAGCAGGGTTTCCCCCGACCGAGACGAAAGCTGAAAAGAAAGCGTTGTTACCAAATGTGCCAAAAAAAGAGAATGGTGTCGAACCTACCGACATGCTATAATAAGGTAGTCCTTGACTGCCTACTTCAAGAGAAATGTAATTTACGTTCGGGCCAGCAGAATGTTGGTGAGCACCGTCAAGCGAAGGGGGCGAAGGAGTTATATGACCCCCTCCATAAGGGAAAGAGTTATAGGGAGATGAAGTGACCCCCATAGATCCTTGCAGAGGAGTGTTGGATCTCACTGCCCCGAGACCTAAATTCTGTAGAGTGGAGTAGGAAAGTACAGTGCTTGTACCGAAGCCATGCATACCATATGAGAATGGAGGGTCTGTCTCACTCTGGGTAAAAAGAGTAGTGATCGCCACCATAGATGGAATCAGACCATTTCCCGAGGTAGAGGCAATCAAGACCATAGTGGCCTAGACTAGTGACAGTTGGTTAGGAGGTGGAACACCCCCTATAGTAACATCCGTAGAGGAAATATGAGTATTCCCTGAAGAAGTAGCAACATTTGTTTCCATCACTACTTGTGACACTACCTGACGCTCATAAGGTTGAACCTCTAATATGATGGGCCCCAAGAGATCAGTGATTGGAGGGTTATACAAACCAAGAGCTTGCGCTCTAAGGTCAGAAATGATTGGTTCCTGTAACCCGATTGTGTAAAAAGACCCTAGCTGGTCTAGTATTCACCTTAGCGGTGGTGGGGGTGGATTGAGATCAACTGACAGCAAGCCCAAAATCCTTTGTGACTAGCGGAGCTCCTAATCCTCCACTGTGTGAGAAGATCAATGACACACTAGGGATTTCTATAATCATTTTTTTAGAAACTAGCACACACTTGCAAAATTTCCTATGATATAAGACAAGTAGATCACTAAATAGTTGGAAGAACAGTTACAACAGCCAACACTAGAGAAACTTACCAGTGCAAGTGAAACTTGAATACAGAAGCACCCTCCAAGTATACTTTGCAAAGCATGGCCCGATGTCTACCCTAGGTATTGCGGTATATCCCCACAATCACTAGTGTAAGTCACTAAGATAAAGGCAACTAGGTTTCCATCATGCAAACAGTCACCAGGCGAGTACAGTTGACAGTCAGGTACAATCGACAGTCGGGTGGACCGCAACGAGTAGGGTATCAAGCTCGAAACCTATCAAGGGTATTGAAAACAAGTTCTCTGAAAGATTATTGAGGACCTCGAATGGATTCGAGACCCAAGAAGCTCCGTGGCAAAAGCAATCAACAGAATCCCAAGATAAGTCCTCTATATGCATTCCCAACTACGCTTGGTCTGGCTTTAGAGGGGTTATCTCGGCTACCTTTCCACACATGACCTTGTGTTTATCCCCTGTGTTAGAGGGGGGGGG
>JASDQU010735685.1:117583-128543 GCA_032191745.1 Picea mariana
GAGTAAGTTCGCTTTGGATAAAGGAATAAACCTTAAGTATTTTGCTAGTTATTACCCCCAGGGAAATGGCTTAGCAGAATCGACAAACAAGAACTTGATCAAAATTATCAAGAGAACCGTGGCTGAAAATCACAAGAACTGGCACAATGCACTGCTTAATGCACTATGGGCTGATAGGGTAACACCCAAAGCCGCTATAGGTAACTCCTCCTTTTTTCTTGTTTATGGCAGAGAAGCTATTCTGCCACCTCACATTCTTCTTCCTTCGCTTCAATTATCACAAAAAGTTCAAGAAGAAGATTGTCCCCCTTTAGAAAGTCATATTAATGCTTTAATGAAGTTAGAAGAAGTAAGAACCCAAGCTAAGCATTAGTTAGACCAACATCAACAACTGATTAAAAGCTGGTTAGATTGTAGTTCTGCTTCTGATAGGAATTTTGAGGTAGGCGATCTCATCTTAAAGTGGGACAAACCGCATGAAGGAAAGGGTGAGCACACCAAGTTTCAAAACTTGTGGCTTGGGCCATTTTTGATTTCTGAAAAGTTGGGTTCTAGTTCCTTTCATTTATAGAATCTTGAAGGGAATCTTGACACCTATCCGGTGAATGGAAAAGCCCTTAAAAGATACTTTGCTTGATTACTACCCTTGTATATTATGTAAATATTTCTTTGGTTTGCATCCTTTTGTTTTCCCTTCAGTTTTGATTTTGATTGATCGACTTTTGGTGTTTTTGAAAGATATGCATGCATGTGTACTGAGAAATTCAGATTCAAATCATGAGAAAATTTCTTCGCTGAAATAACTTCTGAAAAGTTGTACGAACATCAGTGATATATATTTCTGAGATTGATATTCATGTTCGAAAATTTTGTTGTTTGAAAGACGTTTTCTGATTTCAATCTCTGAGTGAAGTTTGTCATGATCATCTTTAATCTTTTTACGCTCTCCCTTTTCCGTAGAGGAATGACTCAAAAGGATGTCTCCTTGTCATAGTAAGTTGTTTTAGAAATAAAACATTTCTGGAGTTGAATAAAGGACAATGTTAAAAATTCTGATGAGGTCTGAGAAATATGTTAAAATACCAAGATTTTTCAGCGTCACCCCGCTCAACTATCCATAAAAGAAAAACAAAATAAAAATGTTAATAAGAGCTGTGGGAAGTGTTTGTAAACCCACCGGGATACTGAACAGGTCCGCTGGCAGCAGGTAAATGCAAGCATGGTGCCAAGACAACTTCGTCGGGGTACTGAACAGGACTGCTAGAAGTGAAGCAATGTCGTGTAAGTGAAAATCTGCAAAACAAATTATAAGAAACCTCTTAAAAAAGTCCTTTACTCTGATCTAGAACTTCTTGACAGGATACAGACGTCTGAGTGGGTTAAATGGCAACCTTGTCGAGGATATGGACGCCTGCTAGCAGCAGTGGCTATGCCAACAGTATTGAAGATTTTATCATTAATATCGTGACTTGCTGATCTTGGGACTGTTATTAGTTTGCATCTTTTAAAACATCGCTGGAAAAGATGGTAAATGATGATGTTTGTACGATTTTTTGGTGATTATTTCTGAGTTGAATTTTTCTTTGCTATCCTAATCTCAATTTGATACTTTCAATAGAGATAACTGCTTCTCCCAGTGTGTCACCATTGTTGGCAGCCAATTCAATTTTTGCAATTGCCCTAAAAGCTGCCTACACCTATGTCTCTTGAACCTCAAATTTCTGTCGCATCTTGCAAAGAGATGATGTTTTCATTTCAAGCGACATTTGCAAATTGGTTTTAATTTAGTTTTCACGACTAAAAGCGTGAAAACTCCTCCATTGTTATTTGAATTGTCGTGGTCTTCTCATTGATATGCTGATTGGTACTCACCTTTGGTTTATTTTCAAAACTATGTCCATTTGCCTATCATCGTTTTGATTGCGCAACTTGACTTTGATTTAATTGATAAGGCTTTGAGCATGCGAATTTATGATTTATACTTGATTACATAAGGGTCATGGTGGATTAAAGGTTTTTATATGGTATGATCCTTATTACTACAAGCTCTTAACTTATCGATTTTATGAAATCTCTTGTTGTAATGTTTATAAACTTTGCTTATGCAAAAGCGCATGGGTCACATATGAGTTGATTTCATATTGAATGACAATGTTTGGAGTTATACACATAGCTCGTTGGTGAAACATTTGGATTTTACTTGGTTCGAATTATACTATGGCACATATGATATATGGGTTTGATTTTACATTGAACGATCGTGGTTTCAAACTTTACATTGGCACATTGATATAATTGTCCACCATTTAAACTTTGGGTTGGCCGATAATGTTAATATTGGTTATGATTGATTGAATAGCGATGGTACTGTGCCATTAATATTTTGCATGGTGGTGAACTAACCCACCACCTTCGCACGCGCATATTGATTCATTCCCCTTTGAGCGCTTACAGCTGTTAATCCCAAACGACCTCGCTCCTGTGTGTTGATTGTGTTCAATACGAACCCTACCATGAGCCCGAACCATGGCGCCAGTCGTGAGGCCTGAACCTAATGGATGTCAGGCTTTGTTAATGTTTGATGGTTCTTACAATGACCTTGAGGAATTCGGATGGCTCCCGTTCATTAGAAAGTTTGATGTTTATAACCCTAGCGTGGATCAGAAATTTGCATTAACTTTCGATGGCTGCCGAGCCAAGATTGGGGATGTGCAGTTGGAAATTGATGAGGAATTTCTCAGTCTAGCCACCGGTCTACCTGCTGTCGGACAGAGATGGTCAAAAAATTGTAAATTTGAGGATGTCTCATGGACATTACTCTTTCAGTCATGAAGAGTGAGCTCCTGTGACAAGGGTTTGCCTGCAAGCATGCTTAAGCAACGCTGGCACGACTTGCTAATGGTAATCAAGAAATTCATTACTTGCGAGGGCAGGTATGGTTTCGTGTTCTTATATCACCTTCGGCTATTGATGGTTTTCATAGGCTATGAGATTAATATGCCTTTCTACCTGCATAGGAGTCTGTTTAAAATGTCCAAAAGGTTCAAAAGAAACCAGGCCGAGAACAACCTATTTCATTTTGGGTTAATCAAAATGCTTGTGGTTTGTCATTTGGGGTTACGTCGGGACTGTTGGAATGATTTTCTTAAACGCAATAATTTTGATGAGTCAAGCCCACCACAAGTTGATAAACCTTTGGTGAGCGAAACCAAGTCAGTACCCCCTGTCCCACAGTTCTCTGCTACCCAAACCTCTACCCGAGCCACCTTTTGACCTACCCAATTCTGTCACCGAGGATGTGGAGAATGTTAAACCCATGGCTAAAAATCCCAAGACCAAACCCATTGCCAATTCTAAATGCAAGAAAAACGCTCGATTAATCTCTCACATGGAAAGAAACAAATCGAGAGCACCTGTCAACCCTGACCCTATTGAGCTCAGTGAAGACTCCGACTCAGAGATTGAACGCTACCTAGCAAGCGAGTATCCCTATTCCGAAGGTCTGTGTGGTAAACCCGCATATGATTTTGTCAAGAACCTACCATGTTGTTTATGAGATTATCCGAATTATCTCGACATTAAAATGCCCTATGAAACCCCTGGTGACTCGTCGAAACCCCCTCCTGCTCTATCTCAACTAGCTGCTCCACCGTGTGATCAATGTGGTGCATGGCTGGAAAGGTATTACATTGATGTGCCAATGCTGCAATCCAGAATTCACGATCTGGAAGAGAAAATTGCAAAGCTCTCCAATCAAAAGGGTAAGATGTCATCCAATGACAAGAAGCAACAAACAACAGGTTTGATTTTGTTCAAGAATGTGGAGTCGGCAACAACATTCGTCAATTCAAAATTGGCATAGCTAGATCAACCTCACTGGTATGACTTTCACCTATTTATAGGACATGGTCATAAACTCTGTTTACACCATGGTTTTCTTTGTCGCATAAGCATGCAAATTTTGTATATAATTTGGTTTTGGTAAATCAATTTTCATTATCGTTTAAGTTTCGATTAGATTTGGCTTTGATTCGAATGATCATGGGATAGATTTGATTTGATTTGATTTGTTTTAATCGAATACTCTGTTGATAATTGAAATCATCAATATGTTCTAAACACAGACTGTTTCTTGCATCCTAATTTTTAACACAGTCAATATGTCATGTCGATTTGGTTATATATATGATATGTTTAGCAATTTAAGATTTTATGTCTTTTAACCAATTCAGATACCATGCTGTGTATGCATAACTGAATTGCAAATAGATATGAGTCATGACTGTTATATCCAACCTATCGATTCGCATTGATTGACTATGTTATCAGCTCGGTTTATATTGCAACAAATATATTATTAAGAAATTGATTATGCCCAGAATTACGATGTGTTTTTGTTTTTGACTCAGTCATGATTCGATTTGATTATCACCTAGATTATGGTTATCACTGTTGATGGTTAGGATCATTATGTGATCCTGTCCGATTTGATATGTAAATGCTCAACGATTGCAATCTAGGGTGCAGTTCGATGCTGTGATGAACGTTTGGCAATAATCGTAACGACCTTTCTATATCGGCATTTGATTAAAACAATATGAATTTTTGCATAGCAGTAACCAATCGATTATGATTGAGTTCGATTATAACCATATCAATTTTGATTACAATGTGATTTACTTGTAATTGCATTTGGATATGAAACAGTGTGGTTATTATTTGACCCGATTTAATGGCAACTAAAAACATAGCATTCTTATCCTGTCTCGATTGCATTCTTTCCGATTTGATTTGATCTGAATGATACATTTGCTTGAGCCATTATTAATTCAATTTTAATGTTTGTTAAAAAAGAATTAAATTGGATTGTTTTAAAAAAATATTTCGTTTGATTGTTATCTGATTCTATATGCTGTTTCAGACTAGCTATAGAATCAGATGATTCTGTAGCTAAGTCTGCAGAATCAATTTTTTATTGTTTTGTTACTGAAATATCTTTCTAATTTGACATTTGTGTTCTATTGCAGGTAAATTCGAAATTGCTATTGAGTTTGTGAGCAGTTAGGGGATGTTTCCAAGATTTCACTTGCATTTCATTTCCTAGTTTAGCAGATTTTGGGATTTTTCCCAGATTATGTAAAACCTTTTGATATTATCCACAGGGATGTTTTACCCTGTGGAGAAACTTATATAAACTTATGATTTTTGTAATAATGTTCATCCTCATTCATGGGAGAACAAGGATATGAAGTTATAATACAGACTGAAGCAGAATTTGGTGTTTTGTCACAGCTTTAGCTTCTCAATATATCAATGTTTCTGTTTCATGTTTTGTATATCATTTGTTTATGATTTATGACTACTTTAGCTATCTAGATCATGTGCAAATGATATAATTTTAATCACTGTACTTCATATCTGGTTTCTTTCAATTGTGTAAAAGACATAACAATCGTTAATTCAGTTTGTGAAAGACAGGTTTATCTTCTTCATTGATTGGATTATCAAATATAAGTTTCTTGCATAATAGGTTTCCCTTATTGTGAGAATTTATAATCATAAGATTGTTATGATCTTTTATGTCTTGTTTGTCCTTTTAACAACTTAAAGAGCAGCGTAGCAGATTGTTTACGAGAAGCTTTTGGGATTAACCGGTGCGAATTTCTTCCTCCGACCAGCTTAAAAGTTATTATACACAGGATAAACTAGGAGCGCTTCCAGGTCAGCTAGTCTTTTCTTTGCTGTTTTCATTAAGTAGTTTAGTTTAGAAATAATTTTAATTAGATTTATATTAGGTTGTTTAATTTCAGTAATTATATTAGGTTGTTTAATTTCAGTAGTTTAATTTCTTCTTCATAAAATATAAAAATCAAAAAGAGATTCCTGGCTGTCTTAGGGCAGAAAATACATGAGTTTTGCAGGTTTTAATTAAATCTGTAGAGTGTTCATAGTGTACATTTGTGAATAAGTAATATTGCAGCTGGTAATTAGATAGTTGATTTGAGTTATTAAAATAGTAATTAGTAGATTGTATATAATAGTTAGAATAGTTGTAATTAGTTTAGTTTATATATTAGTTTGTTTTAATTAGATTAGTGTAATAATTATTTTGTCGTTTTTAGTTAGTTAGTTTATTTCCTTTTTTTAGTTTTAGTTAGATTGTTTTAGTTAGTTTTAGTTTTATTTAGTTTAGATTAGTTTCTCTTTGGTTTTCTTAAAAGACCTTAGGGCGGCCAACGGAGCCGTTAAACTCATCAGGGTGGTCCATTCCAAACGGCTTGGGTTATGTAGACAACCCCGGACCAGTTCCACTCTCCCAGTTGACGGACGAACTGTTTCTCCCATCGACACTATGTTGTGCCTATAACGACATGAGAAGGACACTTGAAACACCTCAAACATTTTCTTTGGAAGAGGAGGAAAGGTTAACTGGGCTCATGAACCTTTTTCCATCTGAAAACACTCAAAAAACTAAGTTTTTGGAGGGGAGCGCTCCCTTATAACTATCTCAGGAGTGTTGATGCCCCCCCATAAGCCATCAGGGAGTGTTATAACACTCTTCAGCCCTTTTGCAGGAGTGCTCCTACCCTCAGGAGTGCTAGCGCTCCCCTATACACTACTAGGGAGCGTTATAGTGCCTTGAGTGCCCTTTTGAGGGAGCACTGCCTATTCTGGGTAGTGGTTAAGTTGTTGAGATGAATGGGGGGAGGATCCTTTCATTCTTGGAAGGCAGTTGGATTCGAATTCCCAGTCCAGCCATGATCTTAGGGAATATCCTCAACTGAAGGAGGGAAATATTCAACTTTCCCAAGGATATCTCAAGTGGTTAAAGCCTCCCCAAGGCTATATAAGAAATCTTTCTCATGGTGAAAGAGGACGGAAAAAGGAGAATCACACCAAACTTATGATCTTATAAGTGGTGCTGGAACAAATGTATTTTGGAGGCAAGAGACCTATGATCTCATAGGGATCAATCGGTGAAGCTATCATCATTTGGATCGTGGATCTTTTGAGCAAGGGGTAGACAAGGAGGACTTGATGAAACTGTTGCAATTAATCTATGGTTGTAAGCAATGTTTTGTCCTCATTAATATAATTTTCTTGGCCTATTCCTTTCTAATTCATGTTCAATCTCACATGAATTTGTCTCTTTAGTAGATAGACCTATTTCGGACTAACCTTGATAGAGTAGGAAGTGGTTGTACATTGTTTGTCTACAGGGCTTATCGAGGAGCGAAAGATTGGAGCTCAACTCGGAGCATGCAGGGCCAAACACTGGTAAAAGGTACTTCTTTTCTCCCTCCTCCTCACACACTAGTCCACCTAGATCTAAAAGGAAGTCAGTGACCATGATAAACACTTTTTGTCTTAGAGTTAAGAGTCTAGCTCTTTGAGGAGATCTACCTGTCCGCAGGGAGATTTTCCTTCAACAGAAATTGGCAACTCCACTGGGGATCGAATCGAAACTTTTGGTTTTGATTTTTCCTCATAGACCTTGTCTTTCCCTTTGATTTTTTTCATACCTTGTTCACCCCTTCATATCTGATTGCACTTGCTGATTGACTCTTACCCCATCACACTCAGCTTGATTGCAAAAATTCCATTGAAATTTTGGGTTTTTTGGACTTTTTCTGAGCTTTAGGACTCCAACACTCCCTTAATCTGCTGGACAAAGTGTTATAACGCATTGGTGTCCCTTACACTAGAGCACCAACCCCTTTTTGCATAAAATCTCTTCAAAAATTACAATTTTTGGAGGTCCAAACCTTGTTTTTTCACTTGCTGAGCTGCTTTGAGATTCAATGATTCTTCCTTTGACCTGTGACATGTTTCCTCTTGAGAAGTAAACACCTTTTTGTTCAGATTTTATGCCCTTCTTCCTTATTTTTGATTTTTTGTTGTTGAGAGCTTGAAATCAGTCTGTTGTTTTTTCTCTCCTATCCGACTGAGTGGGAACTCCAGTGAAGGACATCTGAAGTCTGTGACTTTTCTCACTTGGTTTTTTGAGGTCATTGTTCTTCGAACACCTCATTTTTGTGTGAATTGTTTGATTTTATTTGTTATTTTTGTTCTCTGTTCGCTTCTTGTTTCAATCACAACAAGAGGGTGTGTGTTGTGTGTGCGAAATATGATCATACTTGTTTGAATCTCCTTAATCTGAATCTCCTTGATCTGAAAAAGGTAGTTGATAGGAGAAGTTGTTTCATTGAATTAGTCATCATTTGCATACAAACGAAAAAGATACATTTTAGTTCTTGATTTGCATATTAGAAGGCATTTTTGAAAATTTTTTAGCATTGCATTGGATTTGAGTGAGAACCAATTGTTTGAGGATTTTCAATATTAGTGTTTGAAAGTGAAAATGACTCCTTCTCTTTCCCTTAAATAGGCGTTCATTGAAAAGAGATGACTGCTTATCATCTTTCATGCATCTTTTTGGGAATTGAGTCCTCATTCCATCAGTTTCACTTTCGTACACCCTTTGAGTAAAGAACAGCTATAAAACAAACGCTAATTAAAAACTATCTAGAACATTTTTGTTTTTAGGATCTTCCACCAATAGTAGACTAGGGTTAGCACTTTGGATTAGGCTGTGATTACAACTTTCCAAAGTTTTCAAAACAAACATTAGCATCCTGAGTTAGGGAGAATCAAATCCAATTGTCGTATTGTTTTTCTGGGATCCCCCTCTCACACAGGGGTTACGCACGAGGTCACATTCAGGTGAGTTATGGAGATTATCCCTCCGTGGTTCAACTGTTTGTAGTGGTTGAATCGTATATTGGGGGTCACTTGGAGGTATACCCATGATTATGTGTGGGAGCCTTTAGGTTTGATTTCGGACTTGTTATCCTGCCCATATGTTCTAGATCGGACTGTCGACTGTACCCTCCCAGGGACTCACTGCGAATTGGTATCTTTAGTTGCCATAATATTTAGGTACTTACACAAGGTGACGGTGAAGGGAAGTCTCACTGTACTTGGAATAGACATTGGTCAAACTCACTCGGGCTCCTCGGAGGGTAAATCCACAATTACTGCATGGAAGCTTGCACCAAGGCGTAAGTCCATTAAGCAGTTCACCATTGTAACTGTTCCACCATATCCCAGCCTCTTCTCGACTTGATCACACGACATTGGATTTCATCACCAACTAGTACGGTCATCGAGAGAAGTTTTTGTCTGCTTGGTTGATTCCTAGATTTTACTAGCGCGTGCTGTTTCTTTTTGTTAGTTGGCCCTAGATTTTCAGTGTGATCTATTATTCTCCACAATTGAGCCCGTAGATGATAAAGGTCTTCGTTGATCATGTAGGATGCAAGGGATACCTCCGGAAGGCTACCAACCCTTACCTCCTAACCCTCCAAAAGACAACTATCGTAGAGAGGTAGAAAATCCATCTGACGTCGGAAGTGTTATTGCTCCCCTGTTAGATAACCCAGAAGACACTTTGGACACGGTTAAAAATCCCATCACACCTATGTTGGTATCTCCTCTTGAACCACTTTTGGTTCATTTAAACTCCCTTGGGAACGTCATAGATGAAGAAGTCCCATGATTACCAGAGAGGATCTTTACTGAAACATATATGGGATCCAAGGAACCACTCTTTGGTGATGAGTATAGGACTCCTGTTCGTCCTAGTACCGCAGTAGAAACCAATCCTACACCTGCTTGTTTTGTATGGAGGAATTCATCAGGACGCGATCTCTATGAGAATTTCGAATCTATTCGACAACCCTTTCCTCCTCATGACCCTCCTAGTGAAACAGGACCATCCGGTCAAACCATGAATCACCTAGTCGATCAGGCTATTCACTCTACTGCCACACCAGCACCAGTCCATCCTAATGCTGGACTCATCACCTCTACTCATCCCCAAATCATTTCAATCTCTACCCCTATTTCTACAAGTTTTTACTCTACAGCTCTGCATGTTCCACATGATCCTGCTGGGACGTCTTCCCACCTGAGAATGCAGACCCTTGCTGGCCAAACACAACCAGCTGGAGGGAAACCACCATCCGACATACCTTTCCCTTCTGGAGGACTACATTTCCATGGTGGGCCTACCCCTCCCAGGGAACAACCCCCTGTTCATGCTCCTCCTAGAGGGAAACCTCCATTTGCCAGTCAAACCCTGATCATACATCCACCATTGGTAGGGGGACAACCCTCGTTTGTTGGAAACCCTTCACATTCCTAGGGAGTATCTTTAGGAGGCACTTTTACCCAACCCCACGTTGGCGGGCACTTGTATAATAACCCACTAGGAGGGGTATCCAATCCTATCCCTCCCGGAACACCTTATGGGCAATCTTATCTGGGTGGTATCCAAAACACCACCTGGAGTTCTCCGGGACCACAGTCTTATCCTCCTCATGGGCTTCATGTGTATCCGCCTCCGGGATATACTCCTTACCATTCTCAAGGAAAAAATGTTTATCCTCCTCACAGGAAAATAAATCACCCGGCCTATAATGTTCAAAACCCACCGGGTTATGCCCATGTTCCTCATGCACCATCAAATCCTACTTATCCTGGCCAGCAACAACTATATGTAGGAGGACCTACTGGTTACAACTATGGATCTAACCTAGTCTATGGTCCTACTGGTGTTCTTATGCCACACTAGTATCATTCACACATTAATCGACAGCTGCCTTTCCTCGCGAATCTGGATCTCCCAGACTTGTCTCGGTTAAGTAATGATCTTATTTCTCATTCACCGGTTTGGCCAGTCATTCCAGCTAAGCTTCCTTTTTGTTGATACTGAGAGGGGGGTGAATCAGTATCAAGTACAATTTAAAACAGTTTTTCAACTTATACTTAAACCATTCAATTATATCCAATGAGAAATGAACAATAGTATAAGAGTTACACCAATACACCACAATACACCATGCACAATATATATGAGAAATAATCAATAGTTTTTGTTCAAGGGAAGTAATGACTT
>JASDQU010735685.1:137928-181188 GCA_032191745.1 Picea mariana
ATGTATAATGATGTTTATTTATACCATTTATGTCACTTCATTTTAACATTAGGGCCGACCTGACACTTTCTTATTTTGTAATTCTTTTCTTTAATTGTCTTTAGGGCCTACATGTACAATTCACTTTGTCATCTTCAAAAATTCATTTCTCCTCAACCATGAGGATCCACGTGACATGCAACATACCATCGGAAAGAGCATGATGTATACTATCCATCCATGGGTGTTGTATCTACATGTGCATTTTCCTTCATGTCCAAATAACTTCATCAATCTTGTGGTCCAAAACCCATGACTAGGGTTGACATCAATGACAACAACCAATCTTCCAACACTTTTGATATTTCAAAATTTGACGGAAACCCTAGCGAATATCCAAACAAACATGTGATGACTTTCCATTTGTGGTGTTCATCAAACTCCCTCATGGATGATTCTATACGTTTGCTTCTTTTCCAGCGAACGCTTACTGGTTCAGCAGCAAGGTGGTATATTGAACTACCACGTGCTTCTTTTCACGATTTCAATTCCCTTGCCATGTCTTTCCTCATGCACTTTCAACTACCTATTCGCTACAAGATAGGTACTGAACTCTTGACCTCCCTTCGTCAAACTAAATCTGTGCATATCTCCGACCATATTCATGAGTGGAGGCGATGACGAAGGATGATCAAGGCAGTCATCCCTGACATGCTCTTGGCAGAATTGTTTACTAAATCACTGTTACCCCCGATCGCTCGTGATGTCGCTATGGGTGGTGCGGTCATAGAGGAACAAGCCATAGCTCGGGCTCAGTACTTAGATTTGGTTTATTCCCAATTTGGTACTTTGTATGATTTTCTTCTGAATGTTTCTCGACCTAATACCGATCCTTCTAAGCCATCATCCTCATCTTATGCAGATGGTGTTATCAGTTCCGTCAAAACTCAATCTCTTTCCAAATCAACTGCACCCTCCTCTACCTCCCCCCAAACTCAGATCTCTGAGGTGAATGTAGTTCAATCTACCCCTTCACAATAATCCAGAGGTAAGAAGAAGACAAAGAATAAATCAAAAAATAATAATGAACAACCCAAGAATCAAACACCTGCTACCGAAAAGCAACCACAACGGAAGATGAAATTCATGTGTATCATTTGTGGTGACGATCACTACACTCGAGATTGTCTGCTTCACAATGAAGTGGCCAAAATATTCCAAGGGAAGTCACAACCCGTTGTGCTTACTCAACCTTTTCCGCAGCAACAATCCATGGTTGCTCAAACCCCCTCTCCTAGGGGCAGTTCTAGCGATCCTAATGATGAGGCCTCATTGAGTGCACATATTTATATGTTTAATGGGATCAATTTGACCACTCGCTCTAAGACCTATGACACACCAGGTAACCCTGACAAAGGAAAAGACACTAACGGTACCGGTACTTTACCGGATCCATCGTCGTCCCTTGTTAGTCTTCCATCCGTTAATCCTCCATCTGGACCACTTCAGATTGAGAAACCCACGTTCAAATCTATCTTACGTCCTCCTAAGAGAACTATCTGCAAAGATACCTTTAATCCTAGTTCACGTGCTGTCCAAAACTACAACATTGTTGAAGATTTAGCTCAAGCACCGTGTGTTATGTCTGCATTAGAAGTTCTACAGCACTGCACCAGTCAACATAGAATTCTCTTGACCGCTCTTGGAACTGTTGATCCTGAGTCATCCAATCAGATCATGTTTAACCTGGATAATTATGTGTCTCGACTCTCCCACCAACTTGCTTTCCAAGTTGATGTTGTTGTTCACAATCAACAAATCCATCAAACCATTCTGGATGAGGGACCCTCAACTTGTGTCATGTCTTTAGCATGTTGGAAAGGTTTAAAATCACCAGCACTCAACAAATCCCCAACGATGTTACGTGCCTTCGATGGGTAAGGTTTTCATCCCCATGGGATTTTACAGTCCCTGCCCATCCAATTGGGTGGAAAAACTGTTACTGTTGATGTCGAGGTGGTTGATGCTCCCCTCAATTACAACTTGTTACTTGAACGAAGTTGATTTTATGCTATGACTGTCATTGCCTCATCGGTCTTTCGATGTGTACAATTTCCTCACCAAGGAAAAATTGTCACTGTTGATCAGTTGGATTTCTGCACGACCGATGCTCGCGCTCCCACTACCAACAATATTCCTTTCTTGGGAGACCACAAGATCACGTATGAAAGCGTTGGTGTTGGCTTACTAAAATATTCTAGCCTCATGGGTACCTTTCCTACACCACTTCCATCAACTACACATCACATTTCCACCGTCGATATGATTTCGACCGCGGCTTATCAATCTTTGGAATCATCTAACCCTTGGATTGTACCTTGTCCTTTGGAATTCGATGCACTAAGTGACACTGTGCCACTTAGTCCATCCGAAACATCATACGTTCCTATCCAATCCATTTCTCCCTCATCAGATGACCAACATCTATTGGCACCTGACGTTTCCTCAATGCAATCATAGTTGAGTTCCTTGTTGTCTACGATCGATCACATTTCCTCGACTTTTTCTTTGGATGAATCTATTCTGGAGATGCTTTGCATTGAAAAGTTACCTTGGGATAATAACCATCACCGATCCTCTTTTCTTCCCCCTCGCGAAGAAATTCGGTCGAATATACTGTCTATCTCCCCTCCTAATGTTGATTTTTCATCATCTCCCATGCTTTCAACTTCTGACGATTTGGATCCGGTAGTGGACATGGTGATTTCTTGGTAGGATTATTGGAGCCTGATCTCCTTACTCCTATCGTGGCCCTCGTCATGTGTTCCTTCTTGAGTGGTTATCTTTCATCCAACGAAGATCTCTTGGAGGCCATGACCATGTTTTCTCCATTAACATGGTACCCTTCTAGAGAATTATCCTCTTGGAAGCCCTGATCCGAAAGAAACCACGAGCATAGTTTCTCTTCTCCGTGGCAAGCTCGTTAAAAAATGAAACAGAGGCCTTGAGCATAGTTCTTTTCCTATGTCAAGCTCATTAAAAAATGAAACAGTCACCTCTCTTGAACCTTCTTTTCATCCACCCTTCTCTTTTTTCTCATCTACTAGAGAAATTGGTGACGACCTTAGAGCCAGTGAATGAATTGAAGCTTGGAGGGCATGTCTCCAGCCTTTGATCATCTTTCTAGAGTTAAGCCACTAGATTTCAAGCCAGGGGAATACCGAGCTTAGTCTTTGTTCTTTCTTGTGCTCGTAAATACATGAGAATGAATCCGGGTAGACTTTTATCTCTTTTTCGGACCTGTATGGATACACGAAAAAGGAACCCCCTGGAGTCTCCTTTAAGCTCCTTTCAGACTCTCTAAACATGAAAAGATTGTCGAGTGATCTTGCTTCCTTTTCCACTCGTTAAAAGGTTTGAAAGGGCGTATTTCGAGTGATAATTTATCTCTTTTTCGGCCTCGTGAGACTACCATTACAAAAAAGGACAACATTGGAGTCATCTTTAAGTTCTTTTCAGACTCTCTAAAGATGAAAAGATTACCGAGTGACCTTGTTCTCTTCACGCTCGTTAAAGTATTTGAAGAAAACGTCTGTTGAGCGATAGTTTATCTCTTTTTTGATCTCGTCAGAATACTTTGTGAAAAAGGAACTGAGAGAGTTCTCTTTTAAGTGTTTTTCCAGACTCTATAATCATGAAAAACCTTCGATTTTTCTGTCTTTGGACTCGCTAAACAAAACATCGACAGGACCATATGGGATCGAACCCTTTCTTCTTCCAGTTCGTTAAACAAAGGAAGAGGAAATTACCAAAGGTGAGTTTTATCGAGCATGTGTTATCCTCCTCGAGCTCGTTAAATTAAAAAGAGGTACTCGTCTATCTGGATGGGGGAAAATTTGAAAGAAGCAAGCCAAGCAGTTTTCTGAGAACATTACCAGTAACTCTTAGAGTCACCCTTGAACATGGCACTTTGTCTTTCGCATGCATTATAATCCGCTGAACCTCTGCACTGAGCCAATCCTTTGATTTTCTTTTACTCCTTTGGGTCACCTGACGTAAGTCATAGCATCCACTGCATCATCAATTTTTGGTCCATGTCATGTTTCTGCTGTTGTGCCTCAGTGTTCAAAGGAAGTATCCACTTCGAGAGTCAGCCATCACAAATATCTTGTCTCAATACCCATGTCATTCCATGTTCATTTGATCTACCAATCACATCTCTATGTTTGTTTCGTTTCATTGATGGGGGATACATCAAGGCCATCCTTCGACGAGCCTATTCCTGTCGACTTCAACACATTATCCAGAAACTAGACTTAGAAACCAGTTAGTACTTTGGGACCTGCATGCCTCAATGGTAGGCCTCCTCACATTTGACAGTGGGTTTACATCATTGACCTCTGATCGGATGATTCCATGGATGTTAGACTTTATCTCATCCATTGACATTCGCTGGGATGTACTAGAGTACCTTGGGAATCATTGACATTAATGGTGATCTCCCTCGCGCTTGTTAACGGTTTACATCATTGACCGGTAATCAAGTGGTTTCTGCCATGTTCAACATCAGGACATCTATTCACATGGTTAGATTCGTACTACATCAGAATCGGTAAGAAGACCCTGGGTTGAGTGATCACTTTGATATGTACTTTTCCCAGGTTGCGATGGAGTTCCTTTTGAACAATGACACATATATTGTTACATAGATCCACTTTGTATTGGTCATGGCTATGTCTTGTCATCTTGTAGATCCACTATGTATTCTTCGTGGCTATGATCAGTTCATGTCATAAGAGTATAGATCCATAGTGTATTTTTGGTGGCTATACCTTTTATCAATAAAATTATGGATCCACAGTGTATTTTATGGCGGCCATATCTTGCAAGTCTTGATCACCCAAGCATAGGTATGCCTGCCTTGGGTTTGAAACATGTCATAATATTTGTTGGATGTTTGTGGCAGCTTTTGTCAGGTTCTCTTCGTCTATACCCTTGCTTGAAAGTCTACAAAGCATTTCAGTTATCAGTTCCTGTCTTCTAACTTCATACTTTGGGGGGCAATCTGTTACACATCGAAATTACTCACTTCGATAGTGTCGCAAGTGTCGTCATTATAAGTGTCGCAAGTGTCACATTTTGATTACAAGTGTCGCAAGTGTCAAAGAAAGCACACTGCCATGATGCCTATGTTGTGCCTATAATGACATGAGAAGGACACTTGAAACACCTCAAACATTTTCTTTGGAAGAGGAGGAAAGGTTAACTGGGCTCATGAACCTTTTGCCATCTGAAAACACTCAAACAACTAAGTTTTTGGAGGGGAGCACTCCCTTATAACTATCTTAGGAGTGCTTGCGCCCCCCCATAAGCCATCAAGGAGCGTTATAACACTCTTCATCCCTTTTGCAGGAGTGCTCCTACCCTAAGGAGTGATGGCGCTCCCATATACACTAGTAGGGAGCGTTATAGCGCCCTGAGTGCCCTTTTGAGAGAGCACTGCCTATTCTGGGCAGTGGTTAAGTTGTTGAGATGAATAGGGGGAGGATCCTTTAATTCTTGGAAGGCAATTGGATTCAAATTCCCAGTCCAGCCATGATCTTTGGGAAGATCCTCAACTGAAGGAGGGAAATCCTCAAATTCCCCAAGGATATCTCAAGTGGTTAAATCCTCCCCAAGGCTATATAAGAAATCTTTCTCATGGTGAAAGAGGACGAAAAAAGGAGAATCACACCATACTTATGATCTTATAAGTGGTGATGGAACAAAGATATTTTGGAGGCAAGAGACCTATGATCTCATAGGGAGCAATAGGTGAAGTTGTTATCATTCAGATCATGGATCTTTTGAGCAAGGGGTAGACAAGGAGGACTTGACAAAACTGTTGCAATTCATATATGGCTGTAAGCAATGTTTTGTCCTCATTAATATAATTTTCTCGGCCTGTTTCTTTCTAATTTGTGTTCAATCTCACATGTATTTGTATATTTAGTAGAAATACCTATTTCGGACTAACCTTGATAGGGTAGGAAGTGGTCGTACTTTGTTTGTCTACAGGGCTTATCGAGGAGCGAAAGATTGGAGCTCAAATCGAAGCGTGTAGGGACAAACACCGATAAAAGGTACTTCTTTTCTCCCTCCTCCTCACACACTAGTCCACCTAGATCTAAAAGGAAGTCAGTGACCATGATAAGCACTTTATGTCTTAGAGTTAAGAGTCTAGCTCTTTGAGGAGATCTACCTGTCTGCAGGGAGATTTTCCTTCAACAATCTCCAAAGACCCTAGAGGCTTCCCCATTATGGTCTCCAATTTTGCTATAGCGGGAAAACCCCTCTATGAACTACACTAGGGTTCCAAAATGTAGGTAGATATAACCGTCTAAAATATCCTACTTTTTATCAACTATCCCGACTTTACCCCACAATCATACATAAAATACAAGGTATAGGGATATGGTAGGCATACCTTAAACTCCATGTCTGGTGTTGATTCCTTTGCACTTAGTTGTTTCCTGAATGCAAGTCTCCTACCAAGGATGACTTGCATTCACCAAAAGAGAAACAAGAAACTACAAGCATGCATTCTACATATGGGTTAGTGGGTTAGACATCATAAACAAGAAATGTAAACAAATCATATAAGTTTAAGACGTCATTTGGTTGGACGAAAAAAGTACTTCTTTATATTAATCTCACAAAGGTCACTTACAATATGAGACCGGAACTACTCCTCGAACTTGGTCCCGAGCTCCTCTTTAAAAAGAACCAACTACTTCCATGTCTCCTTCTCCTCTTCAGTTCTCTCTAGGGGAATGGCAAGGGCTTGCAATGGAGAAACAGGGAATTTTGGCTCAAACTCACAATGTGGTTGCTGAATATTGGGGAAAAGGGGGAATACAGAAATGGGTAAAGTTTCTATGCTCTCGTGCTTCCCTCTAAAATAGGACCCCAACCCCTTATTTTATAGGCCAAAAGAGATAGTAACAGTTGGGGTAACTAGCTATGGGTGGTCAAACGGTTAAGCAACGACCCAGAACCCAATATCCTATGCAATTTTCATTTTTTTGTGATATTTTGTGAGTGTACGCGGGCTGTAGTGGCTCAAAAAGCATGTGTACATGTGAAGTAATGGTGTAGGACGTGTACACCTTCAAAACAATGGTTTTTAGAAGAGTTGTTCAGTGATGGCTTCGCAAAGATAGCAAGTTTAGATGGCCTAATTCCAGGTATGCATGTCTGGTGCAATTTAGGGTTATAATAGTTGGTTTTTAATGACACAGATGATGAATATAAAGTGTGGGTGTGTGAGTGATATTTGATTATGGAAAACCTCCCATATCGTCAATGCATACAAATAGTCTATCCATGTCAAATTTTGGTGCATACAGAAACATTTTAAAAAAAATTCAACGTTGGCCCCATTCACAGGTTAGTGTTGCCCATCATGTACTCTAGCCCTAGTTCAATGTCTATTAATAGTTGTTTCCTTTAAAATTCGACCAAGAAAACTAAAACGAAATGAGGACAATATGGGTTGATACATAGAGTGGGTGTGTGAGTGATATTTGTGTTTGGAAACCCTTTTATATCATCAAGGCATACGAACAGTCTATCGATGTCAAATTTTAGTGCATACATAAACATTTTAAAAGAATTTCAATGTTTGCCCCATTCATAGGTTATTGTTTCCCATCATGTACTCTATCCCTAGTACAATGTATTTTAGCTATTTCCTTTAAAATACGATCGAGACATAAATCTCCACATCTATTACTGCAAGGGAATCCAATACCGTCGATAAACAAGTACTTGATTAATTACAGAAGCTTTAATATCAGTTATTTATTGTCTTTGTTTTTTTCTCTCATCTAAGTAGTCATTTTCTCCATAAAAATATTAGTACAAAATCATTATTTAAATACGAAATATCGTCTATTTCCTTCTTCTCACCACAACCAAAATCATGGGCCTAATTGGCATGATGTTTGTTTTGAACGACATAGATGATGAATAAAAAGAGTGGGTGTCTGACTGATATTTGAGTCTGGAAACCCTCCCATATCTTCAAGGAATACAAACAGACTATCCATGTCAAATTTCATTTCATATAGAAAAAATTTTAAAACATTTCAATGTTGGCCCCATTCACATGTCACTGTTTCCCATCATGTACTCTAGCCTAGTACAATGTCTTTTATTAGTTGTTTCCTTTAAAATTCAACCGAGAAAATTGAAACAAAATGAGGGCAAGATGGGTTGATGTTGTCCCTTGGTTATGGAAGGAAGCGAATATTAAAGAAAGAAGCATGAAGTATGAATTGTGTGGAAAGAACATTGACTGAGATTCGGTCGAAGTGGCCAAAGAAGAAGAAAATATGTAGTGAAGTAAGAGAATGTGATTCGTTGAACAAGAAGACTGAGGAAGACAGATCAGCAAGGAAGATGGATCATGGACAACTCAATAAGTAGAAAAAGCCACCAATAAATGCTTTGGAGCACCTCACGGGAATGAAGGAAAGACAGGTTGGCGAAGCCCTGAAAACGTGGGTCAAGTTGACCTAGGGTTTTAGACACCTAGGGTTTTGGCATTTTAGGGTTTTGACACCCATGTTTCAGCCTAAGGTTGTTAGAGAGTCATTGTAATGTATAAATAAAGGTCAAGAGGACCTAGGATGGGTTTGATTATGTAATGAGTGATTATTGTTGTTGTGAGAGATAAGTGTTGTGTGAGAGAGTATTTTGTGTTGTAATATCTTCAGTTGGGTGAGAAGATCAACCCTGCAGATGACTGCACAGGGAGGGGAGAGGAAAAGAGAAAGAGAGAGAGATCTACTAGCTAGGAGCGTAGATAGAGTTGTATGTTTTCCTATAATATCAAGAAACGCAGTTTTGTGAACGTAGCCCTAGGGAGAGAGTGAACCGCGTATATCTTGTTGTTCTGTGGGATTGATTTTGTGTTATTTTACCTTCTGATTACTTTTTTATTGCATCATTATGTTAGATATGAGATATAACTGTGAGAAGTAGGTTTGAGTTGGTAAACGATATCTAGATGTTGTGTTGCTATTGTTTTGGACCCACTTTGAATTTCCTCTGGTTGTAGACACCTGTGTCCTGCAACCCACTATTGCTACTTTGGGTGAGACTGCATCTGCTTCACAGGTGTTGCCGAAAGGGCTAGTAGTTAGGGCTTTTTTATAGGTTGTTAGATTTGAACAGTTCACTCTGCAAATTTTTCACTTATAGTTGGACAGCTATACAATATGGGACCTGATGAGATCTTGAGGAGATGTGTTATGGAGGTATAAATACCATTGATTCTAGAAGAAGAACATGAAGGCATCACATGAGGACACTACACAGGAAAAACAACAATGTAGAAGGTTCTTAGAGATGGCCTCTGGTGGCCTACTTTACATAAAGATGCTAAGGAATACTATAAATCATGCGATGTATGCCAAAGAGTTGGGAAACCTTCCAGAAGAGATGAGATGTATTTAGCACCGCAGATGACCTTACGGGCATTTGAGAAATGGACCATTGATTTTGTTGGACCTATCAACCCACCAGGAAAGAGCACAGGAGCTAGATACATCATCACTCTGATGGAGTATTTGACCAAATGGGCATAAGAAAGAGTAGTGAAGGACTGTAGTGCAACTACAGCTGTGTGATTTATATTTGATGATATCATAACTAGGTTTCCATGCCTGAAGAGCCTGATGAGCGATCAAGGTACACACTTTATTAGTAAGAATATCGAAGCTTTGAATAACTAATTTTAATTCCACCATCAAAATATTAATCCCTACCATCCACAAGCGAATGGGATAATTGAATCTTTCAACAAGATCTTGGAGACAATGCTGACGAAGATTTGTAGTGTGAACAGGGATGACTGGGATTTGAGAGTACCAATAGTGCTATGGGCCTATAAAACTACTTTCAAGAAGCTGACAATGAAGACTCCCTTTAGGTTAGTTTATGGTCTAGAAGTAGTTGTCCCTATGGAATATTTGGTTCCTAGTCTCAGAATTCCAGCATTCACAGATATGCATGACATTGGCGTTGTTAAAGAGAGTCTTGCGCAGTTGGTAGAACTAGAAGAAGATAGATTTATTGCATGATTTCATCAGTAGGTACAGAAGGAACGAGAAACATCCTACCATGACGAACATATCAAGAAGAAATCCTTTAAGCAAGGAGATCAGGTGTTGGTGTATGACATCATGTTCATGAATCATATAGGCAAACTCAAAACACATTGGCTTGGGCCATTTGGGGTCGCCTATGTTACAAAATGAGGATTTGCGCAGTTGAAGACACCTAAGGGAGAGTGCAAGGAAGGTTTAGTGAATGAGAGATGATTGAAATTGTACTATGACAACCAGTTTTCTTGCATCTCTCAGTAAAAGCATAAGGAAAAGGGTCTAGGTACCAGGTGTAGTTAAAACTGGGTACCAGACACAGAAAAGACAGTCTACACAGGGAAGAAAGGGACAGACTAGAAAGAACAGGCTGTCTCGCGCAGTCTGAATTGGAAGTGAAACAGAAGGTTCAAATCTAAAGTGCCTCGAGATGAGTCACATGTTAGTGTTGGGGGGCTGGTTTCCCTTGGTTATGGAAGGAAGTGAATATTAAGGAAAGAAGCATGAAGTACAAACTGTGCAGAAAGCACATTGACTGAGATTGGGTTGAAGTGGCCAAAGAAGAAGAAAAGAAGAAGAGAAGTAAGAGAAAGTGATTTGTTGAATGAGAAGACTGGGGAAGACAAATCATCAAGGAACATGGATCATGGACAACTCAACAAGTGGAAAAATCCACCAAGAAATGCTTTGGAGCACCTCACGGGAAAGAAGAAAAGACAGGCTAGTGAAGCCCTGAAAACGTGGGTCAAGTTGACCTAGGGTTTTGGCATTTTATGGTTTTGACACCTATGTTTCGGCCTAAGGTTGCCCAAGAGTCATTGTAATGTATAAATAAAGTTCAAGAGGACCTATGATGGGTTCGATTATGTAATGAGTGATTATTTTTGTTGTGAGAGAGAAGATCTATGTGAGAGAGCATTATGTGTTTTAATATCTTCAGTTGGGTGCAAAGATCAAACCTGAAGCTGAGTGCATAGGGAGGGGAGAGGAGAAGAGAAAGATAGAGAGATCTACTAGCTAAGAGCACAGATAGAACTGTATGTTTTCCTATAATATCGAGAAATGAAGTTCTGTGGACATAGACCTCGGGAAAGGGTGAACCACGTATATCTAGTTGTTATGCGGGATTGATGTTGTGTTCTTTTTCCTTTTGATTAATCTGTTATTGCATCATTGTGTTAGATATGAGATATAACTGTGCGAAGTAGGTTTGTGTTGATAAACCATATCTAGATGTTGTGTTGCTATTGTTTTGGACCCACTTTGCATTTCCTCTGGTTATAGACACCTCTGTCCTACAACCCCCTATTGCTACTTCGGGTGAGACTGCATCTTCTTCGCAGGTGTTGTCGAAAGGGCCAATAGTAAGGGCTTTTTGGTGCGTTGTTAGAGGCAAACCCTGGGTCTTCCCCTGTGCCAACAATTGATATACAAAGTAGGCTTTTGAGTGATCTTTGATTCTATAATCCCTCCCATATCGTCAAGGCATGTGAACAGTCTATCCATGTTAAATTTTGGTGCATACAAAAACATTTTGAAAAAATTTCAACATTGGCCCCATTCAGAGGTCATTGTTTCTCATCATGTACTCTAGCCCTAATACAATGTATTTTAATATCCGTTTCCTTTAAAATTCAACTGAGAAAATTAAAATGAAACAAGGACGATATGGTTCGATATATAGAGTGGGTGTGTTAGTAATATTTGAGTCTGTAAAACCTTCCATATCATTAAGGCATGCAAACAATCTATCGATGTCAAATTTCAGTGCATACAGAAACATTTTGAAAGAATTTCAACATTGGCCCCATTCACAGGTTATTGTTTCCCATCATGTACTCTATCCCTAGTACAAGTCTTTTAGCTATTTCGTTTAAAATATAATCGAGAGACACATCCCCACATCTAGTACTACAAGGGAATGCAATAATGTCGATAAATAAGTACTTGATTAATCGTAGAAGCTTCAATATCAGTTATTTCTTGTCTTTGTTGTTTTCTCTCTTCTAAGTACTATTTTTCTTCATAAAGAATATTAGTAGAAAGTCATTATTTAAATATGAAATCTCATCTATTTCCTTCTTCTCACCACGACCAAAATCATGGGCCTAATTGGCATGATGTTGGTTCTGAACGACATAGACGATGAATATAAAGAGTGGGAGTGTGAGTGATTTTTGAGTCTGGAAACCCTCCCATATTTTCAAGGCATACAAACAATCTATCCATGTCAAATTTTGATACATACAGAAAAAATTTGAAAAAATTTCAACGTTGGCCCCACTCATAGGTCATTGTTGCCCATCATGTACTCTAGCCCTAGTACAATTTATTTTAATAGCTATTTTCTTTAAAATTCAACCAAGAAAATTAAAATGAAATAAGGATGAGATGGGTTTATATATAGAGTGGGTGTGTGAGTGATATTTCAGTCTGGAAACCCTCCCATATCTTCAAGGCATGCAAACATTCTATCCATGTCAAATTTCAGTCCATACAGAAACATTTTGAAAGAATTTCAATGTTGGCCCCATTCATAGTTTATTGTTTCCCATCATGTACTCTAGACCTAGTACAATGTCTTTTAAATTTTTCCTTTAAAATACAACTAAGTTGCATGTCCCTGCATCTAGTACTATAAGGGCATGTAATAAATTCGATAAAGAAGTACTTGATTAATCACACAAGCTTCAATTTATTTTATGTATTTTTTTTTTCTCTCATCTAAGTACTCTTTTTCTCCATAAAGAATATTAGTACGAAATCATTATTTAAATATGAAATCTCATCTATCTCCTTCTTATTGCCACTAAAAAAATCATGGGCCTAATTAGCATGGTGTTAGTTTTGAATACACAGACGATGAATATAAAGAGTGGGTGTGTGAGATATCTTTGAGTCTGGAAACCCTCCCATATCGTCAATGCATGTGAACAGTCTATCCATGTCAAATCTCGGTGCATACAAAAACATTTTGAAAAAATTTCAACGTTGGCCCCATTCATAGGTCATTGTTTCCAATCATGTGCTCTATCCCTAGTACAATGTATTTTGATAGCTTTTTCCTTTAAAATTTGACCAAGAAAATTAAAATGAAATGAGGATGAGATGGGTTGATATATAGAGTGGGTCTGTGAGTGATCTTTGAGTGTAAATATGAATCAATGAAATTCTCTTGGTTTCAAGAATAATTTATTCTCTACTAAAAAAGGCCAACCACATGAATGTGGAAGCTCATATGCCCCCTCCACTCCCCCTCACATCACTCTCAATTCCCCAATACCCAATCTATAAAATATAAAATAAACAAAAAGCAACATAGTAATCATGCATAGAAACTACTAAAACAAAAATGAAATAAAACTTGAATACATGTAATTAACACACAAAAAATTTATTTTAAAAGAATAGTTCATACAGATTAAAATATCTAGTTACATACCTCATCCAACGTAACACTTGTATAATCCTTCTTCTATATCTTATTCTCGATCATCCAACTCGATATATGTATCAACATCTGGTTTAGAAACAATGTTGAAAGGATTGATGATATCATCATCATCATCATCATCATCATCATCAATGTCATTTTCGAGGACATCTTCATCAATATCATCATCAAGAACTGGCGCATTGTCTCCTACTCCTGTTTCATCTTCTTCGTCTTCTTCATCTATCGACCCATATTATTCCTTCTCTAACTCGACATCATCTTCTACTTCTACATTATACTTTATTGGCCTTCCTCTTAAATTATATCTAACAACAAATGACCAATCCCTCTTACCTGGAACCTTTGAGTAAAAGACTTGTTCACATTGACTTGGAAAAACATAGCGGTCATTTTCTTTTTCAAAAACCGTTGTCTTAATCATCGGAAATTTATTGGAATGTTAAAATAACATTTATTTCCTCAGGATGTTCATGAATTCATAACCTATACCATTTGACATCGAACAAAACTAATTTGAAGAAATTAAAGTCACACTCAATTATATCATTCAAAAACCCATAGTATATATTTTCGGATTCTCGAGGACATTTTCCACTCCTAGAGGAAACATTAGTGACTTGGAATACTGCAGTTATCCCACTATCATAAGTTTTCCTAGTTTCATCCAATTGTTTGATGTGAAATTTATGACCATTTCACCACATATCGTTGTGGTGTTTCAACTGCAATATGACAAACATGTAAAATATGCATTGTCAATTAATAATAAACAAATTTGTATAACTTGGAAAGCATAATATGAAAAAAACACACCTACAGTCGCATTAATATAATATAAAATAATTGAATAAAATGGGTGAATTTGCTTGCCTTTCCATCTTTCAAACAATATGCTAAATCTATTTCCCTCATCGTAACATCAAAATATCCATTACGATGAGCTTCTCTAACCAATTTAGATAGTTCTTTCCATGATAACCTACCTCCATGACATTTTTTACATCTATCGATCCATAGCTTCATCCAGTCAAGATTGTTTGCAATGTTTAAATGTAGTGCATCTCAATCTTGAGCAACTGACCGATCAAAAAATCACAATTCACCAATATTAAATATTAGTTATAACCATGGTAAATATTAATAAATGATGAAAGAATAAATATTAAATGAGTATGATCATATACACAAAAAATATGAAAAAAAATATATTTATTACAAATATCCACAATTTAATTACCTCTCACTTTCTTCATTCTACCTTTCCCCAATAGCTGCTCCCCTTCAAATATTTTGATGGAGTTCACACCAAATGCAATCCACTGCATACATAGCTTGTGTTTCTAATTTAGGAAGATCCTGACTAATATACACAATGGATCCATATACCATATATCCCTCCACTATAGACAGATTAGCCGTGGAATTTCTCTCTTCCAATACTTTATATCATCTTCATGGATTTCTTTCAATGACAACCATCTACAGATCACGATGCAATAAATAACATGTTTCAACAAACATAATACATATTACATTACAAGTAAAACACATGTCATTAATTACAACAAAAATTGAAAAAAAATGTATATATATATATATATATATATATTGTAGCGACTTACCTCATGTATTTTCCAAGATCATATATAACTTGTTTGACATTGTTGTCAAATTCATTTGGGAGAGATAGAGGTAGAACATACTGTAACAATAAAAATGAATCGTTACTTGTGTCAAAACTAGACAAAAAAAATAAAAATCTCAAAAAAAGTATACAACCAATATATAAAAATGAATTCTAAAATTATTAATTACCTTAATGAAGGTATGTCAATCATGTGTTTTTACCCCTCCAAATTCACCTTTCTTCATTAAGATATTCCTTATGTTTGAACAAAAACCTGTGGGAAATTTAATTCTTTGAATGGACTCTTTTACACCATTTCTTTGTTGCTATGTTAATAACCATGGAAGGTTATTTTGTTCTCCAAAATTATTTGATCGGATCACACTTTTCATTGCATGATTGGTTTCCTGAATGTAATTACAAATTTTGACAATTTTTTGTTTATCCCTCATGCCATCTATGATTCGCCATAATATTCCTATCACATTCTTCCCGATATGCATTGTATAAAACAAATGAAATATTTTAGCTCCTCATAGATAGCAACCTCATGAATTGATACTTATGGTTCTTAGAGAGGAAGTGTCTATACTCATCAAACACCTTCTTTCCTAAACTTTTTGACCAACGATATTTCATCTTAGGACCACAAACTAGACACGAAAATTTACCCTTTGTTTGAAGACCTGCAATAGATGGATTAATGTGAATTTGTAAGATACGAAAGGATTTGAAAAACATACATGATATATTCAATTAATTATATACTATTCAATCATGCAATATGGAACTTTACATACCACAAAAATGTGTTAGTCCCGGAGCATCATGAATTGTCCATAAAAGTATTCCACGACATTGAAATCTCTTCTGCCTAATTGGTTTACATATGTCATACATAGTGATTCCCTCCCATAACTTTAGTAGCTTGTCGATAAGAGGCTCTATATACACATTCATATCTTTAACTTGGTACTTACCTAATTGTTTTAAATTACATGAAATTACTACCATGGTATGTATATATATGTAAATAAATAAATAAAATATATTATGCAAAAAAAGAGAGAAAATAAAAAGTTACATTCGAAAAATTAATGTAAACAAATACCTGGAACAATCATTGTCAACATTATGTCCTCCCTCCTTATGGAAATCCAAGGAGGAATGTTATTGTTGATAACAAAAATAGGCCACACTGATAAAACAAACCGAAGCTCTCCAAATGGATTAACATCGTTAGTTTCCAATGAAAACCTAACATTACAAGGTTCATCTGTAAATTCTAGCCATTTTGCAACAATTTCCTTAAATGCATAATCATCAGCAGGCATTTGAAGAATGAAATCTTCAATTTTCTTTCATGCATGGTAATCCATAAAACATGTTATTCTTTGGCACCTAAACAGTGGCTACAAACATGGAATTATGGGAATATGTTTGAGAACCTTTCAAGACACCATTTTTTTTACTTGATCGGTTCAATATCTACTGATATCACATACTGTGCATTTTATTTTCGATGCATGTTGTCCATAATACATAATATGATCATCAATACATGCATCTATACTTTGATACTCCATTCCAATTTATTTCATAATGGCATGTAAATCTCAATATGAGCATGGTAAAATATTTGACGAGGGTAACAAAAATTTACCTAGCAATCTAAAACATAAGAAAATAACTAGTTAATGTAAAGAATAGTAATTGTAAATATTGCATTTTTATTTTACACATTAATTAACACTAAAAAAAATAGGAAAAAGTCAACCTTTATGTAGATGTGATGAAACATATTACATACCTTAGGATCTGTCTCATACAAGTGTTCGAAAAATGATTTGTAACCTTTAAGTTCACCAACAACAATGTAGTGGAGAGAATATTTTCTCTTGACCCTTTATAAAGTCATTTATTTTCCCTTTCAATCAAAGGTTCATCATAAATACCATCACTATTGTCCCCATGATCCTCATCTGGATGACCGAATAAGTCTTGGATCATTTGATTTGTCCCATCATCTTGAACTATGTTATTATTTTCATCTACTTCCATGGGATCATTAACTTGATTTTCATTATCTTCTTCATGTTCCTCATCTTGTACAACATCATTTCTGCTACTACTTTGTGCTTTCTGCAGAAAGTTAGGGGGGAAATCTAACATTATAATTACAAACAATCATGAAAAATTAGTGCATGTATAAAACGGTATAAAATTTTGAGAATATAATCAATATTTAAAAATATAATGAATATATATATATATATATATATATATATATATATATATATAGTTAATTACCATGGTAGGATATTCATTTGATCCCCCGTCCATGTGCCCATATTTTCTACAATTGTTTTTAGTTGTTTCTATTAAAACTCTTTCGGGATGTCTAGTACAAAAATTTTTGCAAGGGAAATAAAATTAACCATCACCCTTTTCACCCTCTTTAATTTTTTTCCCACCTCTAATGTTTTCTTACATTCTTCGCCACAAACATATATTAATGATTATCTAATAAAATTGAGTGGTGTATAATAGAATATATATTATATTTTCTATTATAACATATGAAAAAAAACCTATTTTTTCTTCGCCATGAAGACATTATACCCTTTTTGAACCGTCGTCGTTATAGAAAACTTGTCGCAACATCTGTAAAACGCAACATATTTATATATTTTATAACGTCGCAATTCCAAAAATAGTTGACCAAGTCAATGTTGACTTTGTCAAATAGTGGGTGATTGTTGGGGGGGGGGACCTAGTGTCCACACCTTCAGAAGTGCGATGCACATAATGTCACAATTCTGACGAAAGTTTACCAAGTCAATTTTGACTTTGTCAAATAGTGGGTGACCATTCGGCGGGGGGGGCTAGTGTCCACACCGTCGTAAGTGCGATGGGCATTTGTTGTTTTCGCAAGAGTGATGTCTTCTAAATGAGGTCACTCTTGCGACAATTTGGAAAGTACATTGCAAGTGTGATGATATCGGGCAGTATGGAGAAAAAAAATTAATATTTCCTCTATTTTTCAATAGTATTGCCAATTTTATCCATAACGTTGCAATTATATCGTCGCAATTTTTCCAATATGTAGTAGTGTCGAGATGAGAATTGTCTCTTGATTCCATGATATTCACAAAACTTATTGAATTCTTTAGAGATAAATTCCCCTCCATTATATTATCTTAAACATTTGATTTTTAGATCTGTTTTATTCTCTACACATGTCTTGAATGCTTTAAACTTTTCAAATTACTCATATTTTTCTTTGAGAAAATATACCGAGGTCATCCTCGCATAGTCATCAATGATCAACATGAGGTAGTATTCCCCTTGTATGATTTAAGTCCTATAGGGCCCACATAGGTCAGTGTGAACAATCTCCAAGGGTTTTGACGTAAAATGCTCGTTTTTCTTGAATCAGTCTCTTGTCTGCTTCCCTAATTGACAGTGTTTGCAAATATGATATGAAGTCTTGATGACTTTTTTGCAAGTCTTTTACAACTCCCTTTTTAATAGCTTTGATCGGGATATCAAAGCTCAAGTGTCCCATCCTCATGTGCCATATCCATATTTCATGTACTTGACTCATATGGAATTATTTGTCTTCCTTAATATCTAAGATATAAACATTGGTTGAGGTTCTTGGTGCAATAGAAACTAATTTTCTTGATCCTTCTTTTCTTATTTCACATTTTTGTGAGTCAAAAATAAGTATATGTCCCTGATCACAAGTTTGGCTTACAATGAGTATATTAGGTTTTAATTTTTCTACTAGCAACACATGTTTTGCTTTTTTTTTCTTGTCTCCCAAAGAAACTGTGCCTTTCCCTAGTATTTTGGTAGATACATTATCTCCAAAAGTGACTTTAACTTTATCCTTCTTTGTCGGAGTGAGAAACATTCCTTCATCTCCTATCATATATTTTGAGCACCCACTATCAATATACCATTGACACTTTTTGTTCATTGCATACAAAACCACTTTACATTCTGCTAACTTTTCTCCTACATGCTTTACTTTCCATATCTTCCTATCCCGATTGTTAAGGTTGTTTGTTTTCAAGGATTTCATTGGTAATCTACATTCACTGGACTTATGGCCATAGTTTCTGCACTTGTGGAATTCAACATTGTACTCTTGTAAAGGAGAGAATGAACTATAATTTCTTTTATTTACATCATTTGTGTTATTTTTATATCTTTGGACATTGTTTCCTTTGTATTTTCTATAGGCTTTATAGTGTACTTCTTTGTGTCCAAAGTTTTTGCATGAATACAAATATCCAAGAAATATATACTAATATCTATTAGGGGGAGTCATTCTGATCACTGAATTTCCTTCTCCTTTTGGAGGAGGTGTTGATTTCTTCCTAAATTTTTTTTGTAATGGTGCCATCTCCATCTTGTTATCTTCTCTTTTTGAAGGATTTCTAATAGAATCTCCATAGTCGATTGAATTTTTATCCATTTTTTGTGGATCATACCCCAATCTTGTTTTATCATTTGGTGATATTTGGTTGTTAAGAATATCATTCAAGATTTTTGAACTGTTTTCAAATCTTTCTTGTTTCTTTCCTTTTTCAATTTCTCTTGTTAGTAGGACAATTTCTTCCTCTATATTTTCATAGTCTTGTTCCCTATCATTGACTTGTTTCAAAATGACTTCTTCAATTCTTTTGGCTTCCTGGATTTGAGTCTTTAAATCATTGATGACTTGCCTTGCTTCTTTGATGGTCTTTGACACTTCTCTTTCTCTTGACTTGTGTGTTTCTTCATATTCTAACAATTGTTCTCTTAATGATTTGTTCCTCCTTCTATATTTTCTAAGTTCATCCAGGGAACTGATCAACTCTACTTCAATATCTATTTTTCCTTCAACCTCAGAGTTTTCTTCTTCAATATCAAATTTATTTTTAGTGTGATTATTTTGGGTTTCTATCCTAAGAACTTTAGATAGATCCACGATTTAGATTTAATCAACTATTGAGTGGAATATCCTCATTCATTTCAAAACTAAACTTTTTACTTATAATTATTTTACGTGGAGAACGCGTGGACTCACATGTCTTCTTTTTCATTGCTTATCTCGACATTTAATTAGATCGACAGTTCTGATATAATCACCCATTGAGTGGGTGGTTCTTATTCATTTTAAATATGGAATTTTACTTAGAATTATTTTATTTGACAGGTTCGTGGACTCTCAAAATTGCGGACTCACATGTCTTCTTAGGTGTCATCCAAATGCACACCCAACTTCCTCAACCTCTAAGATGAACCTTTACTTAGAAAAAAATTTAAGTGATTTTTCTCGGTTTCATAGAATCTCAGACTCCCGAACTCATATCTCTTCCTGAATGTCATCAAAAAGCACTCCCAAATTCCAATACCTCCATAATCAAACATACTTAGAAATGTTTAAGTGATATCGATAGAGTATGATACTTAGCAATATTTGGTTGCTCAACGTACACGCGAAAAGGGATTTGAGTCGTTTGATCACGATTTCATTTTGATCCAATGATCAACGTCATTTATTCATTCTTTATCGTCTGATCATGATATCATTTTGATCCAATGATCAACATTGTTCTTCAGTAGTTATCACCTGATCGTGTTCTTATTTTGATCCAACGATCAACATTGTTCTTCGTTCTTTACTATTGATTTCTGTAACTAGTATAGTTGGACTTGTTTGGATGATAAATCCATATTAACCCTTGTTGACATCAATGAAAACATAAACCCATGTCCAACATACCACTTTAGCTTCACTCTTCAAGGGAAGAGTGGGATAGATCAATGATGGTATCAAATCGATCACTTTAACAACCAATGGTGGGTCAGGAGAGAGATTATGATAAGAAGTTGGAAGTTGTGGTTGGGAAACAATTATTTCTTCCAAAAATTTTGAGGCTTCATCCATACAAGGGAAAAGGTGAGTTTGATGACTTCCTTCGCATAACCTCCAAGGAAATTTGAATCTACTTTTTTCCTCCCAAACCTTACTTTCACTAGTTGACAGGTTGTCACTAGCATGACCTATAGAGGACGATGACACGAGTTTTTTGGAAATGGTGGAAAACATGTCGAAAACCTTGGGAATACCAAGGAAATCTCTAAGAAGGTGGTCACCCTTACAAATCCTGCAAGAAAATTTGGGTTTTTGAGTTATCTTGATAGGCTTGTGAACCTCATCAATATTCATAACCCAATTGGCAATAACTAGTTGATTGCTTCCAACATGTCTTGCAGCGATTGGATGTAATACCCTTGTGTCCCCCAAATTGTAAATATAACTATAACTATCCAAGAGAATATGGAAGACTAAATGTGTGTGAATGTTTGATTTGATGAACCTTGTATAAAAGGGTCAACTTATGAATTTATATTATTAATAGAATTTGAATATGTGTTGCATAACTGTTGAAAGGGGGAAAGTTTGCCAAGATAGACCATGGATGCTATGAGAGAGATGGTGAGAGGAAAACAAGAATGGTTGAGATGACCCTCACCAAACCAGTACCTACTAGGTGTAATTTCTCAACAGTCCTCTGACCCATAAATGAATTACCAGTCAGGCTGGTAGTTGGAAGGCCATCCTCAAGAGTTAATGAGGAGATGGGGCAGGGTACCCATCTGTAAGGATTCTAGGACTAACCATGAAATTGGATTCAAACCCACACAAAATTTTTTAGGAAGGAAATAAAGGAGGTAATTCGGGGACAAAGACATATCTGGGAGATAGAAGAGTAGAGAAACACACTCTCCCGAGAAGAGCAGCAAAAATACTTCAATTCTGAAGTTGAAATAAAAAGTTGAGAAATAAGCTCATTTTGGATAAAATAATCCATGGGAAGGGTTTGGATACAAGATGATAAATGGGGCTAACGAGTGACTGAGGAAGTACTCATGCATACCTCCTTTCTTGGAGTAGAGAAAACCAGACACCTACTTTTTGTGGGAGGAGTTGAGTAACCTTTGTCCCTGACTATTGTGGAGCAATGAGAAAGAATCTCTCTCAGAGAATCATGGCATAGCTCAAGGGTGGCCAGTGGTAAATCCATTAGGAGTGAATGTGCCTATGGTTGGGAGGAAACGTGCACCCATTTCAGCAGTTGCTTCACATTTTCTAGTCCTGATAAGTATCTTCAGACTAAGTGTGTTATATTCGATATGATGATGAAATGTCTATGTTTATGACTCAATCTTGCAGTATTTAAACAATTATTATATAGGTTGTTTTTCTTTTGGAAACTATTATGTTTTCATTCTCTTTGAAGTTTCTCAGACTAGCTTCTAGAGAGTCATGGGATGGGAACCCGTAGGAGGATCGGGGTGGGATCAGCTAAAATGTATAAGTCCTGCCAATCCCTTGAAGTTTACCTTAACAGGAATGGTTGTTTCCCTTCAGGATAATCATCCATATAACTGAGGGCTCATGCCTGTGGTATTAACCCCTTTGCTGGAAAAATGGATCTGCACTTAGCCCCTAAGTTTTCCCAAGCACCCATGTGACCAGGGGCTAGGAAACATGTCCTGGTATGAAAGAAGCTAGCTCTTTTGGCTTCAGGACTTTGGGACTTGTGATTCCACAATCCTCGAAAATAGTCAAAGGACAAAGTCGTGAATCGATGAGTTCCAGTGATTTAGGGATTTAGCATAGATCACTCTCATCCATTATATCAGATGTAAGAAGGGAAGTGTTAAGCATTTATGCTACTTTGGGAGAATAGGAATAGACTATCTTGGAAACACACGAATGTTGGAGTTGTGGAGTTAATCCGGACCATTGAAACTAGAGGGACATGTTTCCATAGATAAATAGTTATATGGAGATCTAGGCATTCGAAAATTTAGAAACGTGTAGGTTTCCCTCGAAGCTCTGCAAGACAGAGTAAATCTTGGTCATAGATGCTAGGTAAACGTGGCTACAGATCCAGTGTTATTCAAATGGAAAGCTAGATGACACACCCACTGAACTCCCGAATGTCAAATTGATAAAGTGACGTGGATTGTCGATCCTTGGATCCTTCAGGATCCTTCCAAGCCATCTATCTAACTCACCCACCCTTGACTACCCGAATAACCAAGAATGCTTTGTGGAGAGACATGTGGCCCCTACTCATTCCCTGTCAAGTGTTGACCGTTCAACTAGGACTATTGGATGGGGGGTATATGGAAAGATTTCCCATAGTCCAAAGATTCCATACTCTAGAGTAAACTGACCAAGAGTTTATCAAGTATGAACTCCCTGAAGTCATGAGTGTCGAAGTGGATCTTGATCGTTGGTAAAAGAGGACACATCGTGCCAGATCTGAGAGTTCGGGGACTTGAATCTTTAGGGGATTTATATCGAGAGGACTTGGTAATCCCTGAAGCTCGGAGCCATGAAGTAACGAGAGCCATAGATCTAACAATCTACATGGAATCCTAGTGACTGTTAGATCAAAGGGCCAAGAGTTTATCGGTCTAACATGACGTGTCTCGATGACATCATCCAAGGTGACATGGACCCACATTATGTGTGCCACATGTCACCTAGTTTTGGACGATTCACATACCCATTGCACCTATTAGAGAATGACATGTGTCACCCCCTATCAAGGACATGTGTCAGGCCTTGACCCTTTACGTGTGTCAACCTCTAGTTGTGCCTACCTGCCATACGTGGATGGTGATGTATTCAGGACCCCGAGAGTTTGGATAACTTTAGAGTTCAAAATATTTAGAGTAAGGTACAACATAGGAACATTCAACATAAATCATCGATCACCGAAGGGCCAATGCCATGTGGCAAGAGTTCAAAATATCTGAACGTAGTATGATAAAGAATGATTCAATGATAATCATCGATCCCTGAAGGTTGAAAGTCCAATGACAATAGTTGATTGCTGAAACGCTGAAATTGCAATACAAAGACCACAGCTTATCGACGAACGAACGTCGAAGGGCTAGGGCCACGTGGAAATATTTTGGGACTTCAGGGATTTGGACAAATGTGTGTTTCACATAGATCACCAAATCCCCCTCCTTAACCACAGGATATTGGCGGAGAATGTGGACTGTCGATCTTCTCCAGTTCTCAATGATCTGAGAATTCGAAAACACTTTTGGAACTCCCAAAGTATGGGAACTTTATAAGTGCCAAAACATTTCCTAACGCAGGCTCTTCAGTCCTGTTTTTCAGCTCAAAGTCATGGGGAGGACCTCGCTAGCTGGTTCAAGTGCACTGTGAGAGATGTAAGTTTAGGTAAGTTGATTAAGAGGGTTTTTCTTAAGTAAGGGACTTAAAAATGAACCAGGGAAAGTGAAAATCTGATGCCCCATCCCTAAAAGGGTATTTAGGGATTGGGTGAGTTACAAATTGGTATCAGAGCATGGAAACAACACTTTTCCTATGTAACACACCCATGGTGGGACATCAAAATTTCATTCTTCTTAAGATAATCAAAACCCCCATTCGGGGTCTCTATTCCAATCTCCTCTTCCAGAACTCGCTAGCCATGATATCCATGCTATGAACCGAGCTCAGAGCTGGCAGATATCCTCTCTCGAGCTCCTAGGGTTCTTTCATCCATCTATACTCGCATATGACATTAGTCTATGACCCGACGCCAAGACAACAGGTGCCAAAACAACTACCTCACGAATCTTCCAGAGTTTCAAATCTCTGAATTTCACAATCCAACACCGCATATCCTCAGAGATTTTGACGACCCTGATTCACTTCGGGACTTTGGCGTTCGGGAATATCAAACATTCCTATGCCTTTTTCCTCTAAATTACTCTATACCTAGAATTAAATATCGACCACCACATGCCCCTCGTGATCGATAGCTATGATCTTCTTCAGGACTTCGACGTTCGGGAGTCTCGAGCACTCCAACACTTTTTCCTCTGAAGTACTCCAAACCTAGAGTTCTAGATCAGGTGCCACGCGTCCATATAAATCAAGGGCTTGGATCCACTTCGGGACTTTGACATTTGGGAGTCCCAGACGCTCACACCACCTTTTCTCCCGGAGTGTTTTCCTCTAAAGTTAAGGATCATGCACCACATGTCCCTCTCATTCGATGGTGTGGATCCACTTCAGATGTCCCTCTACTCCACATTGTTTTCTCTCCACTTCCGAAGTACATGATCTGCTAACATGTTTCTCCCACAGATCAATGACTTTAAATTAATTCTACTCTTCGAGCTTCGGGAGTTTCAACCTCTCACCACTCGCTTTCTCATAGAGTGATTTCAACCAAAGTCAATGATCGATCAATGCGTGTCTCTGTCAAATCAACGACCATGATTTAATTTAAGATTTCTCAACTCGTGTGACCCCACCTTCCTCTAAAATGGATATCTCTCGAAATGGAAGATTTGTTGACACATGTTCTCAGCTGACAGACGGATCAGATGAACTTCGACTCTCTGACCTTCGAGAGTTCTTGTTCAACACATCCCATTTTCTCCTGAGGTCAAAGATTTGTTGACGCATGTCTCCTACAGATCGACGACTGAAAATCACTTCAACTATTTGGGATTTGGGAGGTTCAACCTCTCCACATGCATTTTATCCCAGAGTAATTTCACCTGAATTCAACGGATTTCCACCATGTAACCTCTCTCTCAGATCAATGGTAAAGATGGACTCCATCACTCCACAGATTTCCAAAGGAACTCATGGCTAACCACCTCTTAATATGCCAATGTGTTCCTCTCTAAGCGAAACACCTAGCATCATCATCATTTGACACATGGGTCCCCAAGTACTCTCAACGTAATAACCACATTCCCTCGATCGAATGATCGAGAGGAGTCCCGAAGGATCCATAGATCCATGGTCCACATTACTTCGCAACTTTTCTCTTCAGGATTTTTGGAGTTACTAAGCCTCTATTCTCCCGAAGTGGTCAACGCCAAACTGACTACCTCATAGATTTGATGGTCGAGGTGACTCCTGGGCATCCTGAGATCTAAGGCCCAGATTAACTTCAGGGCTTCGGGATTTCGAGGATTTTACCTCCTTTACGACGAACTCGCTCAATTCACCAAACTCGCAAAGTCTGAAGAAATCAAGGGGTTAACTCCCACGCTCTTTCCTATGTCTAATGGTGTTATAAACCTATATTGCACCAGACATGCATACCTAGCATCAGGCCATATTACTTGCTATCTTTGCCAAGCCATCATTGAACAACTCTTCTAAAAAACCATTTTCTTGAATATGTACGTGTCTTGCACCACTACTGCCCACCTACACATGCTTGTTGCACCATTACAACCTGTGTACACTCACCAAAAGCGCGAAAAATAAAAATTGCAAAGGGATACAGGGATTTTGGGCCATTACTAATCATTTGACCACCTATAGTCGGTCACCCAACCAAATACCTATCTTTTTGGCCTATAAAAGAAGGTGTTGTGGTCCCATTTCAAAAGGAAGCATGAGAGCAAAGAAACTATGCCCATTCCAGTACTCCCCCTTTGCCCCAATATTTTGTAACCACATTGTGAGTTTGAGCCAGAATTCCCTTTTTCCTCCATTGGAAATCCTTGCCATTTCCCTAGAGAGAACTGAAGAGGAGACGAATACGTGGAAGTAGTTGGTGCATGGTGAAGAGGATCCCATGACCTAGTTTGAGGAGCCGTTACCGGTCTCATATTGTAACTGACTTTGTGAGACTAATATAAAGAAATGCTTTTTTTTTCCCGCCAAATGATGTCTTCAAACTTCATTATTTATTTGCATTTTGATTATGATATCTAAACCACTAATCCATATGTAGAATGCATGCTTGTAGTTTCTTGTTTGTCTTTTGATGAATGTAGGTCAACCTTGGGAGGAGACTTGCAGTCAGGAAACAACCAATAATTTGTCTTACCAAGGTAGGCATACCCATGCTCGGGATGAAATAAAATCATGGCTGCCAATCAAATACACTGCAGATCCATGTCATATAACTATATAAAGTGTAGCCGTGAGCAATAAATAGTGGATATACATCTCAAAATCAAAAGATATATATGTATAGTATCCATATTTAAGAAGTTAATGACTCCTGGTGGCTAGAGATGAGGCCTTCAGAGCTCGAGCAACAATTTCGAGATCTTCAAAACATGGCTAGGAGTGTAATATTAGTGTACAACTTCACTAACTAGAGATCTTCGACGACTCGTCGGGAACCGACTAGAGGATCTCGGTGATCAGGTAAGGAACTTCATTGATTTTGAACAAGGACTTGATTGGTCTTTCGGGGTGGTCGGGCATGCGGACAAGAGACAAACTGCAGAAGGTTCGACTCAAGTTTAGTAAAAATTCCCTTGGACAAAAGCAAGACAAATGATGAGACTTAGGCAGCATGGAATTGACATAAGTTCACGATGCAGGAGGCAATGTGAACTTTCCATATGTTTGGAAGGATAACCAAATGGAGGAGGACACAACTCTATGTAGCAAGAACAACTTCCTAAGGTCATATTAAATACCAGGGATTGACAAAAAAATGGAAGGATCTGCTTTGTCCAAGGGTGACTTATTGTGTTGCCAACAAAAAGAAAATACTTTTCCCTTCCTCTTTTTGGGGTATATTTGATTTTTTTGTCTTTTTCAATAATTTTGGAAAGCCCGAAAAAGAATAAAATAATGCTACATTATAGAGGAGGAACAAGTGTTGCAAACATACTAGTTCCAAGTGCAAGGAACACACTGATGCTCAAAGCAAGGAGACATATGCAGGAAAAGGACACTCGAGAAAAATCCTCCATGGGTCAAGGTGTCAAGACGTAAAGGCTAAGTTATACAAGGCTTGTGTATAATGCATGCTTGAGATGGTTTAGTTCAGAGCAACATGGAGCCAGAATTAGGCCAAAGACGTAGGAATGCAAATGCGATTAATAAGACACAATGATAACCAGGGATGATTTTAGGGGCTAAATTTCACTCATGGGCTAATTTTCCATGTTTTTTCCAAAACCAAGATTCGCTATTCTAAAAATGATTCGCCCAAATTCGATAAGATAAAATTATTTTACCTTAAAAATCGCCAAAATTTTATAAAAACTATATAAAATCCTTAGAAATTTGAATATTTTTACAAAAATATCGCCAATCATTTATAGTTGGAATATGAAGGATTAGTAAGATTCGTCGGGGTTTCTACATTTTAAAATCAATTTCCATCCTTAAAATAATCCCTGATGATAACGTCCTTCGATGTAATTTTAATGAGCCCCAAAAAGGTAAGCTCAACGTTTTTCATTTTTAGAGAGTCTGAAAAAGCGTAAAAGGAGACTCCACTGAGGCACCTTTTACAAAGTTAGTCTAGTCGGTTCGAAAAAGGGATAAACTAGCACTGAAAAGACGTCTATTCAAAACCATTTTAATGAGTGTAATAAAGACAAGATCACTCGACAATATTTTCATTTTTAAGGAGTCTGAAAAGAGATCAGCTATGGACTCCGTAAGGGATGTTCTTCTGGACCAATTTAACAAGTGTGAAGAAACAAGGTCACTCGACCATCTTTTCAATTTTAGGGAGTCTAAAAAGAGCTTAACTTTGGACTCTGTGGGGGGTTCCTTTTTTGTAAATTTAGTCCCTCGGGCCCAAAAAATGGTTAAAATCATACCTAAGAATACTCTTCTAGAGAACCAAAGCTCCTAGAGTATACCTTTGTTCGTAAAATTGACCGTCCGGACCGAAAAAGGGGTAAACTATTGTCGGACATACATGCCTTCAAGTTTTATTTTGGTGAGTGTGAAGGGAAACAAGATCTCTCGATAATATTTTCATGTTTAGAGGGTCTGAAAAGGGATTAAAAGAATCCCTACCATTGTTTGGGAGTCCCGAGGGTGAGGTCAAGAGTTGTGATGAATCATGCAAATGAGGCTCAAACTCGTCATCAAGAAAAACTAATAAGGACTCCTGAGCCTATAGTCATTAATGACGGCATGGACACCAAAAGCAATGAGGATCTAACTAAGGCATCCATTTAAAGGAAAGATTCCTGGGTGCATATGCATTGTGCGGTACAGTTCTTGAATGAATGAGTGTTTAACTAGAGAAAAACCATGCTAGATTGTATGAATAGACAGCTAACAGAGTGTTGGGTGAGGGAGAACAAAAAAATTGGGTTCAAGACTGTTTTATGTTCTTTCTTCTTCGAGAGGGTACCCAGTATCAGTCCATGAGAGACAGTATGAGGGCATGAGGCCTTCGATGATAAATTTTTTGACTGGTGGTCTCGACAGATTCTATCCACAGAGGAATACCCCTATGTCGGGATCAACTTCTCCAGGTATCCTGATATGCCCGTACCTCCCAAAGTAGAACGAGGAGAAATAGGTACGGTTTTTTTTCAAAGTTATTTAATTTTTATTTCTTTTTATATATATATCATTTTTATGTGTACCATAGTATCTAACAACTGTGTATGTGTTATGTATAGATGTGGGACCAGTGCATCCAATAGACTTCTTGAGGACCAGGCGACGTCCTCGACTAGAGGCAGGACCGACCGCAGCCTCCGGACCAGCAGCAACAGCAGGGGGACCTCCAGCCAAAGAGGCTAAGAGAGTATTAATACAGGTGGAGCAGAACCTCACCGCGCTCACTCGCATAGTCCCTATGGCAGAGATCGAGGATCTGCCACTAGCAATGCAACCTCATGTGGTTGGGGTACCACAGACCTGGGTCCAACTCTTCCGATGTTTGGAAAATGTCGTTGTTCACTATGGCAGGACCAACAGGCCCCACCCTTAGCTAGGTTGGACTACTTACGTGCCGAGGGAACCTTTTGTATATTTTTTGAGGGCATAAGCCACGTGACTCTTACTGGACATATATTTTTGAGGTGCTTTCACCCACCTATGTACTCTCATACTTTCGATATATATGCATATTTACATATTTTTATGTCTTATGGATTACATTTATTTACAAATGTATTTACATGTGTGTGTGTGTGATTTTTCTTACATGTGTGAAATATGCCAATCTAATACATGATTAGCTAGAGTATATGTTATTTGATTCAATCTCCTAGGAACATGGATATACGTAATGTAATCAAATCTTCATTCTAAGAGACATACCCTAAGCACCGTCGGTGTAGGGTAGGATCATAAATGTGGTAAACCCCATTTAACTGAGACACAACCAGTTGAGAGTCTAAGTAGACCCAGAGGTGAGAGATACCATGCAAAAAATCATAACGAAGAAACTATAAGAATACATTGTATTCAACAACATTGTTTGTGGCATATTCTAAATAGATACCTCATGAAGATAGCAACTAGCCCTAAGGTGTGAAAATAACCCAAACTGCGGAAGCAAGCCTTCGAGTGTGTTGGCTAGTGCCATATGCAAACCCAATGAACACCTCTGATTCACTTGACATATGCCATGGTAAAAAATATTACATCAAAAACGACACGTCCATAAAACCAAAAAGACAAAAAATAAAAAATAAAATGTATAAGAACTATACATATTTACAAGAAGTCACCCAAGGCGACCAACCTATGAGTAATACTTCTTGAGGTAGAGCCCATTTCTAGGCTTCGCCAAATAATTTCCCTCAAAGTCCACCAGATGATAAGCGACCTTCTTTAGAACCTCCTTCACGATGAAAGGTCCAAACCACATGGGTTTGAACTTGCCTACCCCCAATGGATCCTTATCTTAGTCATAGAACAAGACAAGGTCTCCTTCAGTGAAAATAAAAGGATGAACAGACCGATCATACTGACACTTGAATTTTTGTTTGTGATCTTCGTTGGCCAAGCCTGCATCCTGATGTTGCTCATCCAGCTGCTCAAGATATAATAAACATTGCTCAAGTGGTGAAGTGTATGGAAATAACCATACTGCCAAATTTAGGGACGAGATCTGACACTCTATAGGTAAGACTGCTTCCAACCCGTAAATGAGTTGAAAAGGTGAGAAACTGGTTGCAGTCTTAACAGACATTCGGTAGGCCCATAATTCCGATTACAACATCAAATGCCAATTTGACTTGGTCGAATTGAACGTTCACTGTAGAATAGTCTTAAGGGACTTATTCACAACTTCCACCTGACCATTCACTTGTGGGTAATAGGGTGACGAATGTTCTTTCCTCAACCCAAGCTTTGACATTAACTAGGACATGATTTTGTTTTGAAAGTGACTGCCATGGTCAGTGACAATCTCTCTCAGGACGCTGAACCTTGCTATTATCAGGTTAAAAAAGAAGAGATCTCTTGTCTTGCCATCATCTTTGAACGTTGGCATAGCTTTGACCCACTTTGTGAAGTAGTATATTGCTACGATGATATAACGGGCCCCCCTTGCTGAAGCAGTGTTGCATGTAGTGTATTAAATCCCCCACTTAGTGAAGGGACCAACTATGATGACGGGAAACATGGGAGTGGGGTGTGCCCTCATTTTCTGAGAGAAGATCTGACACGGGTGGCACTTCTTGACTAATTCAACAGAATCTCGGCCAAAATGAACTGGCTCGTAGAATATTTTGGGATGTTTCCAACCCTAAAAAATGACCACCACATGCTCCAGTGTGGCAATCATTAAGCACAATTTCTGCTTCTTCATGTGTGAGACACCGGTGAAGGATGAAATCTACACCTTGATGATACAGAGTGTCCTCAAGTATGAGATAGTTCTTGGCCTGATGGCGTATACAGTGATGCTCATCACAAGAAGCAGAGGTGGGGCACTTCAAAGTCTGGAGATAGACTAGTATATCTCCATACCAGGGGTCTAAAGACACGATAAAAAACATGTCTTCTTTAATAAGAGACTCCTCAGGTATAACATCACCTGATTCAACCGGAAGTTTTGAGATGAGTTCCATGAAGACCAACAAATTTTTGGATTTTGATGAAATAAAATCTAATTCAAATTCTTGGAGGATAACTATCCATATACTGATCTTTCCGCCGATTACATGTCGTGTAAACACATATTGAAATAGATTCACAATGGCAATGACGGTGGTCCTATGAAACAAAATGTAATGACGGAACCATTGGATAGCATGAACTTCTGCCAACGCAAGTTTTTCATCGTGGGAATAATTGAGTTCTAATCCAACCAGGCTTCGGCTCAGGTAATAAATCACGTATTATTCGAGAAAATCATCTTCCTGAACCAAGACCATATTGATGGTCGACTCCACAACAACCAAGTACAATAAGAAATCTTTATTATAATTGGGTAGTCGAAGCAGAGGGGCAAATGTGAGGGTGCGTTTCAATGCTTCGAAAGAGTGTTGAGCGGATTCATCAAAATGAAAAGGAATGTCCTTCTTTAGTAAACGCATGAAACCCTTTGTGATATCGGCATAGTTTGCGATGAAACATCGTAAAAATTTCGCTTTTCTCTGTAAACTCTGAAGCTGAGGGACTATGCACGGGGAAGGAAACTGAACTATCACCTCAACCTTTAGAAGATTTACCATGATCCCTATTGTCAAAACTATGAAACCTAGCAAAGCATCGGACGTTACGCAAAAACTGCATTTGTTTGTATTTAAGCGAATCCGGTAGTAGAGACATCGCTCAAAGATAATTCGGAGGTGTGTGGGATGATCAGATCTCTTACGAGATCATGATGTTAAATCATCAAGATAAGCCTCAAATATGTTTTTAAGATCGTGGAAAGAAAAAGACAAGACCCGCTGAAAAGTAGCTCCAACATTTTTCAGACCAAATAGCATCTTCCGATAAGAGAATGTACCCCATGGACAAATGAAAGTGGTTTTGTGTTGGTCTTTGGTTTTGATCTGTATCTGATTGTATCTTGAAAAACCATACATCAAATAAAAGACCTGACAATCTGCACATTCATCGACTATCTGGTCAATAAATGGTGTGGGGAAATTATCCTTTGGACATGCTTTGTTCAAATCACAGAAGTTCATACATACGCGAATCGCACCCTATTTTTTGTTGACTAGAATGGGATTTGACACCCATTGAGTCAATTGGATGGGGTAGATGAAACTAGCTTCAAGAAGTTTCTCTACTTCATCTTTAATAGTTTCTTCTTTCTTAGGATTAACTAGACGAAGCTTCTTCTGGACCGGCTTAGTGTTAGGATGCGTCGTGATTTCATGTTCAACGATTCTTGGATATCTGCGTGGAATTTCGTCGTAAGACCAGGCAAACATGTTGTGGAATTCTTTAAATAAGTCCTTGTAGATTCAAATCTCCTCGGGGGAGAAGTCCACTCTGACGAAGACATTCTCCATGATGCCAGGGGTTCTGGAGATATCAATAGGTATCATTTTAGCGATGGTTTCCATATTTACTTCAGCGCAAACTACGTGCGTAGCCAAAGGATTGATAGGACAAGTCTTATATCCAATCATAGTCAAAGTGAATTCACCTGCTTCAATTCTTCTTAACTCTGGGAGTAAATAAGATATGTGATGGAGATCATCACAGGGTTTGTCTGAACTATTCATTGCCTCAATAATCGCCTCGTCTGAGGGCAAGACTAAGTCTAAATAATTAGTATCGATGAGGGAACCTTGAGCCCAAATAGGCTCAAGAACTGGATTTAACACCTGTGCGAGAGTCGGATCAGGATCGGTGGAATCTTATTGGACTATAGAGTACGCAACCTCTATCGCAGACAAAGGCAGGTCCATGCCATGGTTCCCTGTCCCTTCCATCATGGTTGATGGGGAGGGAAGACTCCATGGATCATCAAATTTAGTTGTACGAAATGATGAGACTTGAAAATTTTCAACCTTAGACTGGTCAGGCACTGCCAATATGAACTTAACATCGTCGGAAGGAGGCAAGTAATCGAAAGTACCCATCAAAGTTGGGCACAAACCAACCCCTACATTGACAATGTCAAAGTGAGGGTTATCAATCATCGAGACCATGGATGCCCTCGATGAAGGGGCAGGACGGGAGAAATACAATTGATCAATGGACACGATTCGATCCTCATGTGGAAACAACAAGACTCCAAAAACTATAGCAACCACTCCATTTATAGAATAGGTCCAACTCCTTCCTAACAAGAGATTGTAGTCAAGAGATGCATCGACCACTTCAACCTCGATGCACATGGTCTTCACCTCTATATGCATGGGGAAAGAGGGGATGATTCCATGTGGTTGGAATGAATGACCGTTGAAAGTGGTAAGAAATTAGGTGATGGAGACAAAAAGGGTTGGCCAATGGCCTTCCAATACACCAATGACATCACGCATGTCGAGGCACCCTCATCAACCACCATGCAGAAAATGTTGTGAGTAAACATTTTCATGATGTAAGCCACTACTATATGAAACACCACGTGGTAATGTAGACAAGGTTTTAAGTCATTCGTATCAAGCATGATCATTCTCGGATTACAAGTCTTAACAGATCCTAAGGTAGCTAACAGAGCCTTTCTCTAGGAAGGGCAGCTCTGGAGGACCACCAAAGTGAACATTGCACAAGGGTTTTGAGACAAATCCTCCAGCACAGAGTAGTTCTGGGATGCCCTTGCATTTGGATTGTGGGAAGCTTTCTTGAACTCACCTTTTTGGATGCATGTCATTGTTTCGCCCAATGTCTTCTCAATCTGGAGAGGAATAAATGGGTTTTTGGCTTCTTTACCCTTCTCAAAGGTGTTTGACATTCTGTAGTCGCGTGTCCTAGTTGTTATATCAACACTACCTTTCATCATATACACATTCACGGATGAAGGATTACTTGAAGACGAAGGGGGTCCCTGACTGCCACCTTTCGCGCTCGAAGAGGCTTGAGTTAATTTTTTCCCATGTGGAAATGGGTTTTTTAACACGACAGGATACTGCTGTGCCAATAACTTATGGGCCTCCACAAGCTGAGGGCATAGGTGAGTCAAATGGTCTTTTGTGCAAAGATTACATGGATACTTCGACTTATTCTTTTCTGTGTTGCCCCGACCAACATTATTGGTAGGATTCTTATCCCCATTACCCTTCTTTCTCTGTTTTTTTATTTCTGTCAGGATACTCGGTGGCCTTTAGGTTTGTCTATTGCACACTGTTTACATATGACGTTTGAGTAGGGGGAGAAACTGAACCTGTGATCTGGCTGGTCACTGTCTGTTGTATTGAAAATTGTTGTAATTGATTTGATAGTTGATCAATGGGATTCGTTTGCGTTGAACCAATAATACCGTCAGCATGTGGTTAAGATATTTGTCTAGTCTTGTCAAGTATCGATCACGGTGCATATGGAAAAAATTCATAAAGTAAACTAGACTAAAAGTAAATCAGCTCTAACTAGTGAGATCCCATTATCGCTTCTTCTTCTTAAAAGACCCCCAAAATTGCGACGTCTTTAGATAAATGAGGTACCAAATACTTAAGGAACTACTCAAGAAGGAATGCTAGTGGGACTGGTACTTTTATCAAACTCTTTCGGCATCTCCATTCTCAGATGTGATCTGAGATATGGTTCGCCTTTGTCTCCTCAAAGTTGGCCAGAAATTCGGTACCGACGTCGTATCTGACAGGTAATTGAAAATGATTTAAGAAAACCATTTCCAATTTGCCAAAGGTAGAGTATATTGAGCGGTCGAGCTCGATGTACCATTTCGCAGCACTCACAATGAGAGTGCATTGAAACAAATGCATCTTGATGGATTCGTCTCTCAATGAGTTGGACGAGCACCATAAATGGAAGGTAGTCACATGATCGCCCGGATATTCATTAAGCTTAGCTTCGAACTTTGGAATTTTCTAAGGAAACTTGGTTGGCATAGGAGGCCAATGTGGATCATGCCATATGGGGTCTTTTAATAACCTTGTCAAGTCTGGCAAGTGCAGAGTTGCCAGAAATGGTAATTTGGGTTGTTGATTATAACCAAGGAAAAAGGAGCCTGGAGTTTGGCTGGCACCAGGTTGCCGGGAAAAGTTAAGTTGTTGGTTGAGGTTTTGGTAATAACCATGGTCATGACCAGTGTATGGGTTCTACGCTTGTTGATATGTCATTGACTGACTCCCATAATAGGACGTAGAAGGTTGGGCTTGCGTTGTATTTCAAGGATTTTGGGAAGGGTTTCCCCCTGTCGATCTGATGGGCATAGGTCATGAGCCTTGCCTGAGATTCCATTGGCTATGGAAGGGGTTTCCCCCAGTCGACATCCCTGACGAGGGAAATGATCCCTTCCAAGGATTCCAATGTCCCTGTGAGGAAACAATTCATGAGGTTTCCCCCTGTGCAGGAATAGTACCCTGCATAGGATTTTTTTTTCCATAAATGTGGTTGCCCCCAACCAATATGGTAGCTGACGAGAATGCATTGTTACCAAATGTTCCAAACAAATACAATGATATCGAACCTACCATAATTCTATAAGAAGGAAGTCCCTTACTACCTTCTCCAAGCAAACTATAGTTTACGTTCGTCCCGGCGGAGTACTGGTGAGCACCGCTGAGCCAAGGGGATAAAGGAGGTATATGACCCCCTCCATAAGGGAAATCATTATACGGAGATGAAATTCCCCCCATGGATCCTTGCAAAGGATCATTCAAGCTCCCTACCCCCAGACCTAAAGTATGTAGAGTGGAGTAGGAAAGGACATAGTTCGTATCGAATCCAGGCATCCCGTATGAGAACAGAGGGCCTGTCGCACTTTGGGTAAAAGGAGTAGTGATCGCTGCCATAGACGGAATTGGACCATTGACTAAGGTAGAGGCAGTCAAGACCATAGTGATCTAGAATGGTGATGGTTGTTTTGGAGGTAGAAAACCCCCTGAAGTGACAGTCGTAGAGGGAGTATGAGTATTCCCTAAAGAAGTAGCATCATTTGTCTCCATCACTTCGTGTGACACTACCTGACGCTCGTAAGGGTGAACCTGTACGACGATGGGCATCGATAGATCGGTGATTGGAGGGTTATATGAACCAATAGCTTCCACTCCAAGGTCAGCAATGGTTGGTTCCTCTGGAATCAAATGTTCTCCTCTTGAAAGTAGGTCAGGCACAGTGTCGTGTGGCTTGGTCACCTCAAAAGACCCTTGCTCATCTAGTCTTCACCTTAGTGGTGGCGGGGGTGGCTTAAGATTAACCAGTGGTAGGCTAGGAAGCCTTTACGACTGGCAGAGCTCCTGATCCTACACGGTGTGAGAATATCAATGACACACTATGGATTTCTATTAACGTTAAATACCAACACACACTAGAAAAAGATCCAATGAGATAAGACAAGTTGATCACTATCTAGTTGGAAGAACAGTTACACTAGCCAACACTAGAGCAACTTACCAGTGCAAGTGCAACTCGAATACGGAAGAACCTTCCATGTATACTCTGAAAAATGTGGCCTAATTTCTTCCCTATGTACCACAGTATACCCCTGCAGTCACCTATGTAATTCACTAAGATAAAGGCAACTAAGTTTCCAACACGCGAATAGTCACCAGGCAGGTACAGTTGACAGTTGGGTGGACCTCAATGAGCAGGGTATCAAGACCGAAACCTATCAAGGGTATTGAAATCAAGTGTTCCGAAAGATGACTAAGGACCTTGAATGGATTCAATACCCATGAAGCTCTGTGGAAAATGCGATCAACAGAATCCCAAGATAAGCCCTCTATATGTGTTCCCCACTACGCTTGGTCCGGCTTTGGAGGGGTTATCTCTGCTACCTTTCTGCGTGTGACCTTGTGTTTATCCCCTTTGTTAGAGGGGCATCCTGGATAACTTTCATGGTCACTGGACTTTTAAGAACTCCCTAACACAGACTCTTATGCTTGTTTTTGTAGCATTGAAGACTTTCCTCTCCAATCCTAAATCAAGGCTCTAGGCTAGACTAAATTGATGGACCCTACAAACACAAAGTCTAATAACTTTTAATCAAGCATTAATTTTAGTGGTTGTCTTAAGTCATGGGGAATGGAAGTGAAACCAGTGATGTTCTTTAAGAGACAAAAGAGAAGATCATAATATGATACTAAAAACAAATTACTTCTTCTTCACAAATAAAGATTTGCCAATTTAAACTCTTTAACCAAACTTTTTCGTAACTACTTTTCTCAGATCTTTGAAAAGAAAAAACTAAAACAAGATTTAGCTCAACTACAAGATACTTAATTTCCTAAGTATTCAAATAAAGAACTTAAGAAAACTTTATCTTTCCTTGATAAATAAAGAAACTAACCTAAACTACTTTTACCAAACAAAGAAATGAAATATATATTTTTTTTTATTTCAAAATGCTTGAAAATAAGAAACTTGAAAATGAATTCTTTTTATTTTCTTCTAAAGCAAGCGAAAGGGAAAAGTGAAGACAAGACAAGACCAAGAAATGAATTCTGGCCCCACTGTGGATTGCAGGGAGTCACTGACCAAACCCAACAAGCTGATCAGAAAAGACTCATAGACTTGTCTGAAACCCTAACAGAAAAACACAAGAAATATTTTAAAGAATAAACTAAATTGAGTTCATACCTAAGCTACATACTACCATAACAAATACCAAGACTAGATCAAGAAAACCCCTGAGAAGTATGAATTTTGACAGGGAAGAGGATGACTGCCTCTTCTTTAAAAAATATTTTCTCAACACAGGCATGCTATTGACACTTCAACAACCAGCGTATGTACATGGGTTGTCCAAAGGTAGGGCGCATATGTACACACATAGACCCACTACAGGCTGTGTACACCTCTATAACTTCTAAAAAAAATGAAAACTAACAGCCAAGAAAACTAGGCAGGGAGTACTAGTATTGAATACCAGAATCCATTAAAGACATAGACACTTACAGAAACTCATAAAAAGTAATTAAATTAATTAAAGCACCCAAAAAGAATATTCCCTAAAACCCCTAGAGGTATCTCCAGTACGGTCGCAAATTATGATGTAAGAGGGAAAACCCCCTACGGATTGCACCAGGGCTCTAAAGTGCAGGCATAGATAATCATCTAAAGTCTCATACTTTTAACAACTATCCCGACATTACCCCACAATCATCCATAAAAATCAAAGTATAAGGATCTGGTAGTCCAACCTTAAACTCTATGTCTGGTGTCGATCCCTTTCCACTTGGTTGTTTCCCGACTGCAAGTCTCCTCCCAAGGATAACCTGCATTTATCAAAAGAAAAACAAGAAATTACAAGCATGCATTCTACATATGGATTAGTGGGTTAGATATCATAATCAAAATGCAAATAAATAATGAATATTGAAGACATCATTTGGCGGGACGGAAAAAGTATTTCTTTATATTAATCTCACAAAGTTGGTTACAATATGAGACCAACAAATGCTCCTCAAACTCGGTCCTGGGATCCTCTTCACCATGCACCAACTGCTTCCACGTATTCTTCTCCTCTTAAATTCTCTCTAGGGAAATGGCAAGGATTTGCAATGGAGAAAAAAGAGAATTCTGTCTCAAACTCACAATGTGGTTGCAAAATATTGGGGCAAAGGGGGAATATTGAAATGGGTAGAGTTTCTTTTCTCTCTTGCTTCCTTTTGAAATGGGACCCCAACACCTTCTTTTATAGGCCAAAAGCTAGGTATTTGGTTGGGTGACCGGCTATAGGCGGTCAAATGATGAGTAACGGCCCAAAATCCTATATCCTTTTGCAATTTTTATTTTTCACGCTTGTTGTGAGTGTATGCGGGCTGTAATGGTGTAGCAAGCATGTGTACATGGGTAGTAGTGGTACAGGGTGCGTACATCTTCAATAAAATGTTTTTTTAGAAGAGTTGTTCAATCATGGCGTGGCAAAGATAGCAAGTAAGATGGCCTGATCTCAGGTATGCATGTTTGGTACAATTTAGGGTTATAATAAATGGTCACAATAGACCTTGACTTTTCCTGAACAGATCTCATTCATTTATCTTTGAAACAAATAAGCCTTTCCTTTCAATACTTGAATCTCGCCATCCTTCCTGAGCTTTGTTAGCTCTGAAAGGCTTAAGAGATTTGCGCTCTTTCCCTTGAACTTAACACTTAGAATAATTCTTCCGCGCACCCCTTGCACTCATTCATCAACTCTAGAACTTAAGAGTTTCTTGGTCTCTTACCACCTCGTAGAGATCCTGTGCACACATGCACTACCACTCCTAAGATTAACAGACGCCTTCCTCAAGGAGACTCAGAATGACTGGGAGTGTCGACATGCACACATGAAACTATGTCCAAGGTCAACGAACTCATAGTTCATTTATTTTTAACTTGAGCCACCACAGCGATCAAGTATTTACATGTACAAGATAGATAATTCCTTACTTTCTTAAATATGCAATCAGGCATAATTAAAGGGATATAGTATAAACATTAAGAAAATATTCACATCCTTGAAACATTCATATGATATCCAACTCTAAGTTCTAGTTACAATTCAATTACACAGGATATGAGAATACTTATCTATTACAGGTTGCAGCCAACTAACTGATTGTGGGTATGCGTCCTTCCACCCAACCATAGGCTCAGAGGCATTCATTCTTAGTGCTCTAGCCACCCCCATGCCAAGCCATGATATCACTAGGGAATTTATGCTAATTCTCATCGATCCTTTCTATTTTGCATCTTCTGCGAGGTTTATCAAATGCTTCCTCAGCATCAAGCTCACATATTTCTGCTCAAGTTCTATTCTTTGCATACTCTCAAAGATCTCCCTATCTATCATGGCCTTGACTAGGTTTATCAGATGCTTTCTCTACATCAATATCATGGACATCTTCTTATTCTCTACTAGAATAATGTTTTTCACATTCTCCACTCTCCTATTTACATTCCCTCGTGTGCCTTGCACACACATCCCTCCTATCATGTTCCTTCTGTCAGAAGGAAACTCGAGTCAACCTGGTATGTGTTACCCATAATTTTGGTCATCATGATGATGTATTGATGATGGTGTACTCAGGCTCTTTATTAGAACTTTCTCCTAAGAAAAGTTACTTTCTTCTCTTTCCAGAAATATCATTTTTTAGGAAGGTTCGCAGGCTRCCAATATATTTGCCTACGAGAATGCATGATTCTCATAGGCTGCCTTAAGCCAGGGTGTGATAAGTTCGCACTGTGTTTAACTACTAGGGTGCGAACTCTTTCTAAAGAAGGGAAAAAGATGAATTCTCGAAGCTTCTAGAAGGGAATCTTCTAGAAGGATGAGATGGCATTCGAATGGTTATCTAAGTACTGGATTTCCTGATATTTTGGGATCATTCTTATCCAAGTAACCAATTCATTCTCTCCTATATATTGAGTGGATTATCATGGAAAAGGTTAGAAGCAAACAAGTTTAAGTGAGACATTAGAGAATTAGTGAAAGATTGTGTGAAGGATTGAAGCTACAACAGCTAGGGAACTCCAACAAGTTTATCAAAGGTGGTTGATCTTCTTCATGCAAGTGAGCAAGTGTGTGTGTCAGAGCTAAGGGCCATCGAAAGGAAGTTTGCAACATCAAGGCTCAGGTTGCCATCTTTACTTTCCATCAATATGATACAGTAATGTGTCCCTTTCCCATAAAGTTTGTTCCACTTTATTGTATAACTCCTTAATCATTTACATAGATTAACTGTTGAATAGATTGTGCTTTCTTCACTTCGGTTGGTTTGTATTGTTTTTATCTTGACTGTACGAGAGCACCGGAGCGAAGCAGGATCAACAAAGACCATAGGAAGTGATCATGAGGTATGTTCTTTAATCGTGCCTCCTAGTACATTCAATAGTTAAAATCTAGGGAAAGAGTATCATTCTGTCTTGCTTTGTTCTAGATCCAGGTGGATCTAGGGAGATCGATTTGTGTCCGCACTTACGGATTTATCCAATAACAAAATTGGTGACTCCACTGGGGAACAATCCCATTTTCTTTGTGGCTTTTTTTGTTTTTCTATGGCCATTTTCTCTGGTTTCATTTTTCTCCTATCCTATCAGTCTCTGAGTCTTCAGGATATCCTGATAGACCTTCTGAGTCCAGAATCTTTTGTGAATTTTACTTCATTTTTCAAATTTTTGGATATGTTCAGTAATTCTTGCACTGCACTTCATTGCATATTGCAAGAATTGGTCAGGTTCGCACCCTTCTCATAGGGTTCAGTGCGAGGTCCTCGCACCTTGCTCAAAGGTTACCTACGAGAATCAGTGATTCTCGCACTGTGTCATATTGCTTGCCTGCAAACATTCTTTTTCAAAATTTTGAATTTGAGTTTTGGTCTTTCTAACTGCCCAGATCAGTTGGAATACCTCTTATGGGTTTCTTGGACTTCTGATTGATATATTTCTTTCTTTAGTTTGCATGCGTGGACAGTTTTAGGGTTTCAAGGTTTTTCTTGTCCTTTGTGTCTTGACTTTCATTTCTTGACTCTTCTTGGCAAAACCATTCTCTCTGACTTCAGATTCTGAGTGTGTTTGATTAGTTGAGAACTAGTGATTGGTTGAAAGTTGAGTACTTGGTTTTTCTCATTTGCTTATTGGTTTGAAAGAACATTTTCGTTTGCGTTGAGAAGAATATTTGGTTTGCTCTCTATTTTTGCTTTCATTGAAAGAGTTGATTGGGTTGTTATTGCTTGATTCTTTATGATTTGATTTTCTGCTCTCTCATTGGTATAGTGAGGGTTCTTTTTGAAAAGTGAACACAAAGTTTTTCTTTCATCAAATTGTTTTTGTCATTTACAAAACATTGAAAATCAAAATTTTTGAGATTGTTGAAGTATTGAAAAAGAGAAACATACAGAATAATCATTTAATAAGTGATTGTTTGCATTGACATTTGAAAGGAAATATTGCATTGTAGTTCAAGGTTGATCTGGAAAACTTCTCTCTCTCCCATACATAGGATTCATTGAACGAAAAGTGATACATTTCATTAACGTCCTTGCATTATTGGGTCAGATTCATACAACATAAGTTTCACCTCCGTTACCTTTGAGTAAACAACAGCTTTTAAAAACATTGCGTAATCTTAAAATTTATGTAGTAACTCTTTTCTAGGGCTCTTTCACACCAACATTTAGCTAGGCTAGTGCTTTGGAGTAGGAAGAGAGATACACTCTCCAAAATCTCAAAACACACAATAGCATCT
>JASDQU010735685.1:200966-222887 GCA_032191745.1 Picea mariana
GGGCCATGAGCCGACACCACCTCAACATCCTTGGATCTCTAGAACCTGGTAGGTTCCACTCAACCTGTAGTCATAATATGGGGACCCTCTCAAGGAAGAAGGAAACTAGTAAAGATCCATACCCAAATTGTTTCAATTCACCTTGCCTACATTTGGTTAATTGCTTTTTGATACTGCGAAGCACAGCATCTGCCCAGTTGAATACTCGAGGCTTAGTACAATCAATGGTGTACTGGAAGTAGCTCTGTAATGCCATATGAGGAGCAGAACTCCTAGCCATCCAAGCTATAGTAAAAAGAATAGTGCAGAGGGTCAAGTCTTGTACCCCCCAGATAACCACTTTTCCTTTTTTCCTCTCAGCCTCAAGTACACAGTATTGATTGCAGTACTCACTCATCTTTAGCCCACCACCTCTACTACCGGTTAGGCTAACATAATACTCACACCTGGACAATCCATTCAAAAATTATATGTCCTCAATGTCTATGGACAAAGTATGAGCTCCTACATTGAAAACCTGTTGATCTGGGTCCCACATACGGACCAGGAACTCTAGTAGTCTGACTTGGGCCCTCATGCCCGGGATGCGAAAGTATTTTAAGAGCCCACAATCTCTCAATGTAGCTATGGTAGGAGGATGATTCTCGACATTTGAATTATCCTCTTCATGTTCTCTTTCATGCCACTCAAGCACCATGTTTATGGACATTTATCTGCACAAGGAACATAAAAGAAGGATTAATGATTTTATTCATGATCTGGATCTTTTTCATTGGCTAAATATTTAAAAAAAAAAATGAGTTTGCGGTTCTCGCAGGTGCCCCATTAGCACAGTGCGAGAACCTCACAGGTGGATTAAGGCTCACCTGCAAGAACACATCATTCTCGCAGGCCCCGTATGGGCTACCTGCGAGAATGCCAACGCGCATGTAGGGTTCAAAAAACCACTCGAAACTGAAAAACTAACCAATGAAATCAAAAATTTAAACCATGAAAATGTCAAGAATGAAGAGATTACCTTAATGCTACAGATGGCTTGTTGAATGGTCTCTTGTATCTCCCAAAAATTAATGCCAAACTCGAAGGGTAAAAAGAGGGTTTTGGAGCTCAATAGTGGAAATGTGAAATGATATGGTAAAAATGATTATTTACTCATTTGATTTACTTTTTACTATGTCATTTTGGGTTTTTTATGCTTATTTATTGATTAAACCTAATCCTTAATATCAAGATGAGTGTAATGACTTGCAGGTATGATGACGTTGATAATTAAACACAAGGGTATCGACATATTTTTCTTCGTGATGACGTGTTTTTGATTGTTTTTATGGTTTTTACATAAAACCTCGAGCGTCGTTTTTGTCCGTTCTTACGCTCGTAAATACATGAGAACGTGATCGAGCATAGTTTTATCACTTTTTTGGGCTCAACAAGGTTATACGAAAAAGGAACCCCCATGGAGTCCTCTTTAAGCTCTTTTCAGACTCTCTAAACATGAAAAGATCGCCGAGCGACCTTGCTATTTTCACGCTCGATAAATTATTTGAAGTAAGTGTCTGGTGAGCGATAATTTATCTCTTTTTCGGTCTCATCCAGACTATTTTATGAAAAAGGAACTGAGAGAGTTCTCTTTTAAGTGTTTTTCCAAACTCTATAATCTTGAAAAACCTTCGAGTTTTCTATCTCTGGACTCGTTAAACAAGCATTGACAGACCCGTGATGGGACCGAACCACTCCTTCTTAGGGTTCGTTAAATATACTCCGAGGGACTCGTCTGAAGGATGATCTTATATCAACAAGCATATGTGATCCTCTTCAAGCTTGCGTAAAAATAAAGAGGTACTTTCCAGAAATGGTGGGGGAAAATTTGGGAAAGGGATATGTTTCATCTTCGTATTGATTGGCAGTAAGTGTCGCTCTTTAACATGACACCCCCTATTCATCATTTGAAGCCGGTTTGGGAAATCCATTTGTCTCCCTTTTGATTGATTAAAAGGTCATTTCATATGTCGTCTTTGAGTCAATGCTGCCAAATCATTGGTCGTGTCGTTCATATGTTCAAGAGAAGTCCATCTGAAACCTATATTGAGTCGGCCATCTGCAGTTATCCATTCTCTCCATGTTGGCCTTCCCTGTGTCCAGTCCAATTTGCAAATGCTCTGTTTCACCTTCAAACTCTATTACTCATTTCATGTCATTGATGGGAGATACATTAAGGCCCTCCTGTGACGATTTTTGTTCCGTCGACTTCATCTCATTATCCGGAATCAAGACTTAGAAATTATTTAGTACCTTGAAGCTTGCATGCCTCAATGGCAAGTTTCCTCACTTTCAATAGTGGGTTTACATCATTGACCCCTAATCGAAAGATTCCATTGGATGTTCAACATCAACTCATTTATTCACAGTTGATAGATTATACTATATTACCTTGGGAGTCATTGACATCAATGGTGATTTCCCTCGCACTTGTTAACAGTTTCATCAATGACCAATAATCAAGTGGTTTCTACCATGTTCGACTTCAACACATGTAATCNAGCTTGCATGCCTCAATGGCAAGTTTCCTCACTTTCAATAGTGGGTTTACATCATTGACCCCTAATCGAAAGATTCCATCGGATGTTCAACATCAACTCATTTATTCACAGTTGATAGATTATACTATATTACCTTGGGAGTCATTGACATCAATGGTGATTTCCCTCGCACTTGTTAACAGTTTCATCAATGACCAATAATCAAGTGGTTTCTACCATGTTCGACTTCAACACATGTAATCACATGGTTAGATTCGTACTTTGGGCGACGAGAATGAAGACCCTGTATATTATCTTTGTGATCCAGGTTGTGATGGAGTATGTATAATTTGTGACACATAGATCCATTGTGTATGTTTCGTGGCTACGTCATCTTGATTTGAAATTTCTCGCATAGATCCACAGTGTATTCCGGAGGCTATGCTATATTTTGACGGCATGGATCCACAGTGTATGATTGGTGGCCATGAACCATGTCTATAATGTCATCAGTCTGTGATCTGAGTATGGGAATGCCTACCTCAGAATTGGTATATATGATATTCTGCAGATACTTGGTTGTTCGCAGGTTTCCGATTAGATGTACTCCTGGTTCTTGACACACACATGCAGCTTACAAAGTCTATCGACTGTCACTAGTTCCAATATTAGACTTTGGGGGGCATTATGTTACCCATAATTTTGGTCATCATGATGATGTATTGATGATGGTGTACTTAGGCTCTTCATTAGAACTTTCTCCTGAGAAAAGTTACTTTCTTCTCTTTCCAGAAATATCATTTTTTAGGAAGGTTCGCAGGCTACCAATATATTTGCCTGCTAGAATGCATGATTCTCGCAGGCTGCCTTAAGCCAGGGTGCAAGAATTTCGCACTGTGTTTAACTGCTAGGGTGCGAACTCTTTCTAAAGAAGGGAAAAAGATGATTTCTCGAAGCTTCTAGAAGGGAATCTTCTAGAAGGATGAGATGGCATTCAAATGGTTATCTAAGTACTGGATTTCCTGATATTGTGGGATCATTCTTATCCAAGTAACCAATTCATTCTCTCCTATATATTGAGTGGATTCTCATGGAAAAGGTTAGAAGCAAACAAGGTTAAGTGAGACATTGGAGAATTAGTGAAAGATTGTGTGAAGGATTGAAGCTACAGCAGCTAGGGAACTCCAACAAGTTTATCAAAGGTGGTTGATCTTCTTCATGCAAGTGAGCAAGTGTGTGTGTCAGAGCTAAGGGCCATCGAAAGGAAGTTTTCAACATCAAGGCTTAGGTTGTAATCTTTACTTTCCATCAATATGATACAGTAATGTGTCCCTTTCCCATAAAGTTTGTTCCACTTTATTGTATAACTCCTTGATCATATACATAGATTAACTGTTGAATAGATTGTGCTTTCTTCACTTCAGGTGGTTTGTATTGTTTTGATCTTGACTGTACGAAAGCACCAGAGTGAAGCAGGATCAACAAAGACCATAGGAAGCAATCATAAGGTATGTTCTTTAATCATGCCTCCTAGTACATTCAATAGTTAAAATATAGGGAAAGAGTATCATTCTGTCTTCCTTTGTTCTAGATCCAGGTGGATCTAGGGAGATCGCTTTGTGTCCGCACTTACGGATTTATCCAATAACAGTATGCTACACCCAGTGGTACTTCAGGCTGACATTCTATAGCTAGACCGTGCTTCCATTCATGGGGGTGGTTGATAATTCAACCACTGGTTCTTTATTCATTAACTGATTTCCCTCCTTGGGATCCAAAGGAGTTTTATTATCCTCATCAAAGGGATATTTGGGGTTATTTTATATAATGAACCCTCTCTTATAGTTTTCATATTCTTTCCTCTAGTGATATCATGGCCAGTACTTTCAAGGCTTCACCCCCACAGTCATTTATTTGTAACTCAAACAATAATACATTTACACTGTTCCCATGCCACAACATAGTAACCCTAATAAATGATTAATTGCTAGTTGGGGTAAACAGGGGAGTTAAAATCCCCCCCCCTCCCCTTAAAAGGAACATCGTCATCGATGTTCTTTCTCAGTAACACATGTCATGCCTTTCTCATTCATCCACTTCAAAAATCTTGACCTTCTTTCTCAGTTAGGTCCTTTTTCAGACCCTTAATCTTAGTCACTTGCTTTCAACAATTCTTGGACAACAAGCACATTAATCATAGTCTCAAGTGAAGACATTTTACTATTTCATAAAAATTTCTAGGAAAATTTCATAATCTAGCACAATAATTATCTGCACAGTTTGTGGATTTATATCCACATGGTTGTCTTGTTATCCAGGCTCAATGTTTTTCCTTGACATACCCATTCTTTGCATGATCCCAATAGTTTACAAGAACTATGAAAGTCTCTTTTTCCTTGTGGTCACTCACCCTCCAGGTCCAAGTTTAAGTATCCCCTTCTTTGTTATACAATTATTCAGGCAATAAATCTTGCCTTTCCAAGGTTTTCTCACACAGGAATAACTATCCATCGTGGGCATGATCCCAAACAATAGTTTAAAAAGAACTATCAAGGTCTCCTCTTCCTTGTGGTCACTCACCCTCTTGGCCCAGGCTCCGACATCCCCTTCTCTGCTATACAATTAATCGGGTTTCATCTTGATAGCCTTCTGGCTCAATGAAATTTAGGGACGAAGGTTAATCTCCTCCTCCTAGCACATAAATAGATATGGATGAAGGTTACTCTCCTTCTCCTGAGTCAGTCTCTATTTCCTGTGATCATAACATACTCTTTTTCACAGTTCTTCCTTGAACCCAAGAGCTCAGTCTCTCATCTTTGCACTCTTTGAAGATATTTTCCTTTCACCTGTATCACATGTATACAGAAATTCATGAGACATCATCATAAATTTTAAATTCAAAATTTTCTTATAAATCTGTCACCTATAGATTTCCAATTCCACATTTTGTTTGTCCATATTTGTTCCACACAGGGAATAGACTCACAAGCATGGGACTTTCCTCCCCATATCAATTTATCTCAGTAAGCAATTGGTCATCCTTATGGGATTACAACACTTACATATCCAGGACTCTTTCTTCCTACAATTCATACCTTGGCCAAACAAATTGTTAGTTCTCATGCAAATTATATTTTCAAAATCAAGAACACTAACAGTCCAAGTCATTTTCATCTCAAGGATACAAAATGAAAGTATACATCATCATTTACCTATGCGTCATTTCATCCTACCAAATTTTTTGAAATGTAATTCAAATATCAATTGAATGTAATGAATGTGCCAACATTCGTGGCCACATTCATACCCAATGCACCCTTGCATTGATTTCACGTTTTCCACACTTTATGACAAGCACTTTTCCATGGTGTGTTGGAATTTAACCAACCTCTTCACCCTATGGTTTATTCATTCTTATTCACTCTTACAACAGGATCATGCTTCCTGCTATAGGCCAGTCACGATCCCAAATCAGTACACATAAAACTTAAAAGTTTCACATGAATGCACCCAAGCATTTTTCGTTCATTAGTAACCAGGGTGCCAACATTCATGGCCATCGGAGAAATTATCTTCTCCTTAATACCTCTATAACTTAAGTAAAGTACTAGAAGGTCTGACTTCCTTAATGGGAAATCTGCCATCTTCCCTCTTATGTAAACATGAATTCCCTCAATGCATTCCATGCAACGTGATAACTATGAGCACCTTGATTCCCATAGAACCAGGCCCCGTGAACATAGTCTAATGCAGAGTGCTAAACTCTATATTCCTTAACTAGACCAGAGGAACTCCATTTTCTCTCCATGTAACTGAGAGTTGTGACCTCGGCTCTATATGTTTTGGCACTATCCTTTTAGCTCATGTATCCAGGAACTATGAGCCTGGATACACCCCTTTCCTATAAATCGATGGTGCAGATCCGTCTTCCCCCAGATCTAATGGCTTGAAGGGATCACAAAACCTCAACTAGCTCATAGTTTAATTCTCCTTCTGATCTCCGCAATGAGTATGGGTCATCCGATCTATGATTGGATCCCAAACTCCAAAAAATGCTATATTGAATTTAAATTATGGGTACAAGTCTCGACGTTAACCCGTGTGCATATGAAATCTTTGCAATGAATACAAAGGTTGTTGATCTTATAAAACGACTGTTGTTTGATATGTTANCTTTCCGATGAAAGACTTGTGTTCATTTCCTCTGTCACATTCTTGATTAACCTGATTCGATCAGGTTTTTCTTCCACGATCCTCACGATATCGATCTGTAGTTGATCAAAGGTATTTCTACAATCTCTTAGTAAAGGTTTCTGACCTTTTTGAGTCAAAAGAGATCATTTGGTTCAGATGCTCCCAATCTTTTCATACCTAGTGCCACCTAGGCATGAATATTTTTATACATGTTCTTGGCTACTAGCACCCTCTCTAATATTATCCTGTCTATGGTGTTCCATGGGGATTTTATAGTCCTATCAGCAATCTTTCAACCATATCCTTCCCATGGTCATCCCTTGCTTGAGGTTTCCCATTTTTGGCAATTGTCTTCCTCAACAGTTCCAATTCCTTTCTATACACAACATGCATTATTATAATCACAATTACATTAGTTGTAATATCAGATAGGATGCAAGTATCATAATATTCAAATCCATAAAACATCTTCAAAATGTCCTAGCATATCTTTTTTCACTTCATCACATTATCCTCAAATATTTTCATGAATGCAATAAATAAAGTTCTCAATTATTTCTATAGTAATACAATCATCATCACTATGGTGTCAAAAAATTTACTTTTATTAGTTTTGGCTCAGGGGCAGACCCAAGGTTCAACTCTAACAGTGCACCAAAAAACCTTAAATATTGGCCCTTTCAGCAGCACCTGCAAAGCCGATGAAGTCTCACCCAAAGTAGCAATAGGGGTGTTGCAGGACACAAGTGTCTATAACCAGAGGAAGTGCAAGATGATTCTAGAGTCACATGCAAGATAACCTAGAGATTCTTTAACAGTTTGTTAGCGATGGAAGTCACTCCTGAATTGCAGCAGGAGCAGAGCCCGACACCCATCAGTTTCTGTCACATTTTGTTTATAAAGGGATGATCGGATGGAAGTAAACTCATAACAGTATCATTCTAACTCAGAAAACTAGGCTGGAATAGTAGTGACACATGAGGTATTGACCTAACTTAAGCCAGTAATAATGATAGTGGTGAGTAAGTGGGGGGAAAATAGGGGAAATAAAGTCTTCTCTGGACGTCAGGTCTTCCAGCAGCCTTCAAAAAAGAGGAAAAGTCTTGGCTATGAGATACTCTCAGAGCCAAACAACTTCAAAATGAACCCAAGAAGATTGCAGAACTAATAAAATCAAACGTACATAATATAGCAATGCAACACCCAACTGGATCATTCATGCCCAGGATCTTAGATTCAGAAAAAAAGGGGAAAGAAGAAGCTGGCTGCCATTAAATAAGAAGTCTCAAATTTTCTTCTATAACCAGAGAACCAGATGATGGATTAAAGCTTTACAATCGGGAGCTATGATCTACCATCGATAGACTACAAAATGGAAAAATTGCCTACATATACTCAAAGAAAAACAATCAACAACGAAACCAAGACACTGTATTAAAAACATTGCGTCTGCATGTCTACTGACAATCTGCACATGCAGTCTCTGAATGATCGTGCACTTATGACAGATGCAATCGAACTCCTGACAGTCCTATGGATGAACCGACGTGATTTATTCATCGTCGGACTTTCCATTTATGGTGGAGACGATGTCTAACCACCACCAACTACCTCAATAACTGCTTCCTTGGGATTGAGAACGGCCCGACCAACTCTGCACTTTTGAGGCGTGGAGGTCTTCTCACACTGCCACCTGGATCGGCTGAATGGCCTGATGGATAAGACGTGGAGGCCAGTGCGAAGGCTGGGGTGCATGATTGGAAATAGTGGATGGGCAGAAGTGACATGGAACGCGGGGCTCAAATGGATAAGGAGTGGAGATGACCATACAAATGGAGACGACTGAGAGAGAAAGAGGGACACATTGCAGGAGGTGAGTGGGTGATGAGATGGAGAGGGGCCATGTGGATGGGAGGAAGAGGGTTGTGGCACCTGATGACGAGACGAAGTGCCATGGGAAAATGACAGGGAAGCCACAAGGCGACAGGCCTGAGGGAAGGAGGAAAGATGAGTTGGAGGATGAGGGGAAGAACACCTGGAAGGAGGTGACAGGTGGGAACGATAGAAAAGGGGAAAGGGATGAGCTAGGATGGTGTTGAATGGAAGATGTATGGTGGAAGGTGGAGGATATTGGATATGGGACAACTTGGGGTCCGCCGAGAGCCAACAATTCTGGAACCCCCCCTTTTGTTAAAGGTAGAATGGAAAGGGGGGAATGGAATCCAACCTTGACCGCAGATCTGGGGGCTCTGATCCAAGCCGTTGAGAGATGCGTGGCCAATTCCAGACCCCCGCCCCGCTTAAAGGTAGAATGGCGAGGGGGGTCTAGAAACCAATCCCGACCGCAGATCTGGGCACGCGGATTCTAGCCACCCAGATTTGCTCGTCGCTTATGCAAATGTGTAGTTGCACCCCAACTTAGAATAAGTGGGTTTTTACTCCGCTGCTTGCTCTCTTTTCGCCAATGGGGGGTGCCTTTTAGGAAAAATACCCCTTCTTACATGTTTAGGTGCTAACACAGTCTTATGCTTATCTTTGTGAAGTTATTTTATGTCTCTAATGCTTAGTATGGAAACAACAATGCAATCACAGTATAAAAGATAACAAATAACACCACATCAAGCACATAGAACAACAATATTTTATGTGGTTCACCCTCTCCCTAGGGATACAGGCACAGAAATTTGTTTATATATAAGGTAGATGAAAATTAAAATTTCTCTCTCTCTCCCTTTAATCTCCCAACCCTGCGCACCTAGCTACAGAAACAATCTTCGCACCCAACTAAAGATCCAAAATTACAAGAATGTTCTAAGACATGCACTTTTACAACTCAATCTCTCTAAAAATAACAACCCTCCCCACTCTTCTTAGACTTTTATTTATCCTTCTATGACTCTTAGAAACCCTAGATCGAAGTCTAGATGCAAAAACCCTAGGTACCAAAATCCACCTTTTAAGGACTTTGCCAACCTGTCCTTCCTTCTTCTCCGCGAGGTGCTCCAATGAAACTATTAGTGTCCTATTCAAGTTGTTGACCTATCCATGATTCATCTTCCTTGTTTCTTTGTCTTCCTTGATATTCTCCTTTAACGACTCACTTTTCCTTTACCTTACTCCTTCTTTTCTACTTATTTAACCACTTTGACCCTTCCAAGGTTTATGTGCCTTTCGGGCTCTTCATACATTGTCTTTCTTCTTCTTTGATATTTTCTTTCTTCCTTAATACATGACCAAGGGTGAAAAACCCCCAACACTCACATGTGACTCGTCCCGATTCTATGTAGGGTTTAACCTTTTGTATTACTTCGACTGCAGATTGCGCGGAGCAGCCTGTTCTTTTTGCTTTGCCCCTTCCTATCATGTGCAGACTATCTTTTATGTATCTGATACCCAATTTCAACTGCACTTGGTACCTATATCCTTCCTTCTTTGCTTTTACTGAGAGCTGTGGGGTAGCTAGTTGTCATAATATAGCTTCAACCAACTCCCATTTACTAAACCATCCTTCCATTCTCCATTAAGGGTCTTCAACTGCGTAGCTCCACCCTCTATAACATAGGCAACCTTGAATGGGCCAAGTTAGTGTGTCATGTACTTTCCTGGCTACTTCATGAACTTGTTTTCATATAGAAGTACCAAATCTCCTTGTTTAAATGCTTTCTTCTTGATATGCCTGTCGTGGTAAGCATTTTCTCTTTCTTTTTGGATTTGTACTTAGCTTTGTTTCTGCATTGGTTTCTAATTTTAGTTTGCGTTTTTTTTGTACCAGTTGTTGTTTGGTGTGGACTTAGATTTTGTAGACTTCTTTTTCTTAGATATGATTTTATGCTAAAATTGGTTTGTCACTTGCACCCACAACACCTGATTTGATTGCTCCTATTTCTCTAGAATAGAAATGTTTTGACATAAGTAGGAAATATTTAATGTTCATCAACGTTGAATGATTTTTAATTTCTTATAGATTCAATCATCAATGGATATATTAGAAGTATAACTCATGATATATGGCCTTCTCGCATTCAAATTATTCCCAAGGTGTTAGTTTATTTCCTGTCATTTGAATTCATTCCCATTTTCTTGTTTCTTTTATTCCATTTAAATGTGGATCCACTATAGGAAATAATCATTGAAGAAAAAAAAACTTAATTAAGCTACTCATGATTAATCACATGAACATCACCGTGTGTGCATGAAAGACTGTGATCTAAGCCTTTATAGCACTAAGTTATTCCTACATCCCAGTGATGAATCCTTAGTATTAATTTCCTGCAGTGTGGGTTTGAAGATTGTTTTTCCAGCTTTAGATTAGATTAGCATAGGTTATGATCCTGTGTTTCCTACGCCTTCACCTCAAATCTTACGAGCCTCAGTTGATAATTAATGTGGAAATTAATAGTGCATCTATTTATCCCAATGGACCTCTAAAACTATCATCCCCTCTGGTAAACTAGAAGGCAAGACAACACACAAAGTGTACTACATAGTCTCACCCAATATAGCTCTATGGGTGGCTACAATACTTAGGTATTTGTAACCTAGGAATGAGTGGAGATCTGTGGTTGTACTCTGTAATCTTTATTTATTCAGTTTAGCATTAGAGCAGACATATTATTCATGCATCTAAAATATCATATCTAACTAGTCACATTATTCATTCATCTAACATTCAACATATAACAACAATAGATATGCATACATTCAATCACATAACACATGTGTTACCATGGTTCACCCCCTCCTGGGCTACATCCACAAATATCTGGCTCTCAAGCTCTTTATTATGGTTCATTAATATGTCACATCATGCATGCTTACAATATTGGATCTTACACTCTCAACAGGCTCCTCAATCCCTGCAAGGCTGACTAGATTGCACCAAGCTCCTCAGCCTGCGATCTAACCCTCCAGACCGAGTTGCTCACTACTTATCTAGCTCACCAGCTTACTGAATAGTATAGTTCTTACAACTCTCTTCCATCCATCCTCTCTCTTCTCATCGTCTCCTCTTATATCCTCTAAGTACTACTTATTTATATTCTTGTCTCATCAACCATTACAATACATTGAAAAAACCCTAACCCTAGCATTGTTAGGTCTTCCTTGCATGTGCACCTCACATGATTCCCTCGCAGGTGTTTCTTTTCCTTCCACCTGTCCTTTCTTCCTTTCATGATTCTCTTCCCAAAAATATCCTTTTCCATTGACTAGGTCTACATACAATAGGCTCCCAAAATTGGTATGTGGCTCGTCCTGAGCCACCTAAGTTTTGTGTGCTTCTTCAATAGCTCCTATGAGAGTATGGAAATTGTTTGTGAGATCCCTTTCTTCTGTTTGCAACTGCACAGTATTTTCTCCGAGCGTTTCCAATAATTGTGTTGTAATATCCTCGTTGATAATATCTATGCACTCTACCTAAGTTTGCACCATGTTATTCTTTTCCTCCTCTACCTATGCAATGAATTTCGTTGCTAGATCTTGGAGAGGTTCTATTTGATCTTGTCAATCATTCTTCTGTGTCTGTGAAGCTATGAGCTCTTCTTGTAGCTTCTTCATGTCTTATACTCCTTTGAGGTGCTTAGTGATATTCATCATTTTTTTCCTCTACTTGACGTCCTAGATAGGTTCAATTATATTTTCCTCTTCCTAGTCCCATTGTTGGACCTGTTGATCCTCCTCCAACTTTGTCCATAGATGTTCTGCTCTATCAAACAAGTCGAAAAATGTGTTGGCTTGTCGTTCCATTTTCTCCATCTTACATGCTTCTTCCTTCTTCCTTTTTTACTTCACCCCCTCAGGAGTGGTAGGGATGAGTTATTCCTGAAGGCTCTCGATCTCTTGCTTGTATTGATCAATTGTTTGCACAATATTATCAATTTACTTCGTTGTCGTGGACTCTACTATTTGCACACTTTTTGGAATTCTGTCATAGGATACAACCAATCCATGCTCAAGCCTATCCGCATGATCTTTCTTATCTTTGGTCTTGAGCTTGAATTGCTTGAGTACCAACTCCAACTCCTCTTTGTTGTCCTTGGTGTGCTGCAATTATGTTGTGTCTATGTGCATGCACAACTACACCTCCTACGTGACACTGACTTGCAGTTTATATAACGCCTTGGTTGGTATCCGCCCCATTACCAACTATATTTGTGCTAGGTATTTCAAGGGTGTCTGGCCTATAATATCATCCATGCAAAACATGTTGGGTGTAACATGAAAAGTTGATTTTGCCTATGCTATCATCTGGATCATATCCTACTCGTTTGGCACAGCCTTAGCTCTTGCTTCTGATGTTGCGGGGAATGAATTTGTTCCTCTGCCTGCCCTCTGTGTTTCTCCGATCTATTTTAGGAGCTGCCTCATGTCATATAACTTGTCTTGAATCCTATCCCTTTGGTGTTGGGAATATTCAAAGTCCTTAAATTCTCGATCGTAGACTCTTTCAGCCACGAGATCTATATCATCCTTGGTGATTGTATATTCTGGTGACATTTTGTGCACCTTATCCTTCTTGCACGCACCCTAAGTGTGTATGATCGGCCTCTTGGTTGGGCCTTATTCCTACTAGGTAGCACCTGATGTGGTCCCCCATGTTGTCTCAGCCTCTTTTTCATGTTCTTGTGGTTCCTAGATGGTGTCCTTTGTCCCCGCCTAGGTACCTTTCTTTGGCACACCCCCTTTCTTTTGTTGTATCGGATTATGACTTGGATTTGGCTTCTTGGGTGCAGTTTTATCTCCGACAAGTGTTTTTTCCTACCCTGCATCATCCTCCTTATCTGTGGGAATGTCTTGAATCAAAACTAGAACTCTCCAATAACCCTACCAATCCTTGATGGCCATCTCTATGTCATCTTATTTGACGTAGTATCACACTTGTAGCCATTCTATCTGGGGATCCCTTATTGCTTGTATCCATATTGTATGCCTAGTCACTTTGAATTTGGTGATGTCCTGATACTGCACGACCACTTCTAGTGTAATCCTTCAAGTGTTGAAAATGATTTCCTGCAGGTCATTGTAATACCCCATGAACATGCCTGCATTTTCACTTCTAGTTTTGGAGTTGGAAGTGCTCCCCAATGATATGTACCATGTTGTGCGACAAGGAGTGGTTTGCTTGCAAAAGTATGTATACTTAGGCTACCTCCATCCGACCAAGGTGATCGAGATGAGTAGCCAAGAGTAGTGGAACTCTGTCCCTAGGTCCTGTGCATCTTTGCAATCCTCAATGAATAGGTTTAACAAGTATAGGGCCCAACTAAGCATAGTTCCCTCTGCACATTGTGTTGTAGCTATGACGACCCCGACAGGGACTTCCTCCTTCCGACACTTCCTGAGAAACTTGCACACCATGATTTTGGTGGCCAACATTGTTGTTGCATCACTGATGTGCTTGATCATAATTCCACATGACCCTCTTTCTGTGCGATACGTCTTCTTCATCTCCTCTACCGGTGCCTTCTCCTTTGTCTTTTCATCGAGGATCTGTACGAGACCCTCCCCCCGAGATGGAAGCCCTGTAATAAAAGAAATGAGCTCTACATCTATCGATACGGGCTCTTCCACACATAGGTATACCCCATGGGTAACTTACATCAGATGCTTTATGTAGCTATTTACGTCATAACCCCTTCCAAAATGTGGGATATCCAACAGGTTTAGAATCTCGATGTTGGCCAGTCCATCTTCCCACTATTTCAGTTGGAAAATTGGATCATCGAAGGATCCTATACCCACGTTGTCCAGGTACACTTACTTTGCAAATTCAAGAAAATTTTCAATGTCTGCCACATCGTGGTTCGAGTACTATAGTTTTTCCACGCATCCTAATAGGTTAGTCGTGATACGCTCCCCTTCTGGAATGAAAGGTAATACTATGGTTGTTACAACCTCCCTACGTGGTGATAATGTTGTTGGCTGTTATCCCTTCCGTTGGGGTGGTTGACTCAAGGTTCTAGCCTCCATTGCTATTTCCTCTGTATATGCCTCTAGCCAACTAGTGACATCTTCTACTATACCCTCCTATTTCTGCTCTAGTGTTGTTGTGTGTGACCTTCCTAGTGCAATCACTTCTGTCTAGTTTGGGACCGTCTCATTAACCCTCGAGGCCTCTTTAGGGTTTTCAGGGAGCAAAGTGTTGCTTGATTCCTTGGCCTACTAGCCCTCTCTCATTTTTGACATATCAATGTCCATGCGAACTATTATTCTCTGTTGGGTTTCCTCCACCACGAGTGTGGGGCTTGCTAGTTCCATATTAGGTGAATTGATTTCTTCCAAGTTGATGAAATCGGTATTTTATGAGGGTTCCTGTTCGATTCCCTATGGATTTGTTGATTCTCTAAGGTTGCTTCGAGGTCTTCTGTAAGCCTGGTTGGGCGCACCTAGCTTGGGTGGTGCCATGGTGGTTAAAATGGTCTTTTTCAAGCCAATTCAATCTGTGACTCTTGAGAACTATCTCTCTACTCCATATACTTTGTCTCTTTGTGATTTTCTCAATTTCACAATAACCCTTTTGATACCAACGTGCTTTCCTTATATAGCAATTGTGTGAAACTTCTTAGAGAAGTTACCCGAGATGTGTTTTAAATGAATTGGTGCTTCTCACGTACCTGAAATTGAATTCCCTTGACGTCGCCAGTTGGCATGATTAATGTAATGTCATGTCAATTGTTCTTATCATTCAATTTTGATAGACAACACCAGTTGGTGCCTATTTGACGTAACTGCCATATTTTCAATTTTCTGCCTTTTTCTGACCGTTGGTCCTTTTCTCGAAGCACTAACTATTCCAGGTGTGTGTTATGTTGTTTGGCCGGTGTGCATGGAAATTTTATTTTTTTCGTGATACCTCTCCTTTACTTGGGTGTTGTCTTATAATTTCTAACGCGGTAACCCCTATGTTGTTACGCAAAGTGCTTTGTTGTTTGGTGCATTTTTTTTTTTTTAAGTGCTAGGAGGTCGATTGTCCCTATACAATTTTAGTCGGCTCCCATTGATCATTCCTCTAAGTTTTGTTCCTCCCAAATTTTTATCACTAAAATTTTGTCCGCAAATGGTTACAGGAATCTAGCATCTTCAAACAGCTATTAAGTTCACCCATGAACCAAAATTACCAAAAAAGCATTTCCAAAGGGTCCAAAACTATACAAAAAGTTATCAAATCAGGATGTGCTCTGACTATACAGGTAGCGTGTGCACATGCACCATAAAGAAATGCAGGAAAAGAGCACATGTGTATGATGCGCGACTGTAGACACTAAAATCTGTGCACACTTGAGAACGGTGCATTTATGATGTTGGTCGGCCTCCCACCCACTTCTAGTTCAGCTTCCAAGTCGATTTGACATCCAAATCTCGGCTGGATCCAGCTGGGTGGTTGTTCAAAGACCTAAATGTACCCTAAACAACCCCTTGTTCACACTAAAATATGGTTGCATAATACCTCAAAGAGGTGCTATAAAACAAGGCCATGGGTGCACTACATCTTCAAGGAATTCATTTGCAAGGTTATGTTGCTACTATTCTCTTGGAGAATCCTCTTTTCTCATCAAGAGCATACTAGCACCATTCCATTTGGGTAATTCACATCACCTTTTGAGTGGATTAGATTGGGATTATTTCACCATTTTTTTCAAGTTTTCAAGTTGTAAGAAGAGCTAAATCTCGGGGGTCCAAGAGCCCTTCCTTGGAGGAAGAAGGGACCCAAATTCCCCCTTTCACTTTGGTGTTTTCTTTTCACTAATACAATCCTTTCCATTGGTGACATGATTCTTGTTTGTTTCTTGTTCTTATTTCCTTATGCACCATAGTTTATTTGTTTTTATCATTCCTAGTTTAATTCTTAGCTTAGTCTTTTATGCTTTATTCTTCTAACCCTTTCCTTTATTGTTGTCTTGCTTAGCTAACCCAACTAAGCTTGTAAGCACCTATGTTTTGCTCATTTAGGTGACAAAAGAGGCGCAACAGATTGGTGACTCCACTGGGGAAAGGTATCAATTTCCTAACCCATTTGGGTTTATTTTATCTCTTCTTTCTATTTATTTAACCTGTAGGTACCATAACAGGCCCAAGCTGACCTGCAAAACATCAAATTCAAAGCTGAGTTGAGAGAATTCCATCCAGAATTTTCTTCACGGCCGTGTGACAGTTGTGTGTGGGTTTATTGGCCCACAGTCACGCATCATGCACACATGTGCCAAGATCACTGTATTACTCAGCACCTTCTGCACACCTATGCTCAAAAGTCTTTTTCAGTTTGCGCATTGGCACTCAGAGCGCCTCTGTCTAGTCTGAGACCTATGCACCTGTGCAGAAAAATACACATTGTAAGCTTTTTTATGATCTTTTGAAGGCCCATAGCCTTCTTAAAGATGATTCCATGCATGTTGTAATCTGTACCACACTTACCTTCCCTCTCATATAAAGGGATTAGTCAATACACATAGGCACTTAGGGGTTAAAAATCATTATTTTTCCTCTTTTTTCTTTTATTTCTCCACATGGATGGCTTGCTTTGACTAAAAAATGAGTTGGAATCATTCTACATCACATACAAAACTTGCATTGGGACTAGAAATTGGATATCAATCATTGAGTATGCTCTTCTCTCGCGCTCCAAAGCGATCTTGAGAATCGGAAAGAGGTTGAGAGACAATTTCATCTCCCTTAAAAAGACAAAATCTTTAGGAGAGGACAACAACCCCCTCGGGACTCCTCTTAGTTTATTTTTCAAACACATATCATAATTGTAACAGGCCCATATAGGCCCAGATACTACAAATATAGGATAGTGTTGAAATTTACTTTCTTATATTAAATCACTAGGGAAGTTTAAAGGTTTTGTAATGGGCCCATACATGCCCACATGTTCATAATCTAGGATAATTTCAAAGCTTTCTTAGATTAAATCACATTAGGGAGTTAAAGGAATAGTAAAGGACCCACATGTCCATATGGTAGCTTCCTAGGGACTTTTGAATTCCGCAAGGTTGTACCAATGACATTTAGTTAATTAGGTAATCAAATACTTGTAAGGACCAAGCAAAGTCCACATGCAGCAAGGTGACACCTAATTCATTAAAAAATTGGCAAACTTTCACTCATTCACACACAAAATTCACTTCTCACTCACATAGTTTTCATCTCGAAATGTGGATATTTAAGTAAGTTTCCTCCAAAGGGATTCTGAAACACCCCCCCCCTTTTCTTGACGAAACTATCCACTCCCACTTAATTTCAACGAGATCGCCTCACACCCCCAATCTCTCAAACAACCATATCTAAATTTTTTCTAAAAACTCACTAAGTTTTCCTCCACAGGAGGTGCCAAAAGAAATCTTTTAGTCTAGGTAGGATTTCAAGCATAGGCATCCAAATAAATCCCCGTTATTTGGTTCTCACATTTTCAAAACAATAGAAGTTGTCAAAAAGGGAACTTTAAATCCTCCAAGTCAAGTGTTCCTAACACCATAAGGCAGGGAGATACCCGTGAAGGGTTGAAGGCCAAGGTTAGGTTGTTCTATGTGTCCCCCTTTGAGGCACCCACCTCTTGGACGTGATCCAGTCTGTGACCCATTTCTTAGGCTAAAAATCTAAATGTCGCACTTTGAATGAGGTACCTAGTGACCAAATTTTAGGACATCTACCCAGGTGGCAATTGTGGTCTGCAATTGCACCTTGATTGGATTTTGTGTGGCTATTGGGAAATATTGCCAGATCTTTCAGGCTATGCCCCCTCTACCCCTCATTATAACTGATTGCTTCATCCTTCGCTAGTTTCTCTTTCAGTGACTTCAGACCCCATTGTTGAGGGCTATTGGAAGGTCCAGTGCTATTTTGAGAGGAAGGACATTACGTCTTTTAGGACACGGCCATTTGTTTTCTTTGTTCCCCCACGCAGACAAAATCCACCTATCCACATATATGCTTCTTTATCAAAACAATTTATGTATGATGCCTTTCTGATTACATCTGATTTGGATATATATTGTGTAGGTTCAAATATTGTAGCGAAGGCTCTTGTTTATTTATTTTCTCTCACCACCATTCGCACACATTCACTCAGCTAGTCGGACATCATAGGGGACCCATAGAACCCTCATCGTTCCAGACGCTTGCTAAATCTCCCTCTTATTCTAGGGGCACTTCCTGGTCTTTCCAACTCATCATCTCCACCTTCTCACACCCCTGTGAGTGCCACTATCTTGGGATCAGTGTTGCTTGGTTCCACCTTAATTGGGTCCAATTCCCAAGGTCCACCTTCCACTCGCTCTCCTTTACAGAGAAGTGGGGGACCAACTTCTTCTCAAGGGGGAAGTACAAACCCACCTAGTCCCCTCCAAGGGTCAGGTACTCAGAACACTCACGCTATGGTTGGAATTAATCCTCTGCCACCACCCCATATTCCATATTTGTCTTCCCTCAACATACCAGATCTGACTAAACTCACCAATGATCCCATATTGCACAACCCCACATGGCCTACAATGCCTACCAAACTCCCTTCAGACATCCCCAAGTTTGAAGGAAAAGCAGGAGATGATCCTATCAACCATATCATGACCTTTAACCTATTGTGTTCTTCAAACAACATCATGGACGATTCTGTTCGATTGAGGTTATTTCAACATACACTCACTGGCCCATCAGCCAACTGGTATGTAGAAGAAAAATCTGGGTCCCACACGACTTTTGAATCCTTGGACAAAGAATTTTTTACCTTCTTTCAATTACCCGTTCGTCATGACAATGGCCTTGAACTACTCTCAGACTTCAAACAAACCGCCTCCACACATATTGCCGACCACATCCATGAATGGCATCGGCGACGTAGCCTATGGAAAGATGACGCTACCCCCAACCAATGTCTCAATTGGTTCCTCAAATCAGTTGTTTCCCTCCTCGCCAAAGATGTGGCTGCCACCTTCCCCCGGACTAGAGAAGAAGCCATTAGCAAGACCCAACAGTTCGGGCTCATTTATGCCCAGTCCATATACCTATACATGATACTCCCAAATGCCCCTAGACCCATTCCATTTGGCCAAGACAAACTTGGGATATCTCACTCAGTAGATGGATTGATTGGTAACACTACACACCACAACCCATAGCCTCAATAACCACCCATGTATGGCACACCTCAATATCCACTAGCATATGGAGGAATCCCTTATTATCCTCCTCCCCCTTATCAACAACCATACCTTGTTTCCCTACCTCCACCCATAAGTGGACCCTCGTCGGCACCCCTAATCCACCCACCTATCCAACCAAGTGTTGGTACTCCCCCTACCTTGGCCTATACCCTAAGAACTAGTGAAAGTTCCATGCCTTCCTATGTACCTTATGGATCATCGCCACAACATAATCCGTACTTTCCATGTTTTGGCCCCCCACAACCTATGGCTCCACCACAAGGACCACCACACGCTGGGGTTAATTTTGTTCAACCTTCTCCCATTCAACAATATCAAAATTTTGAACAAGTGAACATGGCAAATCCATCCCATCAATCGAAAAATATGAGAAAGAAAGGGAAAAAATGGAACAATAATAATCCTGGACCAGTAGGAAACCAGAACCAACCCTAGAACAACTAGTATGACAGGGGCAACCAAAACCAGGGGAATCAAAACCCCCAAGGGGGAAACAATAAAAAACGCAAGGGAAGGAACAACAACAATATTAGGACCACCTTCCCTTATTCCCTTTATGGTGATTTTTGTCACTATACTCACCATTGCCCCCAAATCGATGACTTTAAATGGATGAAAGACTCTGTAAATGGACCACGTCCCTCAGCACTGCCTGCCCCTCTACAGGCCCCACAACCATATGTGCAACAATCACCCCCAGCTGTGCTAAAAAACCCCATCCCACACCAAGGGGTAATGAAAACCCAACAAGAAATACAGCCTACCCTACCATAGATAGGACAATATCCCAATCCAGACAATCCTATCGATCGTACTATCCTCCTCACTAGTGAGGAAGAAGTTCTTCTACAAACATGCAGTCATCAATACAAAGAAACTCTTGAGTCGGCTCCCACCACCTCGGACACACCCCCAGTCGTAACTGGCCCCCCTTGGATGATTCCTCTCCCTAATACCGACCCACCCCTTCGTATTCCTCGCATCCCCTTACGCAAGAATGTCCACAACCCTCATGCTAGGGCGGCTCATAATTAAAGTTTGGTCGATAATTTGGCACAATCTCCTATTTCTATGTCAGTCTTAGAATTCCTTCAAACTTGTCTTACTCAACGGAAGTTATTACTTTCCACCCTCAGGGTAGTCAACCCTATGGATACCCGACTCATTACATTCGATCTCAATAACAGAGAACCCCACCTCCCCACTCTCATCGCTTTTCAAATCCCAGTTAAAATCTGAAACATTACAATTCACCGTTGCATCATTGATGAAGGTGCATCCACATGCATTATGTCAAAATATGTATGGCAGAAACTTGGTTCCCCCGAACTCATACCATCTGCCATTACCTTAAGATCTTATGATGGTAGACCCTCATCCCCAAAAGCACTCTTCCAAAATGTCCCCATCGAGCTCAGGGAAAAAACCATTCTAATTGACATTGAGGTTATCAATGCCCCACTCGACTACAATATATTGTTTGGTCATAGCTTCATGTATGCTATGAAGTTCGTCACCTCTTTTGTGTTCTGAACCATGATGTTTCCCATAATGGAAAGATAATTACCATCAATCAAGTATCACATTACAAGCCTAACTCTTCATCCAACATCAATAACATCCTCCCTTTCATTCACACTAATCCCGATGCCTATCCACTCATCGATATGGGCCCCAGAATCCTCAAAGACCCATCCTTTCTAGGGACATACCATGGAGCACCACTGCTCCTCCATCCCTCAGCACAAGTATGTGTCGTATCCTCCAACGGAATGAAAAATGAATATAACCTCCCTCCCACTGAGGTCTCTTTCATCCCTGATGTCCCACTAGTCGCAGAACTTCTCCCTCAGGAATCCCTTGAAACTAATTCAGCTTGACCAGTTAATCTTCCCCAGGGCCATATCCCATGTTAAGCCCTAATATTGGCTCATTACCCCTTAATTGGGGCATATTAGATTAGTAATTCTATTTTATTTATGTCGGATTTAGGCCATTAGTTGTAATTTAGATTAGTAATGTTATTTTAATTATGTCGGCTTTAGGCCATT
>JASDQU010735685.1:236005-335244 GCA_032191745.1 Picea mariana
GAGGCTTATTATATGAAATTATCTCTTTTTCAAGGCGTTGAGTACTTTTCCTGAGGTTTTTATATGCTATATTGATGTTTGGTTCTTAACATCCCAATTTGGGAAATAGTCCCCCAAGCCATTACCCAAATCCCTTTCTTTTACCCCCCACTAGGTGTACAAGCTTTCCAAGTAGCTACAACGCTTACCCTTCCTAATATGGTGTTGGAAATCCCAATTTGGTATTTACATCCACCTGAGATGATCCCTCAACCATCCCTCCCCCCCCAAACAGAAGGAATCTTGATGCATATTCCCATACTCACTCCCACCATACCACCTACACCCCCACTCACTAACCCCCCTACTACAGATGGGGGCAGGCAAAAGAAGAAGGAGCCCACAGCTCCACTTCCCCCACATGTCCAACCTCCTTGCACATTATGTGAGAAATATGGACACCCCACCAAAAAGTGCCCATCTCTCCCTGAGTTATGTAATCTCATTCAACTCCCTTGAGCACCACCACCTCTCATCGCTTCCTCTAGTATTACCACTATCTCACATAACACAAGTAACAAAGGACTGTGACCCAAATTCCCATGGGCCATCTATTCATAATATGGCCATTACACACACCATTTNACCCCCTCAATTGACATGGTTCATATATTTTCACTAGAACCTGAGGCACTCCCTACTCCCCCATGGTTCCTAGATGATTTATATGAGGAGTTACCCCCAAATCCCCCCAATTCTCCAATTCATTTCCCCATGGAAATTCTACGCCAGAATACCATTTTTAACCCACAATATCTAGATATTTGGTTTATGACGAGCAAACCATCGCAATCCCCTTGCATCGATCCCCCTATGTCATTATCAATCAGAGACAACGTGACAGTGACAGTCACTGAGGTCACTCCTCTCGATCCCCTATATTCATGATAGTTTCATTTATATAAATATATCCTCGAGGAGTTAACTACCCATGATTTCCCATGTGACATGCTCCACCATTGAGTTCTCTTTCTTTCATAGGAAGCCTTCTCGCCTCCTAACTAACACCCCATATATGCAGTCGAAACCAAATATTTTCTCCCATCAGGTCATATAGATTGGTTCAATGACCCTATCCCTGCCCCCGACACTTTTGAGGAAGGAAATATGGCCAATATATCCCTAACCATCAAAATAGATATGTCCATCAAATATGGAATTATCGAGGAAATCACCATTGGCGCTACATGCTCTCCTAAAGAAATCACCACCTACAAAGCCCTCTTCCAAGAATACCAGGACATTTTCACTTGGTCATACACAGATATGCCTAGCCTTGATCCCTCTATTTTCAAACATCGCATAGACACCTAGCCTAATATCACACTCGTCTGCCAAAAACAACAACCGTTACACCCATCCAAAGCAGCGGCCATCAAAGCCGAGATTGACAAACTACGTGCTGCAGGGTTCATTTACCCCATCACCTATACATCATGGGTCTCCAACCCTGTCCCTATTAACAAAAAATAGGGCACTATCCGTGTCTGTACGGACTTCAGCAACCTCAACCACGCCTATCCCAAAGACAACTTTCCAACACCCTTCCTCGACCAAATTATCGATGATTGCATAGGTCACGTAGATTTTTCCTTCATGGACGATTTCTCTAGTTACAACCAAATCCAAATTCACCCTTTCGATCAGTACAAAACCACATTCACTACCCCTTGGGGCACCTTTTCATATCGTGTCATGCCATTCCGCCTCAAGAATGTCGGTGCCACTTTCCAATGGGCCATGACATACGTTTTTCATGATCTGGCTCATATCATCCTCGCATACTTAGACGACCTCACGCTCAATCTAAGAAATGCGCTCAACATATCGATGATCTACGAATCATCTTCCAAAGGTGCCATCAGTACAATATTTGCTTGAACCCCCTCAAGTGCGTATTTTGCGTCACTGCTGGGTGCCTCCTTGGTTTCATTGTTTCCTAAAGTGGCATTACCGTGGACCCTCTCAAAGTCCAAGCCATCACGGAAATTCCCCCTCCTCATAATTTACACCAACTACAGAGCCTACAAAGCAAAGCTAACTTTTTACGGTGCTTTGTCCCAGATTATGCCACTTGAGCACACGGTTTCCTTCACTTACTACACCATGACACTGCCTCAATAGAGCAGAGTTTGTTGAACTTAGAATCCCTGGATGAAGATCGTCAATCTTCATTACAGAACAATGAAGCAACCAAAAAATGATCAAAGGCCACCTTTGATCACCATGTCAACCTTCACTCCTTTAACGAAGGAGACCTCGTCCTCGCTCATGATATTTCTTATGATACCATTGACCATGGAAAATTCGAGTCCCTATGCCATGGACCATACATCATCCAACATTTCCTCACTAAAGGTGCATACATCCTGGCCTCCCCCGAAGGCCATCCTCTCAAACAACCCATCAATGGGTTGTACTTAAATAAATTTTACGCCTGAGCGTAGCCACACTACACTAGGATTTTTATTTTTTTGGTACGTCTTTTTTAGATTTTTTAATATTATTTTATCCATACCTCCCATATAATCTATCACTCGTTTTATTGATAGATGCCACCCCCATCGGTCTACCACACCGGGTATGCTAACGGAGATAGCCGTTGGACTCAGAATCTCACTTCGGCTACCTGGGCCCTCTATTCACCTTCACATGACTTGCTCCACACCAACGGCATATGTTTAGGCTTAGCAACCAACAATCAAGCATAATACACCGACGTCATTGGTCTCCTCATTGAGGCCAATCATCGCCATATTCGTCACCTTAGCGTTTTCCTTGATTCCCAGTTGGTTGTCCTCTAGCTCAATAACGTGTACCATGTCTGCAATCCTTGCCTCTTCCACAAATACCTGTCAGTTAGACTATTATCTTGACAATTTGATTCCATCATGTTCGCACACATTCCAATACAATTTAATCAAATAGTAGATAATATGGCTAACCTAGTATTAGATTGGCATTTATCACATCAAGCTACCAATACGCATACATCAAACATCCATAATATGTCATAAAATATACATTAGACATCATCAACAAAAACCACACAACACATGTACACATTACCAAGATCCTAAAATGTGTTTCTATATATATATATAGGTCAAAATGTCATAAGTGTTTACAAAAATAGTACATCGCTCATAGGCAGGTGAGTCACCTCATCTCTATCAACACAAAAATGGATGTCACAACTATATAAAATGGGCTCACCAACCTATATCAAATATAATAAAATGCATATCCAGAGGCCCTTACGGTGCCTCTAGTGCTCCAACACCATGTCCTCCCTCTAGTGGAGGCACACCACCAACTCTAGGTTCCTCAGGTCCCAAGGGCAACCGCCTAGTCATCACAGCTCTGGCTACAGCTGCTCTGCAGATCAGGGTTCGCGACTCTGTCGGCATCCCAATACACTGCTAAAGGATCCCCTCATTCTGGATCCCCACCCACATCCCCTCAGGCACTCCCTATAGAACCGCCTCTAATCAGTGACGAAAATCATCAAACTCTCCCCTGGCCTCAGCCAGAGGAGCATGTGACGAACCTGCACTGGGCTCCTTATAACGACATCTCTTGGCTGCTCTATCCTCATCATCAGGCCTCACCCCAACATCCTCTCATCATCGCCTCTCCCCTGCTCGTGGATCTACCCTCAGTGGTCTCACAGGCCCTTGGCAAGCTAGCACTTTGATCAACTCGACCTCCCTTCAACGTGGTCCCACATCTACATAAACAAACACATGATAGTATCAACATCCATACAAATATCAACCATATGATATACTATCTAAAAAAATTAAAAACCAACAAAACTAACATCATACCTCAGCGGTCAAATACCTCTCTCGTGGGTAATATCATCTTGGGGTCATCATGGAAATCTACCCCATTGTATGGAAACTACAAAATGATCTATGGCATCTGACGCCACACTTGTGTAGCCTTGGCTATGAAGTAATGGCCACCCTCACCACCCCCATGACGAACCAATATCGTCGCCCACCACCGTAGTCATGGCTCTCGCACCCCTAGTGGGTCTAACAAAACTCTCGAACGCAACATAGGTACCCTCTCTAGAAACCAAGCCACTAGAATAGATCCAAAAGAGAAATACTCTGAGTCCACCGCTTGACACCTGGTGAGTTGTCCCACCATATTGGCATGCAACATCAAACCCTAGGAAAAATGCTCACCCCCTAATGCCCGCTACATGATCCGCAGCTGGCCACCATTGATACGCTGAGTCGCGAGTGACCCATAAACTCTCACAATCATCATTGCCACGCAGCGATGTACCAGGGCATCCATTGCCCCAATCCTCACCACCGACCCAGACATGAAATCCTCTCCCCAACAATATGCCTAGGCAAGGGTTGCCAACTACCCCTCTCCAACTATCACTGGCTCTGCCGGTAGCAAGGTTCCTCGAAAAAGGAGCCCAATCAGAAAATAGACATCCTCCTCAACAAAGAATGCCAAGTGTTCCCCACGCACAATAAAAAACTACAATTCTGGACTCCACATGGAAATCAGGAATTGCAGTAGATACTCCTATGCCCTTACCAGTGAGCACTCAAAAAAATTCAGCAGCCCAAAGGCTGCCAAATCAACACGAACCGTCGGATCCTCATCCCTCACGGCCTCCCTCAGTTGGGCCCAGTCCCTCTCACTCCAATGGATTGGCATCATCCCAAATGATCACCTGCATCCACATATACAGTACTTGATCAGCCATCACCATTCATCAAAACACCAAAATCTCCCAAAAATAGATAAGTTTTTCTCACCCACAGCTTTGCCTCAAAGACGCGGCTATTACCCCCACAGGTGTGCACACATGTGCACCTATTTACCCCATAGGAATGCATGTATGCATGCCTGTTCATCCCATAGGTGTGCACCAAATGCGTGCCTGTTCATTGCACAATTGCGCACTCATGCGCAACTGTCAGCAACACAGCTGCGCACATATGCGTGACTGTTCTTTGAACAGGCGCACACCCAATGTGTGCCTGTTTTCCCACATTGCATTCCCCCCTGCATAATTGTTCCCATTACAACCGCGCATTCATGTGCGGGTCACCATCGATCGCTCGTGCATTTTGAGGGCCACACTGCCAAAAACCCACCATATGGCCATCYGTACAGTCCTACCCAAAAATTGACACCTAATTACTGTACAAGTAGATGAGACCACTAACCTTACTCTAGCACCTCTTGGATCAGCTTCCTCACACTCCCAAAATATTTGAATCTGCTSTGGAATCTCCTCTCTCATCACTATAGCAACAAGTACAAATGAGGTGGCAATGTGAGCCCTACATATATATATATATTCCCTTTTTGCCAAAACTTCCATACCCCCTTCCGAGAGCTCCAGACATCCATTTTTTTATTCATCTTCAGCCATGGGATTAGGATCCTGCTGCCTATGCAGTCATGATTCCGAGGTTACCATCCATCCCTGGCCCACAGGAATTGATTTTCTCATACCCCGTTCAGGTACGCATGATCATGTTCAAAATTATCAAATAATTGTTATATATTCGTTAACTTCAGATATTGTTCACGTCGGGTATTTGGTTTTCATGTGTGCAGGTACTTGGTCATCACACACCAGCACGAACCCTTCAGGTATATTATCGACACTGGCATGTAATCATTCCCTTTGAATCTCAATTACATCTCCAGTCACACCCTCTGAAATTTTCCTTTGAGGTCCCTATAATCCGACTCTACAGTACTGTCACCTCCACTACATTTTGGGTATTGTCACCTGATAGCACTCTCCCCCACATGAGTTGTTCCATTCATAGTCCCCCTTAGCACTTTGACACTCATGTTGTTTTCACCCTTTAGGGATGGGAGTCTCAATAGTCTTACATCATGTCACGAATCAGCCACATACTCTTTCTCCTCATTTTTCTAGCCTACCCAATGGACTCCCAGGGCACTTCCTCATGGTTTTATTTTGACTGCACTCCCGCAGCATCATTTATCATCCATTTCCTCCACCGTCAGTTTGCCCATCTATAGATTTCCCTCCATAAATTTCCCTACTATAGAAACCCGCCTATGGTGCCCCAACCCTCCACTTATTTTTTCACCAACTTGCGCCATCCTCAGGCCAAGCCATCTTACCCTAGGGCACCTGTTTCTATATTTGCATTATTATCCCAACTGATTTTTTTAATTCTTTTTGTAATTAAGCTGTTGTTTCCAGCATCTTACTTATCTTTTTATCATCACCTTTGGCGACCTTATTCCCTTTTGGAAAACATAACCCATGTCACCCTTGGTTGGGGCATTCCTTATCACCTACTCCCATTGACATCATCCATAAACTCTGAGTATCCCACCGGCCACCTATCTTTGTTCTCTGAGTTTGTTCACTTTGTCCCGCCTCTGGCACAATTTATCCCATGTCTAGTTGTCCCCCTGACACTCGACCTAGTTGAATGGTTGTTTCCACTTATAATTTGCATATATCCCCAACCAAGGGTAGTCTTGAATCTCCATGCATCTTGACTTCATCCAAGTACATCCTCAGTTCCTGATATCACCCAGTGGATTTCATGAAGCCCTTTGCTTCTTCGTGTCGCATCTCCCTTTTTGTCAACATGAGCACAATTTCCAGAAGGGTGACAATATCTTGACTCTCATTACCTTTACAATGAGGAGTCTTTGACGGCACAGGGAGAACCGTCATTGCTCTCTGTTTTCATTGAACCCCATAACATTCGACTCCAACACTTTCCCATGTTATGGTGGGTCTTACTTTGTGACTATTGTAGTTATTCTTGTATTTGCTAAAGACCTATGAAATTTGTTGGGCTATCAATGCCCGCAGAATCCTTAATACTTCCTACAAGTGTCATTGCCTACTTTTCATAGTATTGTTCCTCAATAGAATTATCCTATGCTCTTATCAACATGACCCTGAGGGTGTTGCAGTCATCTTCACCAGCACACGACTTCAGTTACTATCTTCCATGTTTTTTGAGTCACATGACACGGGCATGGGGCATGCCCGCCTCGTTTGTGCACAATTTATTTTTCACACCCTGGGAAAGCTTGGGTCCTACAAGTTCCCTTCTCCCTCCAACAGGTCTCTCTTGCTACTCTCACTATTGCTCTTTCTTACCATGGTACTCTCAGTAGAAGAAAAATTAATTAATTTAGGCTATACATATGCTCCTAACCTCATCCATCAGGGGGCATCTGTTATCACTGAAATTTTGTCCACAAATGGTTACAGGAATCCATCATCTTCAAATAGCTATTAAGTTCACCCATGGACCAAAATTACCAAAAAATCATTTTCAAAGGGTCTAAGACTATACAAATAGTTATCAAATTAGGATGTGCTATGACTATACATGCAGCGCGCACACGTGCGCCATAAAGAAACGCAGGAAAAGCACACATGTGCACGACGTGCGACTGTGGATGCTAAAAGCCGCACACACTTGAGAACAGTGCATTTATAATGTTGGTCGGCCTCCTACCCACTTTTGGTTTAGATTCCAAGTTGATTTGACATCCAAATCTTGGCTGGATCCAGCTAGGTGGTTGGTCAAAGACCTAAAGGTGCCCTAAACAACCCCTTGTTCACACTAAAATCTGGTTGCATAATACCTCAAAGAGGTGCTATAAAACAAGGCCATGGGTGCACTACATCTTCAAGGAATTCATTTGCAAGGTTATGCTACTGCTATTCTCTTGAGGAATCCTCTTTTCTCATCAAGAGCGTACTATCACCATTCCATTTGGGCAATTCACATCACCTTTTGAGTGGATTAGCTTGGGATTATTTCACTATTTCTTTCAAGTTTTCAAGTTGTAAGAAGAGCTCAATTTTGGGGGTCCAAGAGCCATCCCTTGGAGGAAGAAGGGGCCCAAAGTCCCCCTTTCTCTTTGGTGTTTTCTTTTCACTAATACAATCCTTTCCATTAGTGACATGAGTCTTGTTTTTTTCTTGTTATTATGTCCTTATGCACCATAGTTTATTTGTTTTTATCATTCCTAGTTTAATTCTTAGCTTAGTCATTTATGCTTTAATCTTCTAACCCTTTCCTTTACTGTTGTCTTGCTTAGATAACCCAACTAAGCTTGTAAGAACCTTTGTTTTTCTCATTTAGGTGAAAAAAGAGGCACAACACAAATCCTTCAATTGTACATCTCCCTCATCTGTGATATCCTTTACATCATATGGTCCCAACCAATGCATTTTGAGTTTTCTTGTGTGTTGAAGAGATTTATTGTCGTATACCAAAACTAGGTCTCCCTCCTTGAAATGTTTCCTCTTAATATGTCTATCATGCCAATATTTTTCCCTTGACTTATGTACCCCTTCATGAAACCCTAATAGAATCATATCTTCTTCCATGATCATCAGTTGTCTTAGCCTTTCTTTTACTGTGCCTCGATCTGTCATGTTCGTAATTGCTTCTATGCGCAGACTAGGTACCAAACATTCTAATGGAACCAATGCTTCTTTTCCATACACAAATATGAATGGTGTCTTCCCTATCAATTTTTTGCATGTGTTCGTGCATTCCCACAGTACTGCTGGTATATTCAAGTCCCAATCGTCCCTGCTAACATTGCAGATATTTGTCAATGCATTCTCTAGGATCTTATTAAAGGCTTTCACTGTTTCATTTGCTTGAGGATGATATGGTGTACTCTTTTGATGATAAACTTTGAATTCCCCAGTCATAGCCTTAATAGTGTTGTTAATGAATTTAGTGCCTTGGTCACTCATCAAAATCCTTGGGCATCTAAATCTAGTGATCACTTTCTCAAACAAGAAGTGTGATGTTGTCTCTACGCTACAATATTTTATTGGTGTTTCTTATGCCCATCTTGTTAAGTACTCTATCGTAGTAATAATATACCTTGCTTCTCACCTTTTTGTTGGTGGGTTAATTGGTCCCGCAAAGTCTATTTCCCATTTGTTGAATACCTACAAGGTTACTTGTGTCCTTAAGGGAATATTATCATTTCTAATAGGTCTACCATCCCTCTGACACACATCGTATCTCTGGAAATAGTCCTTTGAGTATATATGAACAGTCGACCACCATAGTCCTGTGTGCAATACATTTTGAACGGTAGATTTTCCTACCTAATGTCCTCCTTCTATTCCCTCATGGGCCTCTGCTAAAATCCTAGCTCTTTCATGTTCTAGTACACTTCTTCTTGAGATGTTGTCTGCACCCATCTTGTATAAGTGTCATGCAATCAATTGATAGTCTACAGCTCTAACTACCAGATTTTTCTTCTGCGCAGTATTGAATTCTTCTGGCGTAGTCCCTGTACTCAAGTATTGAATGATGTCTGCAAAATATTCATTAGCTACTTGGACTGAAAATAACTGTGCATTGGGAAATGTTTCCTCTAGATTCGTAGGTTCCTCTCCATTGGTGATCCTTGAAAGGTGAACAAGTCCTACATTGAACTTCCCTGGGTTGACTATCACTTCGAAGTCAAATTCCTAGAACAATAATAACCATATACAAATTCTCCCCCCAACACTAGCTTATTGATGAGGTATTTGAGAGATGAATGATCTGTAAAGATCTTGAAATTTTTCCCCAATAAGTAGTGTCTAAACTTCTGAAGTGCATAGACCCTAACTAAACCTTATCTTTCTATGGTATTGTAATTCTGCTCCAACTCTGACATTTTTCGGCTAGCAAATTCTATAGGATGGTCCAATTCCCCAGCTCTTGGCTATGCCAAAATAGCTCAAAGTGATATGTCTAATGCATCTACATGCACATGGAATGTCTTTTCCCAATCTAGGAATACTAGTATTGGTGCGATTACCATCTTCTCCTTTAGAGTGTCCAATCCTCCTTGGCAGTCCCCATTCCACTGAAACTTGTTATATTTTCTCAACAGTTTCTCCATTGATGCAGTGATCTATGCATACCCTTTTATGAATTTCATGTAGTGTCCTGTGTGTCCCAATGTTGGTCTTAGCTGACCTACTGATTTTGGTGGTGGTAGATTAACAATTACTGCAATCTTGGTAGGATCTACTAGGAAGCCTTGTTTTCATAATATATGGCCCAATAGTATCCCAAAGGGTGTTTCAAGTATGCACTTATTGATGTTTAATGATATATAACACTACCTTCATATTTATAACATCAGCCTCAACACCTCTAGATGGTATTTTGAAACACTATAGACTATCCAATCATCCAGATATACCTCTAGAAACTAGTGGATGAATTATTTGAATGCATCTATGACTACTCTTGAAAAAATTGTTGGTGGATTATTCAATCCAAACAACATGATTGTGTACTGGTAGGACCCCCATTCTTTGGAAACTGTGGCCTTGTAACTCTCTTTCGGGGCTATCTTGATCTAACAGTAGCATGAGAACCCGTCAGTGAATGAGTAACCTTCCTGACCTCCTACATTCTTCAACACCTCATCTGCGAAAGGAGTAGGGTAAGGTTCATGTAGGCAAGCATCATTCAACTTCCTCAGGTCGACTCATATCCTTATCCATCTTTGCTTCTTGTCATGAACTACCATAGGGCTTACCCATTTAGATTCATCTACTGGTTCTCTGATTCCAGCCTCCAACATCCTGTCAATCTATGCTTTCACTTTTTTCTTATATATTGGGTTTAGTGTATATGGTCTCTATATGATCAGACTTGCTTCAGATCTGAGAGGTATATGCATTTCCCCTAGCTCTCATGCTATGCCTTTCATTTCTTTCAACTTTGTTGGGAACAGGTGGTTGTGCTAGCGTAGAAACTTTGTTATGCTTTCTATTGTTTGCTCATCCCAGTAGTCTCTAATGTTGGCCATTTTAGGATTCTCAACTGTCCCAATGTTGAATTTCTTAACCTTGATCAACACAACAAAAAATTTTGATGCCATAGGTGGACCTTCCATCCCTCTTTCACCTTCAATTTCCATTATCTAAATTTTTCACGAGTCATCTTCATCTGGTGCTTCTTCCTACACATGGTAGCATGACAGTAGTTATTTTACAGTCTATTTGTTCTATTTTTTCTCTTCTGTCATGAGTTCAACTTTCAGTTCTTTAATGAATATAACCCCTCTGATTCATTTAAGTGATGAATCTATGTTGGGGTTCTCATGTTCAAATGAGAAAGTGACAGTAAAATTTTGTTGTAATATTGTCTAGTTTGTAGTTCCTCTGTGCAATTCCTGGTCTGTATACCAGTTTGTTGGAATCCCTTATAATGTGTGAATAAAATGATGAGGCCATTCCTATGGTGGTTTCATCCTCCATAGTGTTCTTCACTTCTCCAAGTGTTCTTCTAGTGCTCCTTATCTGTCATATTTCTATAGTTGGTCAGTTCCCTGTTCTACAGCAAATCTAATGCACAGTAACTGCTTACATTAGTACCATTCCTTAATAGTATATTTGTGCCCACCCCACCATCTTCCAGGTGTTTCCTTGAGTGCTATATCTAGGGATAAGAGCCTTTTATTTTATAACACTTCAAATTCATATTGTGTTAATAATTCTTCTAATTCATTCACCCCATGGAAGATAGTAGGTTTCGTTATCTTCATACCTACCCATCTTACTGCGTGGTCTATTCTTGTACATCTTCTTGTGGAGACTTCTTGTAACCTTTTTTTCCAATTATCTAAGCCTGTATCTGAGTCTGACGTGAAGGATGTGTGTAACACCCCTATTTCCCCCAGCTTGTAATTAATCATAAAATATGATTACCATGCTAAGGCATGTGGACAATGTAAATGTATGATTGTTAAACTTCCCATAACTGACTGTTGGGGGGTGAAACATTGAAGTACAAGCCATGATATATCTAGAGGAAAGAAATTAGTTAATAAATAAAGGACCAGTGGCTAAATCATCAACCACCCCCATGAATGGAAGCATGGTCTAGTTTTCTCTGATCAGAGAAAACAATGCTCAGGAGGAGGGGCGACAGTGGCCATTGGATCATAGTGTAAAGGATCAACAACCGTCTGATCAGAGAAAGGTGCATAATCCTTAGTGCTTCACACACGCAAGAGAGAAAGAACTTACCAAGGTTTGAGAATTGAGATTTCCGAAGTCCGGAGAGCCCAAGAGTCGAAGTAAAATCTTAATCATCCGATCATTCAAAGTAGATCTACACCATCAGATCGTTTGAAGTAAACCTCAAATGTCGAATTGCCCAAGTGAATCTGAGCCGTCAGATACCATGAGTTCATGAGGAGGCAAGTTTGAGACTTGATATTTCTGAAGCCAGAGAGCTGGAAATATGAAGTAAATATCAATCGTCCAGTCAGCCAGAGTGAACCTGAATCGTCAGATCGTCTGAAGTAAATCTTAGGTGTCAGATCACCCGAAGTGAATCTGAGCCGTTAGAGTTCAGTAGAAACGTGGCATAGATTTGTGAGCTGTGGGTAAAGAACGTCAGATCATCTGAAGTAGATCTTAACCGTTAGATCCAGAGCACAGGTGGCACGAATCTGTGGATTCTGGCCAAAGACTCGAAGTAAACGTCAACTGTTAGATCATCCAAAATAGATCTTAACCATGAGATCCAGAGAATAGGTGGCGTGAATTTGTGGATTCCGGGCAAAGACCCGAAGTAAATGTCGACCATCGGATCATCCAAAGTACATCTGAACCGTTAGATATGGAGAAAAGGTGGTGTGAATATGTGGATTACAGGAAAAGAACCAAAGTAAACATCGATCATCGGATCGTCTGAAGTAGATATGAAACGTCATATCCAAAGAACATGTGGCGTGAATATGTGGATTCTGGGTAAAGATCCAAAGTAAACGTCGACCGTTGGATCGTCCGAAGTAGATCTGAACCATCAAATATGGAAAACACGTGACATGAATCTGTGGACTTTGGGTAAAGGCCCAAAGTAATCCTTGAACGTTAGATCAAGTAGACACATGTTAGTGGATTATAGCCTTCAGATAAAACCCATTGGGAAAAAGGGTGAAGTTTGAGATTTGAGATCTCAGAAGTCCGAAGACCCGAAGGAGATATCGACCGTTGATCGAGAAGAGGGCCATAGGACCGTTGATCTAGTTGAAAGGTCAAACACTCAAAGTATAAGCAGGACCATTGATTTAGGAGGACAGGTGCCCGTAGATCATCAACTCTGGAATATTGATGTACAGACGAAAGAAGGTTTTGAGATTTGAAAAGTCTGAAGTCTAGAATCATGAAGGAGATCACATCCATTGATTTAGGAGGGCTAGATATATTCCATGGATTTGAAAAGGGCATATCTGAACCGTCAGTTTAGACAGTACCGTCAATATCGGGAGATCGATGGTCCCATAGAATTGTGGGGATTGGAGGTGCGCAAACTTTAAAAAGTTGAGGGCGGGTCACAATCCAAACCCCAGTTTTGGAGAAAGGACACGTGGAGGCTCAAGGTGAATTATGGGGTGAAAATTAGTTTGGTTTTAAACCACCCTTGGTCTCACCCACAATCGTGTGGTTACGTAAGGCCATCGCCCAAGGTCATATCAAGGAAGGGGCCTATCAGAAAAGAAGCTAGCGCCCAGACTCTGAGATTCCGTAGGCACGAAGGGGAAGGTCATGGGTACCATTAGACCTACACCTGAAAGTCAAAAGGGCCTACGTTTAATTACAGAGTGAGACCATCAGGGTCTCAGAGAGTCATTTGTATTTAGAATCGGAGATCCTTGACCAGAAGGTCGGAATGGTTCCCCGAATTTCCAAACTAGAAACCATGAATAGAGAATATGACCTTTAAGAAAAGAAAAAAAAAGTATGCCTCATCGTGGGTGTGTTACAATGTGATAATTCTCCAACTGAGTACCCCATTTGCAATTGGGTTCACATAATATTCTTCTCACGTGGTTTTTCTGTACAATCGGTTAATTTCTTCTAGGTATAAACAAGTTGGTTGTACAAACCTTAACCCTTCTGATGGATCTAATGGTGCAATGATTTTGCATTCTCCTGACTTAAATGTCATATTCCTTGTCTTTAAGTTGATTATGGCCTGATTTTCAAATTCCCAATCCAAGCCAAGCAATGTTAGATAAGGTGTTGTGCCATCCACTATCTCTATTACTTTGAAATGAGATTTATTGTGCACTCCATCCAGATCTACTGTCACCCCCTTTAGTCTTCCAATTGGTAAAACTCTGTGTCGATTTTCTAGTTTCAGTTGAATAGGTGAATATCCTAATGTGGTCTCTCCCATTCATTTTCATTTCTTCTTGGGTAACACACTTATTTCGGATCCTAAATCCAGTATAATATCTACAATGTTGAAATCTACAATTTTGGCATTCAATCTGAATTCTCTACTTGTTCTCCTCCTTGTATGCAGATGATTAAGTGTTTTCTATTCTAGCTTTCCTTCTACCTTTGTGCTACATCTTTCTAGCATATTTTGTAACACTCTAATAGATCATGGATCATTTAGTAGTTTAACACAGGATTGCAAAAAACTCTTAATCGCACATTCTTGTCCTAGGGGTTGTGCTTCCTTGGTGTGATCCAACAATGGAGGCATCACGTATGTTGGTACTTCCTTAATATGTTGTGCAGTTTATGTTGATGCAATGTATGGCTTCAATAATTCTTGTCTGTCCTACTTGAATATCTCATTTTTTTTCTACGCATCAAATTGCTTCTTCGGTTCGACATTCTTCTTCACCCAGTCGTGTTTTGTTGGATCTTGTATTAATGTGTCATTTCTTGTCTTATCTCCTCCCCGCGTAACTATGTTGATGTTTCTTCTGACATCCCTTGCTTCTGTCGAAATCTACTGAACACTCTGATTGTTTTGATTTCTCTTTTCGTAGATCTTCCCCAATAGTGTAGGACATTCTTTTGTCCCATGATATGATGCGCGAAAATACACACATGTCATGGGTGGAAGTGGGAATTCTCTTGCATAATGTCCTAATTGTTGACAGTTGTGGAATACCACTGGTCCTCTAGCTCTTCCAAAGCCTCCTCTTCCTCTTCCTCCACCTCTATATCCATCTCGATATCCTCGTGGTGCATTGTACTGGGGTGCCTGGTTATACTGTGTGGGGTCATAGTGTGGTTGCACGATATTGTACTTTGGTTTCATAGTGTTATATTGTTGTTGCGCAGTGCTATAATGTTGGTACATAGTGTTATACAGGGCTGGTACTTGGTTAAACTGTGGCGCATCTTTCCCAGTCATCAATTCTTCCTACACCCTGTAAGCATCTGATGTTCTTTCCCTCATGGGGTCCATGGCCTTTGAATCCTTGTCATCATGGCCTACTGACTTACAAACATTGCAATATAAACTTTTAGGTATTGTTTGGTATTTCTGCATCATTGGGTAGTGATATGACTCATGCCCCTATTTCTTATATATCTCACACCATATTCCTCCTTTTGGCAATGGGTTTGGCAGTCCTGCTACCATGTACTGGGTGAATGTTAGGAATTCATTCTTATGGTGTCCTTCTATTCTTCATGGTACACCAAATGACTTCTCTTTTGTCCTTACCTTTTTTCTGGTTTAGTTGGAATGTTAAGTTCTTCATATCCTCCTTCATCTCCTCTATGGTTGGATCGGTCTTCTAATATTGGTTCTCTTCCAGTTGTAGGGATTCCTGTAGAGCCTCTGCCTGGGTTTGAAACTTTTGTTGTCGCAAAGGGTATTTCAAGTGTGGGAGAAGTGAATTGACAAACATATGCTTATGTTGCATATTTTTCATGACATACTTTAGATTTCCCTTCAATCGTTTGAATCTCTATTCAATCCCCCATACAGATTCTCCCAATTTTTGTATAATCTCTATCATCTCATTCATGTAATTATCCTTTGAGCTAGGTTTCTGGAATTCATTTATCAATAGATTTTTGATATCTCCAATCATTCTGGTTGTCCCTGGTGGACTGTTTGTAGCTAAGCTCATGTCCCAATATAGTGTGCAATCTCTTATCATGATAGCTAACTGCGTAAGTTTAGTGTCTTCATCTGTGATATGTTTTTCTTCCCATATATTTTCACAAATGAACAAGTTCTTATCAGGGTCCTCCGACACCTCTCCTTTGAATTATGGTAACCTGATGGTGGGATCATGTCCTGCCATCCTGAATGTTGAACTACTACCCACGTGCGGTGTATATACTTGACTAATGCTTCCTGAACTAGTTACCCCTATTATTTTTCCATGTGTAGATGTACTTCTTGTTCTCTTCCTTCTCCCAAAATTTGGTTGTATAAATGGTGGTGTTCTTCTTGGTGTATTAGTCGCACATGGTTTTATAGGTTCCACACTGACACTTATATGGATAAGAGTGTTTCCTTATATTCCTACTCTTGGACCTCTCATCCTCCTCTCATATGTTTTGCATAGGATTTCCTCAATCTTCTCCACATTCAGGAGATCCTCTACCTATTTTTCATCACTTTCCAAGCCTTCCCTCACAGCTACGGCTCTCTTCTTGGTGTTCATATTATATTGGTAGGGTACTCCACTACGTGTTATTCCAGTTGTTGCCATGATCTACTTAATCTGGTCTCCATTCATCATAATTGGTTCCAATTCCTCCTCCTTCTTACCTTTATCCATTTCTCCCTCCATCTCTCCTTCTCCTATCAATGTTTCCCCCCTTCCCCCATGCACGCAACGAAGTTTAGATGTATGAGGACATTGTCATTACACCTTTTTTATATAGTAATATCTTAATAGAAGTATATAATGATCTAATATACATACCTTGAGGTCCCTTCAAGAATTCTTGCTCTGTTGCACTGTAAGACTTCACTGTATCTACTGCAAATTCTGTGATAAATCCCGCAACAATGTTTTCTAACCAGAAATATACTACACACATAAATTTATTATCAAGTTGTTGTAACTTTGTGATCTCTATAAGATTCCACTCTAGTTTTCTGATATGATTTGTAGGATGGTTATATTTCAACCTCAATATCCACTCCTGCAACACATCCAGGAAATCACAAAAAAATATGTCATGCAAGTCGATGAATACGTACCTGTCCAGGATTTTCCCGGTGTCAACTTCGGGTTTCTGTTATCTTTCTACACAAGCTTCAGCTTCTTTGTTTTCAACTATCTCTCTACCTCTTCCTTCATTAGGTTCCATGGTCTTAACATCCCCTTTTTTATTCTCATTCTTTTAGCGTCTTGTCGTTCGATCTGGCATTCTTTTGATGCGTCTTCATCAGGTCTCATTCACTCAATCCCATCTTGTTCCAACCAACCAACAACGGAACTACTTGTTGGATTTTACTCTTCTACTTTATCAGTTATCTACTATGTTCCTACGTTACTATGATAGATTGAACTAGGTTAATATTTAACAAGATCCCAACAAAATCCCTCTAAAACCATCACCCCCTCTAGTAAACCAAAAGGAAACGCGGCACACATAGTGTACTGTGCAGTCTCACCCAATATAACTCTATGGATGGATGCAATACCCAGGTGTTTTCAACCTAGGAATGACTGGAGAACTATGGTTGTGCTCTGTAATCTTTATTTATTTAGTTTAACATCAAAGCAGTCATCTTATTCATGCATGTGAAATATCAAATCTAACCAGTCACTTTATTCATTCATATAACATTCAACACTTATAAATAATAGAGATGCATACATTCAAGAACATAACATAGGTTTTACCATGGTTCACCCCCTCCTAGGCTACGTCCACAAAGATCTGGCTCTCAATATCTTTATTATGGTTCAATAATATGTCACACCGCGTGTGCTTACAATCTTGGATCTTACACTCTCAACAAGATCCTCGATCCTTGTGAGGCTGACTAGATCACATCAAGCTCCTCAACCTATGATCTAACCTTCAGGACCAAGTTTCTCAATGCTTATCTATCTCACCATCTTACTCAATAGCACAGTTCTTACAACTCTCTTCCATATGTCCTCTCTCTTCTCATAGTCTCCTCTTCTATCCTCTAAGTACTACTTATTTATATTTTTGGATCATCATCCATTACAATACATTACAAAAACCATAACCCTAACATCGTTAGTTATTCCTTGCATGCACACCTCACATTCTTCCCTCACATGTGTTCCTTTTCCTTCTAGTTGTCCTTTCTTCCTTTCATACTTCTCTTCCAAAAAATATCATTTTCCCTTGATTGGGTCTACATCCAACATATATACAAAGGCAACTACAACTTTGTATAGCTTCCAGTCATGTGTATAGGCATCATACTAAAACAACTCTAAGTCCACCTGAGATACTGAAGCATGGTCCTGAAAGTGGCCACACTAGGAGGAACACCTCAAATAAGGCCCAACATGGATCCAAGAGACATTCAATGCAAAATTCCTCTAGTGAGGACATTAATAAATCCAAGGAATCTTCTAGTGGCAAAACCAGTTCACATTCTCAGACAAGAGGAAAGAAGAGAAAACATTCCAAGTGTCATGACCCTGAAGAATTCAAGAAAGCCAAAACACCCACCTTCAATGGAGAGATTAAGAAGGGGGAAGAGGAAGAAATTTCGCTACTCGGTTTGAAGAAGTACTTCAGATTCCATGACTACTCTGAAAACTTAAAGGCTTGGATATTCATTTTCAACCTGAATGGGAAATCTCCCATTTGGTGGGAGGACCTTAGCAATGTGAAAGGAATCCATGAGAAGGACTTGTCATGGAAAAAATTTGAGAAATACTTCAAGAAGAAGTACCTGTCAGAAAAGTACTTTGATGGAAAGACCAAGGAATTATATGAACGCAAGCCGGGACAACTCATCATAGATGATTATATCAACAAATTTATCAATATGATGAGGCGTGCTCCCTACATAAAAGATGAAAAGGTAAAGATGCAATTATTTATTAGGGGATTACCTCAGTCCTACCAGGACATGATTGAATTTGATGAGCCAAAGACCTTGTAAATGTGTTGAACCTACAAAGAATAGATATAGCTATAAAATACCACACACATTTGCAGAGAGAATTTGAGAAAGAAGAAGCAAGAGAGAAAGAATGGAAGAATTCTCATTAATTGTATTCCACACTCAAAGAGTGAATAATTTACAATAGATATAGGCTACATGAGTAACTAATGCACATTAGTAGTGATCTAGAGATATGTAGACACTCATTGACAGACACTGGAGTGAAATGCCACCTAGTCCTAGTTATCTTATCCATGCAATCATCAGTTAACTGAGACACATGTTTTTAAGTCAGACAGACACATGCAATTGTTGGTGATAAAACCAAGGTTGACATGCATGAGTGACTTTGACTTGTCTAACTGAGTGTAACTGACTCTGAACTGAAGAGGAATGCCCTATTTTGTAGGGAATATTCTCTAGAGAGAATATTCTCATCCAAGGAATCAGTCTCAGCATTGTACTATCAAACTTAGGAAAATAATTCTAGGTGAGTGTTTAATATCTCCAACACCCCCCGTGAACACTAGTAGGGTGTACATGATGAATGGGTCCTGACAACCAAGGCCATGTTAGGTACCCATTGTACAATTCATATAATAATGAGACACTGAAATAAACGAGGAAAGAGGGAAAACCTCATGGGAAAACCCCCCCTCAAATTAAAATTCATTAAAAAATATGAGAATGAACAAAAAACAGTTGATAAGCAACCATGTCCTTCACTCCAAGAAGACCTCGCAACTATGCAAATTTGTGCTCGTTGAATATTTTTTTGAATATGTAGATGTCTTCACAGATCTGATGAAGTAGATGCATCATTGATATCTCCACACACATCCACTTTCTCTTCCTGTAATGAATAATATCCAAATAAAGTTTGGATGAAATTTTGAAAACCGTGCGGCCATTTCTGAAAAAATGTTGAAATTTTGTTGATTTTAAAATGATCATAACTTCACTTCCTGGACTCCATTTCAGATGATTTTATTTTAAATTGGATATTTTCCTGAGAGGAATTCAAATATCCAATTTTTTCTGTAAATTTTTCTTAGAAAATATCATAATTGAGGTTGATGCACATGACTCCCTTTTTGTTTCATGAGATGCATGCATTGTGCATGGAAAAGTGTCTGCATGTGACCCCTGAGATGCATTCCATATATATTCCACATGAAATTCATAAACAAAATCTAAAATGGAGTAGACATCATATTCAATTAATGGAATACAAATTTGTGCAAATACTTTTGTAGAAGACTCTTCATAATAAGAGGCTTGATCTTTTGATGGCTTCTCTTCTGGATCTATCTATTCAACCTCTTGCATGAAATCTTCACAATATTCTTTATTCCCGAATATAACCTCCAATCTGGTCCATAATTTATTTTGAGTCGATTATTGTGAGTCATCATATACTTGATGGAGAATTTCAGGGGAAATGAACCAGAGGATACATCCTATGGTTGTATCTTCTCTATTGAGAAAATCATTTTTCTCATCGGCGGAATCAGGCTCTACTTCCATTCCCATAGTTATTTGGTAAAAGCCTTTGCATCTGCATAGAAGAAGAATTTTTGGCTTCCACTCCAAATAGTTATGAGACATGAGAAGTATTGTTGGCGAATAAGGCATCTTTTTTGCGTTCTTCAATCTTCAGTACCTGCAAAAAATAATTTGGTGTATCTTTTTCTTAGCAGTCAGTCAGCTCCGATACCATGTAAATGTGTTGAACCTTCATAGAATAAATCTATCTATAAAATACCACACATTTGCAGAGAGAAATTGAGAAAGAAGAAGCAAGAGAGAAAGAATGGAGGAATTCTCATTAACAGTATTCCACACTCAAAGAGTGAATAATTTACTATAGATATATGATACATGAGTAACTAATGTGCCACGGTAGTGATCTAGAGATATCTAGATGCTCACTGACAGACACTGGAGTGAATTGCCACCTAGTCGTAGTTAATTTATCCATGCAATCATTATTTAATTGAGACACATGTGTGGAAGTGAGACAAACACATGCAACTTTTGGTGATGAAACCAAGGTTGGCATGCATGTGTGACTTCCACTAGTCTAACTGAGTGAAACTGACTCTGAACTGAAGAGAAACGTCCTATTTTGTAGGGGAATATTCTCTAGAGAGAATATCCTCATCTAAGGAATCGTTCTCAACATTGGACTATCAAACTTAGGAAAATAATTCTAGGTGAGTGTGTAATATCTCCAACAGACCTTAGAAGATGCTATTCAAAAATCAAGGTATTGCTATGAGCAATTAAAAAGTAAGACAAAACCCTGTGAATACTGGAAGAAGAAAAACAATTCAAAATTCAAGAAGAAGGGGTTTAAACCCTTGAAATTTAAGAACCCTGGTAAGATATCTAAGATGAGCCTTCTTGCCAAAAGTGTGTATCAAAAAAAAATTCCATCCCAGAGTGGAAATAAACCATTCAGAGAAGCTCCAAGTAAGACTAAGAACATGAAGAGAGAAACCTTGAAATGTTGGAGTTGTGGAGAGGAACATATGTTGAGGGATTGTCTGCATAGGAAACAAAACCCTAGGAGGGTCTACAACATCCAAGAGGCTACCACAATTAATGATGTGGCTAGGAGTCTGCCACAAATTTATGCAGCCTTGGATAATAGACAAGTTGACCACCAAGTTTCAATGGTGGAGATGGAAGGTACGATTCTCAACCATCTTGTTTCCATTTTAATTTACCTTAGTTCTAATTTGAGTTATTGTTTCCCTCAAACTATTGATAAATGTAAATTTCAACAAGTTAAACATGTTAAATCATGGTTGGTACAACTAGCCACTAGAACCAAAATAAAAGTAAAAGAATTCATACCAGCATTCCAATTTGTCATGAGTGGGTTTCCCACCCAAGCAAACCTAAACATACTTCCTCTAGGATCTTATGACCTGTTGATTGGCATGGACTGGTTGGATTCCCACAAAACCAAGTTGGATTGCTATAGTAAAACTTTGGAGTGTGAAAATGAAGAAGGAAGAAAGGTAACCCTACAAGGGATTCAAAAGTCTTTCTTAGTGAGACAAATATCAGCCCTCCAAGTGAAGAAGTATTTCATAAAGGGATGTCCCTTGTATGCAATACAAGTACTAAAATTTTTGAGAATGAAAAACCCAACCTAGAATACCATCCCATATTGAGAGAATATAAATATGTATTCCCAGAAGAGGTGCCAGGTCTACCTCCAAGGAGGGGTATTTATTTTTCAATAGAACTTGTACTAGGAGAAGTGAAATTTCTAGAACACCCTATAGTATGAGTACACCAGAGCTAGTTGATCTCAAACTATATCTGAAGGAGATGTGAGATAAAGGCTACATCCAGCCTAGTGTGTCTCCATTGGAGCACCAGCCTTGTTTTTTAAAAAGAAAGATGGCACACTCAAACTATGCATATAATATAAACAACTCAATAAGATGACCATCAAGAATAAGTATCCCTTTCCAAGGATCGATGACTTGTTTGACTAACCAATGGGTGCTACCATATTCTCCAAGATTGACTTGAGGTCTAGATACCATGAGGTCTGAATTAAAGATGAATATATCCACAAGACAACCTTTAGGACAAGATATGGTCACTATGAATTTGTGGTGGTGTCATTTGGGCTTAACAATGCACCATCCACTTTTATGTGCTTAATGAATAACATATTCAAAAATTTCTTGGATAAGTTTGTGTTTCTTTTCATTGATGATATCCTAATCTATTCCAAGAATAGAGAATAGTATGAAGAACATCTCAAGCTAGTACTCTAGGTATTGAGAGAACATCAACTCTATGCCAAGCTCAGTAAGTGTGACTTTTTCCAGAAACAAGTCCACTACCTAGGCCATGTTATTTTTGAGGAAGGAGTGGCAGTTGACCATGACAAGATTAACACCATCATCGATTGGACTACCCCAAAGGATGTATCTGATATTAAATCATTTATGGACCTGGAAGGATACTATAGGAGGTTCATAAAAGGATTCTCCAAGATTGGTTACCCAATCACCTCCCTTCATAAAAAGGGGGTTAAATTCATTTGGACAGTAGAATGCGAAGAAACATTTCAAGAGCTGAAATACCTTCTAACCAATGCACATGTGTTGAAGATTGCAGACCCAAACAAAGACTTCCTTGTGTGTACATATGCATGCAAGGAAGGGCTCGGAGGGGTCCTTATGCAAGAAGGAAATGTGTTTTTCTATGAATCCATAAAATTGAATGAGAATGATTTCAATTATGTGACCCATGATATAGAATTGGATTCCATAGTGCATGCTTTAAAAATGTGGAGGCATTACCTCCTAGATAGTAGATTTGTACTTATGAAAGACCATAGTGGATTGAGGTATTTGTTTGACCAAACAAAACTAAATGTGAGACAAGCTAGGTGGATGACTCTCTTTAGTAATTTTAAGTTTGAAATAAAACATATCAAAGGAAAGGAGAACATGGTGTTTGATTCCCTTAGTAGAATTATGAAAGTAGTTCACTTGGCAGTTGTAAGCGCCAGTGAATCAGACATCAAAGAGAGGGTCAAAATTGCACAGGAAAGAAATGCATTTTTCAAGACCGTGACTTAGTACCTAAAGAAAGAGCCCATAGGGATGAAGTATGAAGGTTATCAGATGCTTAATGATGGTCTACTAACTTACAAGGGAAGATTATACATTCCAAATTGTGACGACTTGAAGAGGATCATAATGGATGAACTACACAAAATACCATATATTGGTCATCATGGTTATCAAAAAATGATCACAGCCACTAGGAAACTATTCTATTGGCCTCGACTGAAAAAGGACATAGTTGATTACTTAGCTAAGTGTCTAGAATGTTAGCAAGTCAAACTAGAGCACCGACCCCCAGCAGGGTTGTTGCAGCCCCTACCAATTCCTGAATGGAAATGGGAAACCATCTCCATGGATTTCATCACAGGATTACCAAGATCAACCAAACAGAACAATGCCATCCTGTTAGTTGTGGACAAATAGAGAAAGGATGCTCACTTCATACCCATCAAGTCAACTTGAAAGGAAATATATATTTCCAACATCTTCATGAAAGAGATATTCATACTATATGCTATGCCTAAGGAAATTATATCCAACAGAGATACAAAGTTTACTTCAAACTTTTGGAAATCTTTGTTTGTTGGTTTTGAAACAAAATTGCTCTTTAGTACGGCCTATCACCCTCAAACCAATGGCAATATAGATAGGGTAAACCAAATATTAGAATATATGTTTAGGATGCATTTAATGCATCAACCCAAGAAATGGGAGGACTACCTACCACTAGTAGAATTTGCTTACAACAATGGCTATCAAGAGTCATTAAAAATGAGTCCTTTTTAAACCCTCTATGGAAGACAATGAAGCATTACAATCAGCTGGAACAACCCAGTCGACAGAGTTACAATCAGGACATATATTCTAAAGGAAAGGGAACAACAAGTGATTCAGATGAGGAAAAATCTCAAGATAGCCCAGGATAGACAAAAGAGATATCTAGACCTGAAAAGGACTCTTAGAGAGTTCAAAGTAGGGGATCATGTGTATCTCCGAGTTAGACCCAGGAGAAGTTCCTTGAGGATGGGAGATTGTACCAAGCTGGAACCCCAGTATTGTGGACCCTTTGAAGTATTGGATAGAGTGGGACCAGTCGCCTATCGGCTAGCACTCCCTCCCACAGTGAAGGCACATAATGTTTTTCATGTTTCTTTATTAAAGAAGTATGTACATGATTCTAATCATATTATTGACTGGTGATTCAGGTGGAACCTGAGGGATAATTCCTTCCAGAACCTCAATGCATAATATATAAGAAGGAAACCCCACTTAGGAATATTGCATAGGTCAAGTTGCAGTAGAAACACATTGTCCCAGATGAGGCTACATGGGAAATGGAGGATGCCATGAGAAACACATATCCATTTTTCTTTACTTTTGTACATACAGAGAACATCGATAGATAGAACATAGAGGATTGTGTTCCTTTAATGGGGAGGGTATTGTAATACCCATGTTTCCCCCAACTTGTAAATATCACTATAGCTGGCCAAGAGACTATGGCAGACTAAATTTGTGTGAATGTTTGATTTGATGAACCTTGTATAAAAGGGTCAATGTATGAATTTATGTTATTAATATAATTTGAATATGTGTTTCACAACTGTTGAAAGGGGGGAAGTTTGTCAATATAGACCATGGATTCTATGAGAGAGATGGTGAGGGGAAACCAAGAATGGTTGAGATGAACCTCACCAGACTAGTACCGACTGGGTGTAATTTCTCAATAGTCCTCTGACCCAGAAATTAATTACCAGTCATGTTGGTAGTTGGGAGGCCATCCTCAATAGTTAATGAGGAGATGGGGCATGGTACCCATCTGTAAGGATTCCAGGTCTGACCATGAATGGGGATTCAGACCCACACAACCTTGATGAGGAAGGAAAGAATGGAGGTAATTCAGGGAAAGAGATAGAACTGGGAGATAGCAGAGTAGAGAAAAACACTCTTCTAAGAAGAGCAGCGAATATACTTTAATTCTGAAGTTGAAAGAAAAAGTTGAGCAGTAAGCTCACTTTGGCTAAAAGAATCAATGGATAGGGTTTGGCTACAAGCTTATAAACAGGGCTAATGAGTGGCTGAGGAAGTACTCATGTAGACCTCCTTGCTTGGAGTAGATAAAATTAGACACCTAGTTCTTGTGGGGGGAGGAGAGTAATCTTTGTCCCTCACTGTTGTGGAGCAATGAGAAAGAATCTCTCTCAGAGCATCATGGTCTAGCTCAGGGGTTACCAGTGCTAAATCTGTTAGGAGTGACTATGCCTATGGTTGGGAGGAAACAAGCACCCCTTTCAGCAATTGCAACACATTTTTCAGTCCTGATAAGTATTTTCATACTATGTGTGTTATATTGGATATGATGATGAATTTTTTTTATTTATGATTCAGTCTTTTATTATTTGAACAATTATTAGATACACTCGTTTGCTTCTGCAAACTGTTATGTTTTCATGCTCCTTGAATTTTCTTAGACTAGTTGCTAGAGAGTCATGGGATGGGAATCCGTAGGAGGTTCGGGGTAGGATCGACCGAAATGTCTAAGTCCTACCAATCCCTTGAAGTTTACCTTAATGGGAATGGGTGTTTCCCTTCAGGATAATCATCCATCTGAATGAGGGCTCATGCCCAGGTTATTAACCCATTTTCTACAAAAATGGATTTGCATTTAGCCCATAAGTTTTTACAAAGGACCCATGTGACCAAGGCCTAGGAAGCATGTGTTATTATGAAAGGAGATAGCTCTTTCGGCTTCGATACTTTGGGACTTGTGATTCCACAATCCTCAAAAATAGTCAAAGGTCGAAGTCACGAATCATCGAGGGTCATCGATCTAGGGATTCAACATAAATCACTCTTATACATTAGATTGGATGTAGGAAGGGAAGCGTTAAGAACTTCGGTGAAATGCTACTTCAAGAGAATAGGAATATACTGATGTCAAAACCCCTGAATTTCAGAGTCACTGATTTAATCTAGACCATTAAAACTAGAGTGACACATGTCCATGGATCATCAGTTATCCAAAAATCCGGGCATTCGATGATTTAGAAAAGTGTGGGCTTCCCCCGAATCTCTACAAGCTGGAGTAAATCCTGATCGTAGATGCTAGGTACACATGGCAACAAATTAGGCGTGGTATGGAGGGAAAGCTTGGAGACACACCCATTGAACTCTCAAATGTCAAATTTTTGAGGTGATGTGGACCATCGATCCTCGGATCCTTTGGGAGCCTTTCGAGTCATCAATATAATGGACCCACCCTTGAATACCTGACTAACTGAGAACATGTCATGGAGAAAAATGTGGCCCCTACTCATTCCCTGTCAAGTGTTGACCATTGAACTAGGACCATTTGATGAGGAGGTACATGGCAAGTGATCCTGTAGTCTGGGGATTCCATAATCCAAAGAAAACAAGCCAAGAGTTTACAAAGTATGAACTCGCTGAAGTCACGAGTGCTGAAGTGGATCTTGACTTTTGGTCGAAGAGGACATGTGGCGACATATACTAGAGTCTAGGGACTTATCTCTTCAGGGGATTTACATCGAGAGGAGTCGGTAAGCCCCAAATCCTAGAGTTTCATAGTAATGAGATTCGTAGATCTAAGGAGCTACATTGAATCCTACTGACCATTAGATCGAAGGGCTGAGAAGTTATTGATCTAAGATGACATGGCTTGACGATGTCATCCAAGGTGACATCGACCCACGTTATGCGTGCCATGTGTCACCCAGTTTTGGATGATTCACATACCCATTGTGCATGTTAAATCATGACACGTGTCACAACTATCAAGGACATGTGTCACTCCTTGACCCTCTCTGAGTGTCAACCTATAGTTGTGCCCACCTGGCATACATGGTTGGTGATGTATTTAGGACCTCGGGAGTTTGGACATATTTGGATTTCATAATATTTAGGCAGATCGTTTGACATAAATCATTGATCGTCAAAGGTCCATATCCACGTGGCAAGAATTCGAAAGATTCAAATGTAGTATGATAAATAACGATTCAATTAGAACCATCGATTATCGAAGCCCGAAATTATAATGATGATAGTTGATCGTCGAAACACTTAAATTTTAATAGGAATACTGTTGCTTGCCAACAGTTGAACGTCGAAGGGCTAGGGTACATGGAGATATTTTGGGACTTCAGGGATTTCGAAAAATGTGTGTTGCGCATAGATCATCGAAGCCCCCTCCTTAATCGTAGGATCTTGGTGGAGGATGTGGACTATCAATATTCCTTGTTGTTCGATGATCTGAGAATTCGAAAACACTTTTGGAACTCTCGAAGTCTAGGAACTTCTAAAGTGTCGAAACCTTTGCTAGCGTAGGATCTTATCTCCTGGTTTTCAGTAAAAGATCATGGGGAGGACCCCTCTAGCTAGTTCAAGGGCACTGTGAGAGATGTAAGTTTCATGGAAGCTAATTAAGAGGGTTTTATTAAGTAAGGGACTTAAAAATGAACCAGGGACAACAAAAATCTGATGCCCCATACCTCAAAGGGCATTTAGGGGTTGGGTGTGTTACATTGGAATTTTGGACCCTTGCTTATTTTTATTCTTCTTAATCTTCCTTTTCTTCTTCTTCGTATCCACCTGGTTACTAGCTTCAAAGATTTCACTAGGCGAAGGAGAAAAAAGGGAAGAATAGGAAACGAACAAAGAAGGTGAAGGGTCAATATGATGTACCTGTTATTTGGGTGAGGTTCTTGAATTTTAAGAATTGGGAGAATTTGATATTACCGAAGTGGAAAACAACCATATCAATAACCCTATAGTGATTCTAGGATTACTCAGTGTGGCAATATAAAGAGTACCAAAATTTTTAAAAGAAGGTAAAAAAAAATGTTCCCCGAGAGAAGGGGTTCCTTCGTTGGTATTTCCAAGGACTGACGCCATAAAAATGTATTCACCCTAAGGTCCGCTAGGGAAAAGAAACAACACACACTAAAAAATCTAGGAATAAAATAGACAAACAAACCTTCTGAAAATGAAACCACTAGTTGGTGATTAAATCCAACATCATGGGATCAATATAGGAAGGGGTTTAGATAGATCAGGTGGAAAAATTGCATTGGTCACCTTCTTAATAGACTTACACCCTGGTGCAATTTTCCACACGAGGAAATTGTGGGTTACCCTCCAAGGATCCTAAGTTATTTTGACCAATGTTTGTTCTAGGTACAACAAATAATTTCCCATTTGTCATCACCTTGTGTATGAGCCATAAATATTATGGGTGCTAAGGTTACCACTTACAACAATAGAACCTGGGGAAACAATTGAAAATAGAGTATACATGTAAGGGCAGGGATGAATCCCAAAATCCCCTTGAGAGGTGCCTCTGACCAAGGTGTGAACCTCCCAAGTGATCCACAAGTGTCTAATGACACAATTTGTAATATGTGCATACCACTCCACCAAGACCAACGAAGAAGGTTTAGTTACTCTATTGGACCTAATGTGACCTCTTGATTGACCCTTGTGTGAGAAGGGCTTCCCAGGAAAGTGATGTGGAAAATGGATTTCTCTCCCTAAATCAAGATTCTATGTTTCTTTTATAGCTTTGGAGAGTTATCTTCACCACCTACAACTAATCTAATGTATATTTGCAGAGCCCTATAAAGAAGAAACTATGGATGGATTTTAATTCACACTTTAATTTTGTGGTTGTTTGTTTACTCAGGGGTATGGAGGTGCAACTAATGATATTGTGACCTAACTCTTAAAACCATGCAAAATTAAAATGAAATGATTTTTTTTTAATTTTGATGAATGATAACTATGAAAAGGATAAGAGTATTTTTTCCATTCCCAAATGCATACACCCAATGCAATCTACCAAATGAAAACTACAAATAGGTACCACCTGAAAAAAATAATGCAATTTTTTTTTTGTTTGATCCAATGCAATGAGATATGCAAAAAAATTTAATGCTTCACTAATTTCAAATGGAATGAAAGGAATCAATGTTTGGCAAAAAGAGACACAAAGCAAGAAATACAATCAAACAAAAATGCACTCAAAAAGTTCGACAAGTAACCAAAGAATACAAATGTCTGAATGCTTCCAACATAAGTTCAAACAAGAACCCAAATGATGTAAAAGAAAAATAAAACAATCAATCTTGGAAACCCTCAAAAAATGAGTAGTAAGAATCAGCATTCAAGGCTGGGTTGCGGTAAATGAGAGAATCCTAATCATTGAAAAAGTGAGATGTTTCAATGAAGACAAAAAGATCTCAATACCAAACAATCTTTGCAAAATCTAGTTGATGGAAACTTCCAAACAATCACACAATCCGAAAAATTTGTTAGTTGAAGATCAAACAACTGAAAGGTAGGATGAACTAGGGGATCTTGTTAACCCAAGGGGAACATAAAATCTCACAACTAGGAGAAGTTTGAAAACTCGAACTAAGAAAGGAAATGAGTGATGAATATCAATTTCTCAACCAAAACAAAGTCAAAGACAGATTGACATACTTTGGGCTAAAAGCCTCCAAACAACACACTGAGATAAGAAAGACAGAACCTCATAAAGCCACCTAAAAGGAGAGAGTGGCGCTCTTTTTTTCAAAGAGATATATCTCTATGGAACTCCCTTGAAGGCTAAGGGTGATCGCTAGTTATGCCAGTGGCACCTTGTTAGCCACTCGAGGGGGGTGTTGGTCCCAAAAAAGATTAAAAAAGGATTCCATAAGCTAAAACACAGTAAATACTCAATCAATGACTCTGTAAACTCTTCAATAAATAAGATTTAAGGGGAAATAACTCAAAATCAAGCATAAAACAAGAAATATTTAATTAAAACAAGGATTCAAGACAAACCAAAGGAAATACTAGTCAAAGTCCTTCCCCAGTGGAGTCATGCCATTTTTCTATTATGAGATATCTTACCCTGTGGACAGGTTAAGATCCCCTGTGGACCAAGACCCCTTCTTTGGTCCAAAGACATAATTAAAAAAATGGTTGCTACTTTCCTTATATATCTAGTTCATTACCAATCAAAATGAGAAAGAGAAATAATGTGACGTATCTTGTTTTGATGTTTTTCCTCACTGCTCCAAGCCTCGGGCTTGATCTCCAATATCCTTAGCACAAATCGTGACCTACAATGAACAATGAAGAAATCCTTTCTCCTAATCTATGTGATTAGATCAAATAGATGTATCTATACCCGATTTGACTTAAGCATAGACATTAGAATTAAGAATCATAATGAAAGGAATAGGCCAAGTTAATATTAATGGAAAGACAAAATAAGGAACTTACAAATCAAGTTGATGTCGCTGCAATATTCTCCAAGATCTCCTCATCCAGCCCTTGCATGAAAATATTTAGATTAAAATGTTGAACTCTTTCTCCGAGGATCAAAGTTTTGACACCTAAAATCATATTTTTTCACCTTGGAAATGCCTTCAATTTATAAGATTGGGAGGCTCAACCACCATGAGATAATAAGGGAAGTGGTTGAGGATATGGTTCCATGATTTGGGATTTTATCTTAAGATATTTTCATAGGATAGGATTCGACCCAAAACAAGCTCATCTCTTTAGAGTTTTCCCTTAAGAAAAGGCAGGATTCACCATATTTTCCTCGAACCAAACAGGCACTCCCCTTGAGTTAGCGACAGAGCACCAATGGAACTCTCTAAATAAGGCCAATTGGGTTCCACCATATGAAGTATCTCTTCACCATCATGGCCACAGGGGCGCCATCCTTCATAAATTCTCAAAAAATGGTCAAATTTCCAAGTGAAAAGCATGTTTCTAGCCTTGAAATGATGGGTTTCTTCCTCTAATATGACTTAGGGATCATGGAAAATGTCTTTCATGGTGTCAAGGAGTTGTGACACTTGGAAATTTTCATGAAACACTTAGTAAGGTGCATATGAGACTTCACAAAGTGCATGAGACACTTAGTAAGGTTCATGCGACACTTTGTGATAGTTGTGACACTTAAGTGTGGCATTTTACAACCATGCTTTGAGTCAACTCGTATTTTGAGCATCGGTATTTCTGCCTAGGGAATGAAACATATAATTATATGATTTGATGTTTGTTTTTATCCTCTACCATGTTTCTCCTACTCCATCACTTGTATGAAAATCTTAAGATCAAAATGTTGAATTCTTTCTCCTAGGATCAAAGGTTTAACACCTAAAATCTTCTTTTTTCACCTTGGAAATGCCTCCAATTTATAGGATTAGGAGGCTCAAACACCATGAGATAATAATGGAAGTGGTTGAGGATATGTTTCCATGAGTTTGGATTTGATCCTAAGATAATTTCATAGGATAGGATTCGACCCAAAACAACCTCATCTTTTTAGAGTTTCCCCTTAGGAAAAGGCGGGATTTGTCATATTTTCCTCGAACCAAATTGGTGCTTCCCTTGAGTTAGAGATAGAGCTCCAATGGAACTTCATAAATAATTTCAAGGGGGAACCACCCTATGAAATGGCTCTCCCCCAGCATGGCCAAGGGGGTACAACCCTTAATAAATGCTCAAACAATGGTCAAATTTCCAACTGAAAAGCATGAATCTGGCCTTGAATTGATGGTTTTATTCCCCCAATATGACTTAGGGATCATGGAAAATCCATTTCATGGTTTCAATGAGTTTTGATACTTGTAAAATTGCATGAGAAAATTATTAAGGTGCATACGGCACTTGACAAAGTGCATGCAACACTTAGTAATGTTCATATGACACTTTGCGACACTTGTGACACTTAAGGTGCGACACTTAAGTGTGGAATTTTGATGTGTAACATTGAGCCTCAATGCATAATAGATAGGAAAGATACCCTTCTTTGGAATTGATCCATCATGTAGTTCAAGGTGTGAGGGAGAAAGTTTGGAGAAGATGAGGCCACTTGGGAGTTAGATGATTCCATGAGAAAGGCATACCCATTTTTTTTATTATTGTACATGGTATTTATGTCGGTAGGTATAAAATCGAAGATGGTTTCACTTTTAGGGGGAGGGGAATGTAACACCCTACTTCCCCCTAGTATGTAAATACATTTATAAATTTCTCCATGAGTTATGGCTAGTATGTTTAATGTTTTCGACCATGATGAACAATTAAAATAACAAAATGAATTTTGATGATAATGAAAAGAATTTGTTGATGGGTGGATCACTTACACAGAAAAATGATGCCATGAGAGGGAAATGATGAGTAAATTTCCTTACAAAATTTAATATTCAAGAAAACCCAGATAGCCCATTTTCCTAGAATTCTAGTTAATGAAGGTAGTTGGTAGTTGAAGTACCAGCCTCCCATAGTTATGAGAAAGATTGGGGGGATTGTACCGTGAGGTTCATTGACCCAGAAACATTGGAATAAAAAGTACCCATATGGATACTTCTGATGGGACCCCAAAATTGGGAAATGAACCCACAAAAGGGGGAAGAAGGGGGGGCATGGGACTGGGCACTTGGGAGACCAAGATGATAAACAGAAATGAAAAACCTTGGGCACGCATGACTCCCAATGGAATAATTGGCCCCCTTGCTTAGTGGAATTAGAGAAGTATATCGCTAATCTCTCTTGAAGAAGGAGAGTGACCTTCATATATATACATTTGTTATTGAGCGAGAGTTTTCCCTAGTGTCATCATCTTCTTATTAGGGGGTGGCCAACTGCAAGGATAGACAAAATAAATTTGTGCCTATGGTTGGGTGGAAAGAGTCTCACACGTCAGTAGTTGCTAAATTGATCTAAAATTATCAGATGATTTTTCAATGTTTCGTTTATGTCACGATAAGGTTCATGATGCTATGGAATTTATGTTCTTGTTTCTATGGAATTTATTTGAAGAATGTGATAATATGTTCAAGTAGTGAATTTGTTGTTCTATGTGCCTGGGTGACTGCAAAATCTGAATTAAGTCATGAAAAATAGATTTTGTAGATTTCTCTCTGAATGAATATGTTTTAAAGGTTTTTGTAAGTAATTATTTGTAGCTTTGAGTAAGAGAAGAGGGATGGTTGGGTTTTCTCTTACAACCCATTTTTATGAACAAATCATGTTCATTAGTGGTGAAGATTGAACTTCTAAAGTCTTCACAGAGCATCTAAAGATAAAATGTATATTTTTCTATTGAATGAACATTGCTCCCTATAATTTTGGTGTTGTAGCTTAGTTCTAGCAGGATACCTATCCCTTGTCAACCTATTAGACTCATGAACCCATGAGAGTAGTATGAGGATAGGGTGTACTCCTATGGATACTACAAGCCTTTGAATGAAATGCTTGCAATATAAGAATAACATATTTACCCCAAAAACTAACAGATGAGGTTCCTTAGTCAATTTAAGTATAGGTCCCCAAACTCATAAGTGTCTAGTAGAAATTTAGAAGTGACATAGAAGGAACCTTGAAGTGTTTAAGTCATGCTTCAGACTGATACCATGAAAAAAACCAATGTTTTAAGCCTGAAGCAATCACAGTCATTGAATCATCACTGTGAATATATCCTCTCCCTTCTTCAGAGTAGGCTATGATACCCAGATTGTATGTACTATGAGTCAATGATGACCATTTATCCATCGAAGGGTGGATACGGTGGGTTCTGGACCATTAGATCCATTATAGTGGTTATCATCGAAATATGAGGACAAAGGATACCCATAGTCATCGTCAGTCGTCAATTTGATGAAGTGAATAGATCTAGGACATTGGTCGAAGGGCATAGTCATCAGAGTGCCTAGAAGAAGGATTGCATATGACTCTGATGAGAGAGGCTTCATGTCAATGAGAGTCATTGATCTATCAGAGTGTGCATAGGAGAGAATCAGGACCATTAATCTATTAGGAGATATCCCATATGATCCAAGTTGTTAGATCTTGGGTGGTTCTACCTAAGGAAATAGAAATTTTACATCATCGTGATGTATCATGCTAGCTTGGCGGTAAATTCAGGCGAAGCATGATACGTATTGATAGTCGACTAGTCAATGGGACAAGAGTGGGCATAGTTGGGCATGGAGTCCCTTAGGCCTTCATTTTAAATCATATCCCTCAGATCTTTAGGCCAAAAGATATCAATTGTGTTTCAAAGGATGGTTGTCGAATATCTAGAGAAATGGCTTATCATAGGGCTCCAAACATGGAATGGTCATCTCCTTAAATCTCAGTCATTTATTTTGGCACAGTGATTAGATCTCCACCATCTATCAAAGTGGGCTTGTCAGAGTGTTTTGAGTCACTTGAATGAGTTCACTCTGATGGGAGGGACTCTGAGAATGAATGAGGGCCATATATCAATAAGAAGGTGATATTTAATCTCATTCCTAGATCTATGAGGGTACCAGTGAATATGAAGGGAAATGAGTATTGGAGTAGAAGGTAACCATTGAGCAGGTGGAGACTCTGACATAATATGAGTCATTGATTTTATACTCTAGAGACCATTGGATCCATCAGAGTACATTCCATTAGAGTGGGATGGATCCTAAGTGGATGGGAATATGATGGAATGGACTCTTAGAGGGGATCTAAGTCATAGATCGATGAGAATGCGACATGTGATCTTAATTACAGATCTTTGTGGCTCCCTCTTAATCAAAGTTAATAAGGAGTGGAGGTGGGCATTAACCTTTGAGTAATTTTAATATGTTGATGAGATTGGGACCATTGAATTCCAGATTCCGAGAGACGTCATATCTAAAGGATAGACCCATCAAAGTGGGAGTGGTCGGATTATACCGGTCGGAGTAGAACATGACGTCAATGGAGAGGAACTCTGATGATGAAGAAAATATCCAAGTAATCAGAATAGTTGATTTGCAGGACCCAATGGGCCAGGTTGTAGGTGTCATGCTAGAATCCAAGTCAGTTCCATGTCAGATGGCACAAGTGATAGGAAGCCAAGTGGATGCCACATGGAAGTTAGGTGCAACTAGTGGAATAAATCCTAGAAAATTTAAAGGGTTGTAGTTTTTTATCCATGGCTTGGATTTGAGTATGTTCATAGTAATTGGAAATATCTAGATCAGAAGAATCCAACTATGGGGTTTAATTAGAGAAAATAATTCATTGGAGTGAGAAATAAATTTTACACCCCACCACCCTGAGAAAGGATTAGGGGGTTGGGTGTGTTACACTTCTAACGGAGCAATGAAACTTGGGAACCTTTATTCTAAGAGAAACTGAAAATTGTAAATGAACTTTTATTTTTTATTTTCAAACCTTGTCCGCCAACAAGCTAGTTTTCAAACAAGATCTGTCCAAATTTTCTCTGTCAGAAATTTGTATTTCCAAGGAGTGCCCTCCAACAAGATGGCTTTTATAAATTCCAAGGTATACTCATTCCTGGGATGATTTTTTACCATCAAATGTATTAAGGAAGGGATTGGAATAACAAGGTGACTCAACATTGTAAGTGAGCCAAGTCACTTTATTGCATGGGTTAGGGATGGTTCGAGCAGGAAGTAGGAAGTGATGAGGTTGAAGTTATCACTTAATAGTAGTGGTTATCCAAAAGATATTATAAGGAAAATATCAAGCTTCAAGGGAAACCACATAATCATAGGAACTTCATGAACTTCAACATGCAATTATTTCAATTCGGAAATAAATGCATGGTCATATTGTGGTACTGACGAATGATAAAAAAAGATTCTTGTGTAGAAAGGGTAGTGGAACTTGATTTTTGGAACACTAGTATTCACTTATTCTTCAAACCAATACTTCATTTATCTTGTTCAAAATCCATCGATGAGACATGTGTAACATAATTGTATTGTGCCAAAGATTCTACGTGGGTTTTGCAGCTCATGTGTTGTAGCAAGGGCTTGCAAGCTTCATGTGTGATGCAGGAGCATCACCCACATCAAGCGAGCCAACGCGGGAGCGGAAGACAGTTGGACAGCGCCAGCACAAATTTTGAAAACACCTTGATATTGTTGCGCAAACATTAATGCGTGGATTTAATGAAGTGCACTTTGTATATTGTAAATGGACCTTGAGTGGATAGCTCTCATTCTTAAGTAGATAGTCGACATTTAATATAGTTAATGCTGGTAGATAGGAGTTTAATTTAGATTTGATATCTTTAGAGCGCAAGAGGAAAATGGGATATAGACACCCTCATTGTACATTGTAACATAATTCTGAAGAATTGAGAGCATTCAGAAGAGAAGAGCACGCAGAGAACTGTATGAAGAACACCCATGTACAGACATTAAATTAATAGAAAAAGCTTTGATTCAATTTCATGGTTTGTGTTATTCTCTGTATATTTACGATGTTATGCTCATAAATGTTTGCTTTCTGCCATACATTTGCTTTTATATGCCTTGTATGTGATTTCATGGATTGAATAGAAGTATGAGAGGGAATGTGAATGAGTTTCAATTGTTTCTCTAATTGAGCCAAGAGATTCCTGCAAGGAGTGCAATTGAATTGTCCACAAGGAGTGCATTGACAGAAGGGTTCAATTAGAGTTATCTTTTGTTCTCACTCATTTAAGAAGAGAAGATTTGGCACCGGAGCCGTGCAAGGCATGCGCAGGCTAGACTAAGACTCAGAGTTGTGATTCTGAGCAGAGGGATTGAAATATTTCTGCTGCAGGAGTGCGCAAGATCGAAGGCTTCAACACTTAGTCACGGTTGAACATTTGTTGCAAGGAGTGCATGCAAGAGTTCTTTCTGAGAGATTTGAAGTCGTGGAATTTTAGGAGGGATAGGCCTTCAAATCCATTGAAGGACAAGAAAGAAATTCAGGCCTGGAAGGTTTGCAAGAAACGCCGCAGGTTTGCACGCAAGGTGACGAGTTCTGTGGAAGAAGCAGACGGACGAAATTCTCCGAGGAGATTTCACGAAGTTCCGTGGATCGTTGGATCTTGCGGGTGCAAGGAAGTTACAGTGCAGGTGTGGAAAAGGTTCGAAGTTTAGGAGGGCAGGAGCCATTGATAGGGATCACGAGGAACATTGGTTCTACTCGAGGATTGGCATATCAGGAGTTCATGAGGCGAGACTTCAAATCTATGCAACGGAAGTCGCGATAGTGCGAGGAGCAAAGTCCCAACGGATTTTGTAAATAGTGTGGGCCACAGCAGGGTGATGTGGTAGGTGATGCGAGATGTCGGCATTTCGGCATCTCGGGCATCGGGAGTCGACATAGGAGCTAATTGACCTCGCGAGTAGCGAAGTCATGAGGGAGCGAGATCGCGATATCGGCGTTTCGACGCATCACGTATCGGAGGTTGGAACCTCAAGCGCTTGGTGTCACGAGTTGTGAAGTCACAATAGAGTGAAGTCCCGACAAGGGAAGAAAAAGTCAGCGTTGACTGACACCTCGGGTCTCGGGGACTCATGAATATAGTGATCGACAGTGAGCTCGCGAAGCTGCGAGTTCTGATTTCCTGACAAGCAGAAGGAGGGAACTTGCGTGAAGGAATCTGTGGGTAGATATTTCCCGATAGGGAAATAGAAGAATGTTGACGTTCTTCGGGCCGGAAGGAAAGAGGATCCTATGAGCGGGTGAGGAGTTGTCGGAGGAGGTAGCTCGCGCTTGCAACAAATTGGTATCAGAGCGGGAATATCTTTTTCTTTCTGTAGCAGAAGAGAAGGAGTGATTTCGCCATGCCGCCCAGAAGAGAAAGGTAGTCACCTGACCCAAAATATAGGGAGGTGCGAAGAAGAGGTAGGCCGGCAGGAAATCCAGAAATGGAAAGGCAGATGAGAGATCTTCGAGCAAGGCTCGAAGACATGCAGACAGCATAAAGACACGGAATCGGTGCTGGAGATTTCAGTGATTCCGAAGTTGAAGAGGAGGCTGGACATGAAGAAGGAGAGGTCACAATAGAAGACGCATCAACCGAGTGGTTGATCAAAGCTATTACCAGGATGGGTGCAAAGGCGAAAATGGACATTCTCGTCTATGAGGGAAATCTAGATGCAGAAGAGCTGCTAGATTGGATTAGATATCTTGACACCTACTTCGATTATGAGGATATCGAAGAAGATAAGAAAGTTAAGCATGCTGTCACACGCTTGAAGGGACATGCATCCTTATGGTGGGACGAGCTACAAGCTGACAGACGCTGCAAAGGCAAGCAGAATATCAAGAGTTGGGATCGAATGATTGCAAAGATGAAAGTGAAGTTCATCCCAAGGGACTACCAAAACACTCTGTTCAGGCGAATGCAGAACCTGAGACAGAAACTGATGATAGTGAAAGAATACACTGAAGAATTCTATCGACTGAACATCAGAGCAGGTCATCAGGAGAGCGATGATGAGAAGGTTGCTAGATATCTGAATGGTCTGAGATACGACATTCAGGATGAATTGAGTATGGTAACCATCAGGACGGTAGAGGATGCATATCAGATGGCTCTAAAAGTTGAGGAGAAGCTGAGTCGTAAGCAAGGTCAGCGAGGGCAAGGCAAAAGTCAGCTCAGAGGCAAGACCGTTTCCCAGGAGAAATATCAGAAGCCCAAGGAGGAATGGAAGAAAACTCAGGGTAAAGTTGAGAGAGGTGGAACCTCACAGAGGTATCCATATGTTGAACAAAGAGGACAACAAAATGATCAGCGAAGAGATTATGCTGATGCAAACACTCTTCCTCGTACTAGAGGTCGAGGTATAGGAAGAGGTGGAGTAATCACATGTTTCACATGTGGAAAGAATGGGCACAAGTCTTACGAGTGTCCAGAGAAAAAGAAGGATGGAGGAGAATCTCACATCACTGAGGCACAAAGGCGTGATGTTGAGGCCGAAGACACAGAAGGCGGAAGATTGCTTGTGATGCATAAAGTCCTTTTGACACCCGAGAAGGAGGTGGAGAGCTCAGTTCAAAGGACCAGACTATTCAGAACAGCTTGCAAGACCAAGGATAGGGTGTGCAAGCTCATTGTTGACAGTGGTAGCACGGATAATCTCGTTTCAACTGAGATGGTAGAGAAACTGGAACTGGAGATGACTGATCATCCCAGTCCATACAGAGTTTCATGGCTACAGAAAGGACACCAAGTAACTGTTACTAAACAATGCTTGGTTGAATTCAAGATAGGGGAATATAATGATAATATTCTGTGTGATTTTATTCCCATGGACATATGTCATTTATTGCTGGGTAGACCATGGCAATATGACAGAAATGTGGTTCATGACGGGAGGATGAACACATATACCCTGGAGAGGAATGGGATGACATACAGGTTGCTTCTGATAAAGGATAAGGAGGTGAAGCCGGAAGTAAACAGCACAATACTTCTCATGAGTGGGAAGGAGCTTCTTACAGAGGTGGAGAAGAAGGAAGATCCACAATTCTTTGTGGTCAGAAAGCTGAGGATTGTTCTGACTAGCACAAGAGTGGATGATCTACCAGATGAAGTTCAGGAACTGTTGGAAGAGTTCACTGACATCATAGTGGATGAATTACCTCATTCGTTGCCACCGATGAGGAGCGTGAGTCACCATATAGACCTCATACCAGGAGCTAGTTTGCCGAATAAAGTTGCGTACAGGTTGATGCCGCAAGAAAATGAGGAGGTCAAGAAGCAGATCCAGAATTTGATGGACAAAGGATTGGTCAGGGAAAGCTTGAGTCCATGTGTTGTTCCAATAGTACTCATCCCAAAGAAAGATGGAGGATGGAGGATGTGCACCGACTCAAGAGCGATAAACAAGATAACCATCAGGTACAGGTTTCCACTGCCGAGAATGGATGATCTGATGGAATTCCTGAGTGGGGCAAGGTATTTTTCAAAGATAGATTTGAAAAGCGGATATCATCAAATTTGCATGAGGGAAGGCGACGAGTGGAAGACAACCTTCAAGACAAATGAAGGGTTGTATGAATGGCTAGTCATGTCGTTTGGCTTGATGAATGCACCAAGTACCTTTATGAGGTTGATGAACGAAGTATTGAGGGAGTTCACCAGGAAGTTTGTCATTGTGTATCTGGATGACATACTGATTTACAGTAAATCAGAGGCTGAACACTTGAAGCATTTGGCCATAGTAATGCGGAAGCTACAGCAGGAGAGGTTGTTGATTAATATGAAGAAGTCCTCATTTATGAAGACAGAGCTCATTTACTTGGGTTTTGTTATTTCAACGAATGAGTTGAGGATGGATCCAGAGAAGGTGGATGTAATAAAGAATTGGCCATCACTGAGAAATGTGTTCGAGGTGAGAAGTTTCCATGGACTGTCTAGTTTCTACAGAAAATTCATCAGTAATTTCAGTGGAATCGGCACAACGATGATGGATACAGTGAAGAAGCGGCATAAGACTTTTCACTGGACAACAGAGGCTGAAAAAGACTTCAATTTGTTGAAGCGGAAGATCACAAAGCAACCGGTTTTGGTGTTGCCGGATTTCCAGAAGACATTTCAGGTGAAATGTGATGCAAGTGGACTCACCATAGCAGCGATCTTGAGTCAGGAAGACAGACCAGTTGCATATTTCAGTGAAAATCTAGATGAAGCAAAATTGAAATACTCCATGTATGATAAGGAATTTTATGCTATCATACAAGCGCTGAAGAAGTGGAGGCATTACTTGATACCCAAAGAATTTGTGTTATATAGTGACAATCATGAATTACAGTTTGTGACTCAACAGGAGAAGTTGAATTAGAAACATGCAAAATGGGTAGAGTATATGCAGAATTTCACGTTTGTAATTAAGCATATTTCAGGTACTACTAACAAAGTGGTTGATGCTTTGAGCAGGAAATGTTTACCATTGCAGGAGTTCCAAGTCAAAACATTGGGTTTTGATAATCTCAGGGACATGTACGCAGGTGATGCAGATTTTGCAGAAGCGTATGAAGCAGCTGAGAATACAGGTCTCAGAGATTGGAGCCCTTGGATAGATTATATGATCCAGGATGGATTGTTGTTCAGAGGCAATCAACTGTGTATTCCAAATTTCTCCATGAGGGAGAACCTGTTGAAGGAAAAACACAGCGGGAGCTTAGCAGGACATTTTGGCCAAGACAAGACATTCGTGAAGTTGAATGAGTCATATTTTTGGCCAGGGATGCGAGCAGATGTTAAGAGGTTTGTTGACAGATGTCGATTTTTCCAGCATTCGAAAGGGAGGAAGTAGAATGCAGGTTTTTATCAGCCATTGCCCATACCAGAAAGGCCATGGGAGGTGATAAGCATGGATTTTGTATTAGGTTTGCCAAGGACACAAAGAGGTGTTGACTCTATCTTTGTGGTGGTGGATAGATTTTTGAAAATGGCACACTTCATACCATGCCAGAAGACCAGCGATGCGATGCACATCACAAAATTTTTTTTCAAGGAGATTGTTAGACTTCATGGGTTGTCGAAAAGCATAGTTTCGGACAGGGACACAAAATTCATAGGGCATTTTTGGAGGACCTTATGGAAGAAGCTAGGAACTAACTTGGCATTTAGTTCTGCATATCATCCTCAGACATATGGACAAACAGAAGTGGTCAACAGGAGTCTGGGATATTTATTGAGAAGCTTAGTGACAGAGCACCACAACAGTTGGGACAATGTATTACCACAAGCAGAATTTGCATACAACGATTCAGTGAATCGAAGTACAGGTCAGAGTCCATTTCAGGTTGTATATGGGATGCAGCTAAGGGGAGTTTCTGAATTGCGAGATTCAGAACAAACTGCGACTAGTAGTGCCAGTGCAGAGGAATTTGCTGAGGCAATGAAAGAACTTCACATCCAGGTGAAGCAACGAATGAAAAATTCGAATCAGGAGTATAAGCGCAGAGCAGATCAACATCGGAGACAACTTCAGTTTGAATTTGGTGATCTGGTTCTGGCACATCTGAGGAAGGAAAGGTTCCCAAGGGGAACATACAATAAGCTCAAAATGAAGAAAATCGGGCCATGCAGAGTCCTGAAGAAATTCGGAGAAAATGCTTATGAGATTGAGTTGTTGGATGGCACCGGAATATCTCCGATATTCAATATCGCAGATTTATACCCATACAAGGCTGGAGAAGCAGAGACTAGAACAGAGGAGCCAGTGATCTAGTGGGTGAAACAATTGCCAGTAGCGGACAAGTCGTAGATGGAGTGCATACTGGACAAGAGAGTGGGTAAGAAGACCAGAAGAAAGGAATACTTCGAGTATCTGGTCAAGTGGAAGAATCACCCAGTAGAGGATGCCAGCTGGGAGAGCGAAGCAGTCATATAGAATCATGGACAGACCGTGCAGGAGCTCATGGATAGGAGCCCATAAAATTTTTCAAGCCGAGGAGTATGATGCAGGAGCATCGCCCACGCCAAGCGAGCCAGCACGGGAGTGGAATATAGCTGGACAGGGCCAGTACAAATTTTGAAAACACCTTGATATTGTTGCGCAAACATTAATGCGTGGATTTAATGAAGCGCACTTTGTATATTGTAAATGGACCTTGAGTGGATAGCTCTCGTCCTTAAGTAGATAGTCGGCATTTAATATAGTTAATGCTGGTAGATAGGAGTTTAATTTAGATTTGATAGCTTTAGAGCGCAAGAGGAAAACGGGATATAGACACCCTCATTGTACATTGTAACATAATTTTGAAGAATTGAGAGCATTCATAAGAGAAGAGCACACAGAGAACTGTATGAAGAACACCCATGTACAAACATTGAATTAATAGAAAAAGCTTTGATTCAATTTCATGGTTTGTGTTATTCTCTGTATATTTACGATGTTATGCTCATAAATGTTTGCTTTCTGCCATACATTTTCTTTTATATGCTGTGTATGTGATTTCATGGATTGAATAGAAGTCTGAGAGGGAATGTGAATGAGTTTCAATTGTTTCTCTAATTGAGCTAAGAGATTCCTACAAGGAGTGCAGTTGAATTGTCCGCAAGGAGTGCGTTGACAGAAGGGTTCAATTAGAGTTAACTTTTGTTCTCATTCATCTCAGAAGTGAAGATTTGGCACCGGAGCCATGCAAGGCATGTCAGGCTAGACTAAGACTCAGAGTTGTGATTCTGAGTAGAGGGATTGAAAGATTTCTGCTGCAGGAGTGCGCAGGATCGAAGGCTTCAACACTTAGTCGTGGTTGAAGATTTGCCACAAGGAGTGCGTGCAAGAGTTCTTTCTAAGAGATTTGAAGTCATGGAAGTTCAGGAGGGATAGACCTTCAAATCCGTTGAAGGAAAAGCAAGAAAGTCGGGCCTGGAAGGTTTGCAATGAATGCTACAGGTTTGCGCGCAAGGTGACGAGTTCTGTGGAAGAAGTGGACAGACGAAATTCTCCGAGGAGATTTCACGAAGTTCCGTGGATCGTTGGATCTTGCAGGTGCAAGGAAGTTACAGTGCAGGTGTGGAAAAGGTTTGAAGTTCAGGAGGGCAGGAGCCATTGATCAGGATTACAAGGAACGTTGGTTATACTCAGGGATCGGCATATCGGGAGTTTGTGAGGCGAGACTTCAAATCTATGCAACGGAAGTCGCGATAGTGCGAGGAGCGAAGTCTCAACGGATTTCGTAAATAGTGTGGGCCACAGCAAGGTGACGTGGCAAGTGACGTGAGATATCGGCGTTTCAGCATCTCAGGCATCGGGAGCCGACATAGGAGCTAATTGACCTCACGAGTAGCGAAGTCGCGAGGGAGCGAGATCGCGATATCGACGTTTCGGCACATCTCGTATCAGAGGTTGGAAACTCAAGTGCTTGGTGTCATGAGTTGCGAAGTCGCGATAGAGCGAAGTCCCGACAAGGGAAGAAAAAGTCAGCGTTGACTAACACCTCGGGTCTCAGGGACTCATGAGTATAGTGATCGACAGTGAGCTCGCGAAGCTGGGAGTTCCGATTTCCCGACAAGCAGAAGGAGGGAAGTTGCGCGAAGGAATCTGTGGGTAGATATTTCCCGATAGGAAAATAGAAGAACGCTGACGTTCTTCGGGCCGAGAGGAAAGAGGATCCTGTGAGCAGGCGAGGAGTTGTCGAAGGAGGTAGCTCGCACCTGCAACAATGTGTTGCAGGAATGGGAAACATATTAGAACAACTAGAAACATGTTGTAGCAACATTGTTCATGGGTGTTGCAGCACCTGGAAACATGTTACAGTAACTGGAAACATGTTGCAGCAACATGGCTGGTGTGTGTTGTGGAAACTGGAAAGGTGTTGTAGCAACTGGGGATGTGTTGAAGAAACAAGACCACTTAATGTTACAACACTTATGGTAGGTTGGTGTGGCAACACTCCTTGAGTAGAATCCTTGTAAAAAGATCCTATAAATTTTATCTTCAAATAATGGCACTTGCAAGGAATCAATATTTCCCTATTGGATGTCATCAAAAAAATTCTTCAAGAATCACGTATGCATGGATTGACCTTCTAAATCCTTATAGGACCTATAAAACAATTACAATTACCTACAATAAAACATTATATTATGGAATAAGAGAGGTTATGAAGCTCTCTTCACCCATGGAATATGCAAAAATTGAAAAATAGTGCATATAAGATAGATCCAAAGAAAATATAAACAAAGAAAAAATCATTTTTTACCTGTTGAGGAGTGGTGGGCACCTTAAACTACCCAAAATTGTTTTTCTTATAACTTATTTGTCTAATGTTTGATTCAAGTGATTTGAAATAAATAACAAATTTTATTCATATGTGTATATTTATTATAAACAGTTTTTGAAATTTCCATTAAATGATATGCCAAACATGTTGTGGAACAAGTTGCATGACAGAGTTGCTTTTCATTTTCATTCTAGACCAACAGTCATGGTTTTGGCTGTAAATTTTTTGTTTGATGACGGATAGACATGATTATAGTTGGATGTGAAAGTATATTCATTTGGGTATCTCTAATAGAAAAATGTTTTGAAACTAAGAAGAATTGATGGGTAAAATATGTCAATGAATAGACTAGGAAATAAAGTTTCAATAATGCACATTCAGGATAAGCAATCAAATTTTTGGCACAATCTTCTCATATGATACCAAAATGAAGCAATTCAATTTGTGTTTGAAACTGTATTCATAGGAGGACATATCTTAGAGAAATATTTGGGAAATTCATCCATTAGGTCCCCCAAAAATGGATTGTCTCAACTATGTTCCTGAATTCCCCGTTTGGCATCTAGTAAGTGTTTTAACCATATTTTTTTATTTTGATATCCAAATTGAAAAATCAAATTGGGTTAGAAACTATATTTCAAGGGATATTTTAGGTAGAAATGGGTTTCAAGAATATTCTTGTGTGGTCTCTCAAAAAAGGATTGTCTCAACTATGTTTTTAGTAATTTTAACAAGTCCACATGCTACAAGAATTTAATCAACAAGATATGTCTCCCAATTATGATCTGGATATGCGTGAATTTTTGTAGGCATATGAGTTTCAATATAAGGTATCCACATACCAAATATTTCAAGCATTTAGTTCCTAGATTGAGCAAGATGACCTTGACAAGACTTGGAGAAAAATGCAAAGACAATACATGTATCAATAATATGATAGCAATGGGATCCTGACATAACCATCGTGGGAGTACACAAAGTACCCAATTACTTAGAATATGAAATTATTTGAGGTGCCAAATATGTTTTTGACCAGTTAAAATGTAGAATCCAACTATGTTTTTGGAAAATTTGTAAAAAAAATGTTGTACAGACTTAGGAGTTGGCTTAGTCAAATGATGATTAGGGGCCTAACCTCCCTTACCCCTCATGTAGGTATAATAATATATTTTCCATGTAATAAAAGCCAATATTAATAAGGCCTAGTAATAAGGAAGAATAAGTCAAATGTAAGAAGACATAATAGAAGATTTTGCTTCTAGAATATATTCCTCTAGATTTTTCTTTTGGTAGATAGATTTAGTATAAATAGGAGTCAAGGGCCTGATAATTTTTGTCTTGGAGATTATTGTAATAGAGATCTTCTCTACTCGAGGTTTCCCCCTCGAAGAGGAAAGTGAAATTTTCTATCATTAATAAAGGTGTTATTTCCAGTGTTATTTTTGTATTCTTCTGATATTGATCTAGTTATATCAATGTTGTTCTACCATTGCTTGCTAAATATTTTTGTTCAACATACTATATTATATTTGGAATATTGCAAGTAGTATCAGAGCACTTTCCTCGGAAGAAAATTGTGGGTTATTTTATTCAGGGTAGAGACATATTTTGGAGTCTTAAATATATATATATTTTCCATTCAACGCTTAAATCCACGGTCGAGGAATCATACATGTAGGAACTAAAAGTGGTACTTAAGTGCACATTGTTGGCTACCCTTGTAACCCATGTCGGTACCCCTTCGAGTGGTATCGCGTCAAACAAAACCTATATACGGATCAGCCTAGATATCCTTAATCCCTCCATGGATAAATCGATCGACCACCTGAGTGTTATAGTGCCACCGAGAAAATAACTCAAGAATATACTCTCTAGTACATGGGTAGTCGAGTAGTATGGATAAGGGCATGGTCTAGCCTCCTTAGTTGGTGTCCTAAGATATTGGGCTGAGTACTACTATTGGACCCTGCATGTATATCAGAGAGTTATAGCACAGGGAAAACCCTTGTCTGTAGAAACCCTAAATACCCTAACCCTTGGGATGGAAACAGAAATAGAAAAGATAAGATATATTACCGCGTAATTGTTCCTCCTACATTCTGGTTGCGAAATTACTACACATTTCTTCCTGTTAAGAATCTTAGCATTTCAACACTTTAATATTCTTTAGATCGGAGTATAACTCCACAAGAGTAAGAAAAATGAATTATGGATCCTATTGGAACCATTATTTGAGCCCTATCCCATTGTATTCCTCTCTTCTCCCCAATCGCAGTCATGCCTATCATTTTTCAGCAAAAACAATTCTTGTGGACTCGAACCACTTCTGACCCCCTTATTTGGGCCTTACACCATTGGATTCCCCTTGTCTCCCTAATCGTCGTGATACCCTTCACCCATAACCCATTTTCTATGTGGTTCCACCTATCCTTTTCCATTACCCCCCTTCATCATGGCCCACACCCATAGCTAAGACTTGGAAGCCAGCTTCAATTCCTTGTCCTCTACTTTCACAAAGGCCCAGTAGAAAGTGTTGCATCTCAATGCCAATATTGACACCATCAATAAAAACATGCATTCCTCCATAGATTTAAAAATGGAAACCATCAAACATAACCTCTCTACTCATCTTGCATCCTTCACTGGCATGGTCTCTGCCAAGATTAATATTCCAGCAAACCTTACCTCCTCAGACCCACCTTTTCACAAGGTGAAACTTCCTCCAATTACCAAACTTTTCAATGCAATAACTTTCAGCATGAACTACGCCTTCCGCATGTGGATATGAAAAAATTTGATGGCTCGGATCCCACCAGCTGGGTAACTCAAATGGAACATTATTTCTATTTGTATGGCATTATATATGAGTTGGCCAAAATCCATTATGGTGTTGTCCATCTAGATCAAGAACGTTGGCAATGGTGGCAATGGAGAAAAAAATTCCGCCGAGGTTATGTGTCTTGGACATAATTTGTTACAGAGATTTATGAATGATTTGACACTGACACCAACAATTTAGGTCATTTAAAAAAGTTGAAACAATTTGGCACAGTGGAAGACTTTATGACTTCTTTTGAGTGATTGGATTTCCAGACAGAGGGCATGTCTAATGATTTTCTTCGAGAATGATTTATCAATGGCCTCAAGGATGAGATTTGTTCCCACGTCCTCATGGATCACCCTCAAATTTGGGTGGAAGTTACTAAAAGAGATAAGGAAGAACAACAAGTTGTCTCTTCTCAAACAAAAAAATCCTCCTTCATTCCTCACCCTAAACCAGTCACTCCCCCTCCTCCTTCTGCTCCACTAAAGATCCAGAAATTGACCCAGGCAAAAATGGTTGAATGCCAACTCAAGGGACTTTGTTATAATTGTGATGAAAAATATTTTCTTGGGAACAAGTGTAAGAAACAAAATATTCATGTGGCCATCTATGAGGATTTTTTTGAAGAATATGTCAAGGCTTCCCCAGTGGCCAAGTCACCTAAACTCATTGACATGACTCAACCTTTTGACCCTCCAAAAGTTAAACCCGTCATTTCCCTAAATGTTCTTAATGGATTATTTTATCCCCAGAACCTCAAGCTAATTGGTTACATTAAGCATCGAAAGGTCATCATCCTAGTTGATAATGGAAGAACCCATAATTTTATTCATCATTGCATTTCCCAAGAAACTAATTGTTATATCGGAGCAGTCAACAAATTTCAAATCATGATTTCCAATGGTAGGTCCATGAAATGTGGGGGGTGTTGTGAAAATGTGTGTCTCCAAATTGGTCAATACCACATGAAATATCATATGTTTTCTATCGACGTGGGTGGTTTTGATATTGTATTGGGTGTCGAATGGCGAAGGACTCTGGGCCCCATTCTCATGGATTTTAAGGAATTAACCATGCAATTCAACCAGGAGGGATAGAATTATAAGTTCCAAGGCATAACATTAGGTTCCTCTAAGATCATCCTTTCCCATTGCATGGAAAATATCCTCAAAAAATTTCATTCCAGTATTATTGTAGAAATCCATTCCATTCACGCCACTGAGACACCCTCTGTGACTCCTGACCTCCAATCCATCCTCTATGAAAATCAACTTGTTTTTTCCACTCCCCAAGGCCTTCCTCCTTCCCTTGGTGTTCATGATAATTCCATTACCCTTGTCCCCAGAAGCCTTCCTCCCAATGTTCGTCCATATTGTCATCCCTTTGCCTTGAAAATTGAAATTGAGAAAATTGTTCAAGAATTGCTTGTCGCAGGTGTTATATGTCATAGTACCAGGCCTTATTCTTATCTTGTGGTCATGGTACTTAATGAATAAGTATCTTGGCACATGTTTCTTGACTTTCTTGCCCTCAAACAACTCACCATCAAAGACCAATTTCCCATTTCTATCATTGATGATCTCTTGGATGAATTAAGTGGTGCACAGTTCTTTACTAAACTTGATCTTCGTGCTGGCTACCACCAGATACAGATGAAATAGGTTGAAATCCCTAAGACTTCATTTAAAACTCATGAGGGCCACTATGAGTTCTTGGTCAAGCCCTTTGGATTTTGTAATTCTCCCTCCACTTTCCAAAGCCTCATGAATCATGTCTTTCGTCCTTATCTTCATAATTTTGTCTTTTTCTTCTTTGATGTTATTCTCACCTATAGTAAAACCTAGACAATCCATCTTTCTCACGTGGATCAGGTTCTTCATCTACTCTCTTAGCACCAATGTTTCCTCAAACAATCTAAATGTTATTTTGGAGCCTCGGAAGTTGAGTACTTGAGTCATGTTGTTGGAAAGGAAGGTGTTAGGGTGGATCCTAAAAATATTGAAGCTATGCAGGATTGGCCTCACCCCAAAAATCTCAAAACCTTTCGTAGTTTTCAAGGATTAATAGCCTATTATCACAAGTTTTTTAATACTTATGGAAATATTGTGGAACCTTTAACTCATCTCCTTAAAAATAATTCTTTCACTTGGAATCCAATAGTTGAACAGGCCTTTCTTGGCCCACTCCTGTCTTGGCCCTTCTTGACTTCACAAATACCTTTGTCTTGGAATTTGATGCTTTTGGGAGAGGAATTGGAGCAGTCCTTATGAAAGATGGTCAGTTTTTGTCCTTTACCAGAAAACAAATGTTAGAGAGAATTTTGGTCTAATCTATCTATAAAAAGGAAATGTTGGCTATTATTCATGCAATGGACCTCTGGCGCCTTTATCTATTAGGGAAATGTTTCCAAATTAAGTCGGATCATCAAATCCTCAAGTATTTTTTGGAGCAACATCCTTCATCCCCGGAGCAACAAAAATGGGTGATTAATCTATTTGGATATGTTTATCAGATCATTTACAATACAATGTGGTTGTTGATGCTATTTCAAGAAAATATGAAGATAAAGAGTCCATTTTTTTCCCTCTCCTTCATTGTACCATATTAGCTCCAAGTTTTTCACTAGGAATGGCTACAAGATCCCAAATTTTCGCATTTGATCCAACAATTACAATCCAATTCTCAAGTTTCCCCAAGGTACTCTTGGAATAATGATGAGATTTGATACAAAGGATGTATGTATTTAAGTAAATAGTCACAAAATTTAATCCACGATGCTTTCTAAGATTCATGTTGCACCCATAGTGGGGCACTCAGGGTTTACTAAAACATATGACCAGGGAAAACGTTATTTTTTCTGGGATGGTATGAAAAATAATGTTCACACTTTGTGGCAGAAGGTGATGTTTATCAATGAAAAAAGGGAGAAACAGTCAAATATCCTCACACACTACAACAACTTCCTATTTCACCCACTATTTGGAGGGATATCTCTATTGATTTAATTGTTGGATTACCTAAATCGGGAAATATGTCAGTCATCATGGTGGTAGTTGATCATATTTCCAAGTATGTTCATTTATTTTTTCTTCAACACCCATTTACTGCCTCCATTGTGGCTCAAATTTTCATGTATCATGTCTTCAAACTTTATGGCATGCCTCATTCTATTGTTTCTGATCAAGATCCCACTTTCACTAGAATTTTTTGGTAAGAAATATCCAGGCTACAAGGCACCCAATTGCATCTCAGCACCACCTATCATCCCCAGACTGATGGTCAAATTGAAGTTGTGAACAAGTTTTTGGAAACATATTTGAGGTTTTTTTCATCTGAAAGACAAAATTAGTGGGCTCAATGGTTACCACTAGTTGAACAGTGGTACAACACTTCTTACCATATAGCTACTCGCATGACTCATTTTGAAGTAGTATATGGAAAAAATCCACCTTCATTTCTCTCATACATGCCTGGTGTCTCAAAGGTCCAGGAGTTTGGCCAAAGTATTACAGTTCGTGAGCCTATTCTCCATACCCTCAAAGAGAATTTGGTCATGGCTCAGAATCGCATGAAGAAACCATCATATCAGTGTCACTCTGAACATCAATTTGTTGAAGGAGACCAAGTGTTTCTTTAACTCCAAACTTATAAGAAGACTTCACTCAAGGCCGAACATTTTCAGAAAATGGCACCCAAATTTATGGTCCTTATACAGTTCTCAAGCATGTGGGATAGGTGGCCTATCAGTTAGCTTTTCCCAATCATTATAAGATCCATCATGTTTTTCATGTCTCCTGCTTAAACGAGGTGATTAGAACTAAGTGCCAAACTGAAACCAACCTCCCCAAGTTGGATGAAGAAGGATCCAGTTGGTTTCATCCACAAGCAGTCTTGCACCAGTGTGAGTGTTGTCTCCATCAGCGCACCATCAAGGAAGTGTTAGTATAGTGGAAAAATACAACTCTAGTCGATGTCACCTCGGATCCAGCTACCATTCTGCAGCAATTTCCTTATCTCAAGCCTTGAGGACAAGGTTTTTTTTTAAAGGGGAGGGCATGTTAGGGACCTAACCTCCCTAACCCCTCATGTAGATAGAATGATATATCTTCCATGTAATAAAGGCCAATATTAATAAGGCCTAGTAATAAGGAAGAATAAGGCAAATGTAAGAATACCTAATAGAATCTTTCGTTTCTAGAAGAGATTCCTCTAGATTTTTCTTTTGGTAGATAGATTTAGTATAAATAGAAGTTGAGGGCATGATAAGTTTTGTCTTGGAGATTATTATAATAGATATTTTCTCTGTTGTAGGTTTCCCCCTCGAAGAGGCAAGTGAACATTGCTATCATTAATAAAGGTTCTCTTTCTAGTGTTATTCTGGTATTATTCTGATATTGATCTGGTTATATCATTGTTGTTCTATTGTTTCTTGCTAAATATTTATTTTCTACATACTATATTATATCTAGAATATTTCACGATTCTCCCATCGTTCACTTGTAAGACTGTGATTTGGGAAATATAACAGTTGGGAACCAACCATACCTTTGGGCCAAACATTTGTATAATATTGATTGGGAACATGTTGTACTCTAGGTCCAAACATTAGTATATATGTAAATATTGAACCATTGATCATCCCATGGACACAATCCCATATTCCGAGACACCTAGGTACCTAACCATGGTGATCACCAGTTCTTTAAGAGAATTGTCTAGATACAAGATGTATCAATTTAAATATTACAATATTTATTGTATGACAACCATTCACGAGGAAAAAATTAGAGAATATGAAACATGTAATTCTATGGATAGAACTCAGTTTAAATCTATTAGATTATGAGGCTCCTTTTTTCACTTGAAAACTGTGATTTTGGATAAATATACCAGCTGAGAACCAACCATACCTTTGGGACAAACACTGGTATAAGGATGACTAGGAACCTATTGTACTCCAAGGAAAAACATCAACAAGATGTAAATATTGATCCATTATTCATCATATAGACATATTTCCATCTATCGAGACACATAGGTACCCAACCATGGTACTTACCAGTTTTCTAGGAGAATACTCTACATACGGTATGTACCAACATCAATCCTACATTATTTTATTCACCTGCCACTGTGGACTTATGGTGAAATGGTATTTCACCAAGAAAATAGAGGATATGAGACATGTAACCACACTTAACCAAGCATACTCAAAAATCATTTTATACTTCTGTCAACCATTAATTCCTTAAACATTGATTCATTGATTTAATGAACAATTTCCCAAAAACAAAGAGAATGGATGTGTTGCAGAAAAGAACCATGATTTATTGGATGGAAAATAAATGAGGGATGGAGGAGGAGAGGGGAATATGAGAAATAAGAATGTCATAAGAGTGTAGGAAAGAGAGGAGAATAGATGGAAAATAACATCCCATCCAATATTTTTACTTTCATGCTCAACAACAAAATTGTAATTTGAAAAGATCACATATCATAATCAAACTTGAAGGCTTTGTCATCCCCTAGGCTCCTTCTCTTCATTTACCGATGATTTTCTTTTTCCTACCAAGCTTTCTAAAAAAGAGAGATTAGTACTATGGGTAGCTCTTTATGCACCAGAAAAGAAATATTTAGTAACTCAATCAATGTATCTAAGTAAACAAATATTATTCAAACCATTCTAAGAATGAAAATGCACCTATAAATTTCAAACCAATGCAAGAATGAAAATGCATCTATAAATTTCAACCCAATGCAAGAATGAGAATTTACCTTTGATAACTCCTTGGAAATGACACCAAAAATGACGGGATTTTAAATTACATTTCAAATTTCTCAAAAAGACAGTTAGAAATAATGTGTATTTAATTATAAATATAGGTTTTGTATGAAAATTGTGAGTTAGTGTGCATTGTATATGCATGATACACTCTACTCTTCCACTAGTTTGTTGTGTATCCATAGTATCAATGATTACTTTTTCCAGGAGAGTATATATAGTTCACAAGTTTTGGAAAGCTTCTAAAAACTACAGGAAATAAAATCCACACTTACTGGAAGGAAAGTAAAGTAAGATAATTCAACCAATCTAGAATCCCTTAGGGTTGTGACCTCAATTGAATGTAATTGAAATTTCAAGAAATGAAAGAAAACTGATATAATTCAACTGGCCTGGAATCCCTTAGGGTTGTGACCCCGATTGAATGTAATTGAAATTTCAACTAAGCTAATTTGGTTGGCCTGGAAGCCCTTAGGGATGTGACTCAAGTTTGAATGTATTGAAATTTCAACTAAACTAATTCATATGAAAAACTAAACTAAACTAATCCTTTTCAAGATTATCATTGTCGTTACTCATACTAGAAAACTTAACCATTATGTTTATCATGTTTATTAAGAAAAAGTAAAGAATGCAATCCCACATGAATGATCAACTACATAAGAAAATACAGTCTCGCATGAATGATTAATTGTATGAATGAATCGAATTTCACAAGAATAAATTAACTACAGAAACAATTGAATAAGTCCTTCATGAATGACTAATTGCGTAATTAAATTACACAACTAGGAATTAAATAAAACTACCTACAATAGTCTACAACATTTCATTCTATTGGAGTGGGCCCTTCCTCTGTAGAACATGTTGGAGATATTACACACACCTATGATATTTTTCCTTATTTTCCTATGTTTATTATTCATTATTGAGGGTATCCTATTTTTTACTAACCTCTCCTACATTCTAGGAGAATATTCTCTTCAGTTGACTAGCGGAGTGGAGCTATTAAGGGTAACTTTAGTTTTATCTCCAAGTGACCTTGGGATCATCACCATGAATGCACACTTACCTTGGGATTATCACACAAAAGGTGCATTCCTTGTGCATGCTTTATATCCTCCTCATTTCACTTTGTTCTATCAGTTAACTGAGGATTGCATGACTAGTTGAGTAGGATGAGGTGGCAGTTAAGTCGAGTAATTGCATGTGTGTGTCCAGATCTCTCTAGACCACCACTATGGCGCATTGGATTCTCCTCTATTGTGCATTATTTGATCCATGCAGAGTATATCATGTGTATTTTATCATTCTTTCATCTGGTTAATACAATTTAACCATTATTTTATTCAATGTTTTCTCTCTTCTTCTCACCTTTTCAAGTTGTGTATGTTCTTTTGCTAGCTAGATATTATGTGCAGGTATTCACCACTTCTTATAGAACAAAGTGTTGATATTATTTGACATCAAGACTCACTAAATTTGCAACATTAATTAATAAAATTAATTGATCTACAACTAATCTACAATACAAATAAATTAATTCTAATTACATATTGCAGAAATTGTAAAACTAAAATCTAAATTAAAATGAAATTTCAGAAAATATACTTTTATTCCATCATAAATTGGACTTTTTCTCCAAGAGTCCCACTATAAAATGGAGAAGGAACTATATTTTATGCATATATTTGTTTGAAACAAATAATAAATGAGATGCACAAGTTTCTCATGTGGTTTTCTAACAATTAACAAATAATAAATGAGATCCAAAAGCTTCTCATATGGTTTGCTAACAATTTACTAATGAATACATAATTCCAAGATCCTTCCTAACAACTTGTCTAATAATTCCAATATTCTTACTAACTCCTCTTGAATTTGGGATGCCTTTGAAGTCAAATTTGAATTTGGAGATGTAGGTTATAACAACTTGGTTAAAACACATCTCGACTGGCTTTTAATAATGTTTGACTTCTTAGATACATAATATATTCCATGGAGATCTTCAAATCTTGTGCAAAAAATCAAATATGCACCCATATCCACCAACAAAATGCTTCCTTTGTATTCAAACTATTAAAATCATAATTTGAGATAGCCAACGAATAAATTGTAGCTACCCAAATTAAATCAGAAAATATGAAATTGTAGAAAAACAAATTTATGCACATGAAAAATCCATTATTCATAATTAAACCATATAACTTATATTTGAATATATTTTTCATGGTCGGTGGTGATTGACGATTGATTTATGTGGAGCAACAACAATTGATTTTGCAACAATCAATAGACTAATCCATTTTTCAAAGTCAAATGAAAAATATGTTGTTTCTCTAATATTTAATCAAAATTCACACGAAATACTAAGGAAATGCAATGGAAAACACTTTGGGTCTAGATCCTGCACACAAACATTAGAATGGACTAATACAAGGTCATAGGTAAGCGAAAAGGGATAAAAAATAGGGAAAAGAAGATGTAAAAAGATGGCATTTATATGGTCTGTCAATCTCTTGTGTTTATTTGTGAATGTGTGTGAATATTTATTTATGTTCTCTATTTTTATGAGATCTAAAATAAATTAAGCTTCACATGAAATATTTTAGTATTTTATTAGATCTTTTGTGATTAACTATCCAGTGGAATATCCATGGCAACTTACAGATCATTTGATTGCTTCCTTTTTTTTACATATGTGCATGGCAGAAGATGCATGTTAAAGGGAAGCCAATCATGTTTCATGTGATGTTTGGAGTACATGTTGAGAATTTGACATTCTTTCCCCAAAAACACATATGCAGGTCTCTTGGTTTTATTATTTTGAATAATTCGTGTTGATATTTAACACTCTTTACTTAATAGAAACTTCATCGGATCACTTTCATCTTCAAACACACTCTCTTTTGTGATTTTCATGTTTTGGAGATTGTTATTTGAAATTATTTTGGGATTAAACTCCCCTACTTTCATGGCTCATGCATGACCTTATTTTTGGAAATAGTTTTTTCTTTGTTGGTTAAAAAAAATTGCATGAAGGATTTTTTGAGGGTTTTATTAGGAGGCTACAAGTGTAAAGGACTATCTATTGTAAACTCAATTGCACATTGTTAATATTATGTTCCCTACAAAATTAAATATGGAGAGTCGAGGAGGGTCATTACAGTGCTTATTTGGCCATATTCTTATCATGTAATCCCCAAGTGCATAATAAGGTAGCATGTTTGAATGTCATATTTTCTTGATCAAATACATGAATGATTATTTTTTGACACCTTAGTGATCAATTTATTCTTTCAAGGTTATCTTAGTGGTGTGAACCTTTAATGGGAATCTTGTGATCCTATTGAGTTATGATGGTAAACATGTCATGGTTATTCCATGCGCATGGTCACATGGATTGTTAGTGTAGGTCCATAATGGTCACACACCTATATTTATGGGCTATGACTAAGTTACTCTAGAAGGTTTTCCATTGTTATTTGCATTGTTTTTTATTGGAGATTCTTCTTTCACAACATTCTAGGATTAAGCATACCATTCGTTGGTCTTAAGGTTTGTACCTAACTGCTAGAGGGAAGAGCTAGGCCACCTCAGTTGTTGGAATGATTGGTTTTTTTATGGGTTTGAATGGTTTTTTTATGGTCAGTTGATGGATGGGTTTTCAGGGATAGGGATCTAGTTGGGTTGTTCAAAACATCAAATACGAGGTTTTCCTTAGATAGTGGCATGCATCCTGGTAAGTAGATAACAATATGAAGATAAAACAAAGAAAATACTAAAAAACATACAATGTGTGACTTGTTGTATGAACTTTTAGACTTAAAATGATATTTTAGATCCAAAATATGCACCTAGACACAAATCTTCCAATAATGTTGTATGACAATAAACTATTCGTTGAAACAATAACTTAAATTAGATTGCATGACAATCAACAGTTCATTGAGACAATAGCTGAAAGGGAAAACAAACTAAGATTTGCATATATTTTAATTTACATCTAGATAAGATAATAAGACAAATAAGAGTTGAGAAAAAACGTTCTGTCACCAAAACTTGTATTCATCATCTGGAAAACTTAATATTGTTTTACTCAAGGCATGGCCAAATCCTAATTCTTGATATCCCCCCAAGAACTAAACCCTTTTACATTCAAATATATATCTATCTATCCTCATCAAGAGAGGGTTCAATTACCTATCTAGGATCTCAATTATGGAGTTCAACTTTACACTACAACTAGATCTTGTAGATACAAACTTAACTTCCACTCCCTAATTACAATTTGTAAACATTTATTTAAATTGAGTGGAGTTGGGTTGAAGTGTCACTTCATAACTCACCATCAATTCGACCTTAACAAAAAAATTGTTCTTATAAAAAAAAATAGCAACTTATTACAAGTGGAAGAATTACCTCTAACTAAACCCAACAAAATTCTAACAGTGCAACTAGAAATTATTGTTGATAACTGAAGAAAAATATGCATAGAAAAAGCCTTCATAAGTTGTAGTTGGAAGTTGAATTTACATGCATTCCCACGTAGACCAAAAAATGGAGACCAGCCTTGAATACAAGTGGATCAAGATGGCACGAGTATTGAATTCCTTTACCTTTTGACATCAGTATATAATTATATTATCTCCTTCAAGAACATTCAGGTTTTCTTATTTTTCTTTTGTAGCTTATAATATTTTTTCTGGAGCTTGGTGTGTTGCAACTCGAGAGCCTAGTTTTGTTGCTTTAGATTCTGTATTTTTTGCCTCATGTCATCATTTTGTTTCTTGAGATATTGCACCTGGTGGTTGTCATCCATATTCCTGTCACATTCAACTTTTGGCTTGATTAATGTCTTTACTTTGCTTCCATTCTTGAGCTCATGCTCTTCTTCTACAACAATTTTATTTAGGTCAATGGAAAGCTTGGATTTCCCTAGTATGATTTCATATATGGGTGCATTCTTAGGTTTTTTATTAATGGTGTTTCTCATAGGTTCCTACACCATTAACACTTTGTCTTTTATCTCTATCTTGATATCCTGTAACATATTCTTAGGGACCTGGTCTACATCTGGACTTATGTCATCAAATTCCTGATCAAGCTCTGGGCCAGTGTCCACCACATTTTGTTGTGATTCTAGATCAGCAGTGTATTCCCTTTTCACAACAACATATTTTACATATGAGGTCTCCCCTTCATTGTATTTCTTCCTAGTCTTTTCCCCTATCATTCCTTTCAATGTATGTATAGACATGTCCTCCATATTGGAAAATTCAGAGAGGTCTTCTTTAGTATCACGATCCTCAATCACTATGGGATTTTGGTATTTTAAGGATGGATCAAACAATTCATTGTAATTCAACCTCAACTGGTTACTGAGTCTGGTCTTTCTGTTGGGTTTTCTTGGCATTCCAGAGACTTGGATCCCCTTTCTATTTTTTCTCTGTTTGGTTACAAGGGAATCTTCAAATGACACAAATTATACTGCAACAATATCAGGAATGGCATGCTCAGTCCTCCTCTGTTTTCTTTTTTTTATCTTGGGAGTTATGTCTTTCTACAAAGTAGTGGGCATAGATTTTTCTTCAGCATGTTCAAGATACAATTGGCCTACTATGCTGGTCTATTCTTATGCCTGTCATATATAGTTCATGACATATACCTTGTCACTTTCCCTTTCCCTCTGCTTTTGTGTGGAGGACCTCAATTGTCTTTGAGGAGTTTCCTCCCTTGGTGGAGTGATTGATATTTATTTCCTTGATAGAGTCCTCTCTCTTTTAGGTGTGGTATTTCCTTTGGTTTGATGGGTGGCTTTAGATGAACACCCAGGTTTAGGAGAAACCCTATATTCCTGGTTAAACTCATCCTTCTATTCTTTTGATTGTGGATCGACCTCATTCTCTTCTTGTAACCCTAAAGACACCATAAAATCTGTCCAGGGAATTTTTATTTCATTTAAATCAAAGAGAACCAGTATTTTAATGAACCCATGGTGATATAGGCTTGTATGCACATATTCTGGGTAATTTTGGATTCTCTTAGACATTTTATTTAATCTCTTAAAAAAATAGAAGGGAGGGTTTAGTTCATTGTCACCATTTAAGTGCATGAGGAATATAATGTTATAACAGTGAACGATTGAGAATCTACCTTCTCCTAAGAGATACCTTTGAAATTCAGTGAAAATACCCCTCCACTCTTCTATAATCCACAGGATTGAGATGCCTTGGATCTAATCATGGTTTTGGTGTTCTTCCATTATAAACTTATTGCATATTTCAGCTGGAAATTTTCCTTTTTAAACCATCTCTCACCAGTGATCCAAAGAGTACACACTTCAGTGATGAAGTGCTCTGTAATGTGAATGGTGGTGTCCCTGAGTTGAGTCTAACACCCATTGAATTTTTTCTCGAATATTAGGGCCACTCTTGTGTGATGTCCGTTGAAGGAGAATATAAATTCAAACCATTCTCCTCTAATGAATATATCTCTTATTTCTGGTATAGCTTTGAACAGTTCGAGCCTTGTTGGATCTATTTTGTTCAATTGCCAACATTCTTGGGGTGACGCCATTGAGTTCTAGATGCTCCTGTTGAGAGTGGTGATCAAGAATATTCATATTTTTTGGTTTACATACCACCTGCAATGATAACCACACACAACCATACAATAATAATAGCTCGAGACACAAACATGCATGATTTTAGCATGAAATTTGTTATGATAGTTGAACTGGTGGAAGCACGCATGAGTGCACTGGTAGATTTGATCACATGTTGGGCACCAACACAATGTTTTTTTAACTTTTTAAATATTTTTAGAATGTTAAAACTCATAAAATAGCACTTTTTCTATTGATTGCAAGAATGGGGGCATTCTTGCAAACACTTCCCTTTTGCATCAATAGGCCTAAGTTATCCTTTTTTCAACCTAATAGTAACATAAACATGGTGATGTGAATTATTTAATTCAACTAATAAATTGAATTGACCTTATAAAGAGAAAGGAACTAAATAAAACAAATAAAGGATGACAAAAGAAAATTGAAATGACTCAACAGATCATGAAGAAAAACTAAGCAGAAACTAGGTTGACAGATGGATGATTTGATTGGAGGAATAGAAGGAAGAGGTGCAAACCTAGGATTTAACATTAGCTCCAATTGGGGGTAGAACTATAAATTACCTAGCCACCCTCGGGTTGGTATATGCTACCTCAAACTGTAACATACCCATCCACCCATAAGCTGGGCACACTACCTCAAAACTCACTTCTGAACTAATTTCGAATTCGGATAAATTTCTAATTAATAAGAAGGAATGAAATATTCACATGCAAAGCTCAAGATTCATGCTACAACATAAATAAATGAGACATATTCCATGCATAGCAATAATCAGCAAGCATGCATATTGTAGATACTAATTTCAAAGATAAATAAATACACAGCAGAATAAATATTATTGGGCACATACCTAACATGGAGAAAAGGCCCATTTTTTGGAGATAAGGCCAATATTGTAGAAGGAAAGCTAGCAAGAAAAGAATCATGTGCAAGGGAAAGCCACATGCAAAGGACGAAAGTGTGCAAGGAGTGCATGCAGGAAAACCTAACCACATTAGGGTTAGGGTTTTTGTAAGAAAATGTAATGGCTGATAATCTGAAAATTAGTATAAATAAGCACCTAGGAGGTCTAGGTCGAGGTTCCCAAGTTTTTTTATGTTCGGTTAAGGAAACTGCTATAAGACCTGATACCATTTTTGTAAGTTGTTGAGTTGTAGGAGAGTCAAGTAGATAGATATTGAGGGTAAGATCATGGGATGAGGATCCTGGTGCGATCTAGTTAGCCTCATAGAGGATTGTGGAACCTATTGTGAGATTGTATGATTGGAATTGTAGTGGAATTATGATTGGAACCATCTATTATAGGCAAAGATTGAAATTTTTTTGAAAAAAAAGGAGCTTGAGTTTGCGTAGAAAGATAAAAGAAACCCTAAATTAACACCATGCAAATATTTGTACAAATACGGGTTTAGCAACTTGCATGAGGTATTTTTCTGTGATTTCCTTCATGTGTTGCAGGAGTGTCTATTGAGGTTGAAATAAAACCAGCCTATGAATCAAATTAGACAGGTCGAGTGGAATCCTATGGAGATCACGTAGTTACAAAAAGTTAACAAATTTACATGCGCAATAGATTTTTGGATAGACAATATTGTTGCAAGGCTTATTAAAGAATTTTCAATAGATACTAAAAATTCTTACAATGCAGCAGAGAAAGAGTTTTTGAAGGGACCCAGAGGTATTTTTATCATATCTCTCTATACTTCAATCAATATCTTACTGTATAACAAAGTTGTGACGACTATAAAAGCAGACAGCTAAACTTCCCTGCATGCATGGGGGAAGGGGGGGAATCACTGACAAGAGGTAGAGAAATGGAGGAAGAGATGGATAAGGGAAAGAAGGAGGAGGCCAAGGACCCAATCATGATTGAGAAAGATCAGATCAATAAGATCATGGCAATGGCTGGAAAAACATGCAGTGGAGTACCCTACCAATATAAGATGAATAATAAGAAGAGATCCATGGCAGATAGAGAGGGCTTGGCGAGTGATGAATAATAGGTAGATGATCTCTGGACTATGGAGAAGATTGAGGAAATATTTGTGCACAACATATGAAAGGAAGACAAGAGTTCCAAGGGTAGGAACAGAAGGCATACTTATTATCCATGTCAGTGCCAGTGTGGAACCCATAACCCCATGTTCGAATAATTCACTAGGAATAACAACACCATTTAGACAACCTAATTTTAGTGGAAGAAAGACAACTGAAAGTACATCCATCCAAGGAGAAGCAAATAGAGGAGCCATTTTAGGAAGTTGTATTCAAGTATCTACACTGCACAAAGGTAGTAGTTCATCATAGTTTAATATGGAAGGACATGATCCCACCATTAGGTTACTATAATTTCGGGGAGAGGCATATGAGGACCGTGGAAAGAATTTATTTATCTGCGAGAAGATATGGGAAGAAAAGCACATTACAAATGACGATGCAAAACTTGCACAGTTATCCATCACACTAAGAGACTGTGCACTAGATTGGTACATGAGTCTAGTTGTAAAAAGTCCACCAGGGACAAGACGGACTATTGCATATGTCAAGAAGCTACCGATAAATGAATTTTAGAAGCCTAGTTGAGAATATCAGTACATGAATGAGATGATTGAAATCAGACAGAAACTAGGTGAGTCTATTTGGGAGATTTATCATAGGTTCAAATGATTGAAGGGTAAATTGAAGTATGTCATGATTGATATGCAACATATACATCTCTTTGTGAATTCACTGATACCACACCTGAAATACCCTTTGAGGCAGCATAAGTTTGAAACTCAGAAAGAGGATCTACAGGCATCTCTAAAACTGGAAGAGAACTAGTATCAAAAGACAGATCTAGCAATAGAAGAGATAAATGAGGATCTGAAGAAACTCACATTTCAACTAAACCATAATAAGGTAAAAGAGAAAAGAGAAGTTATTTGGTGTACCACATGCAGGATAGAAGGACACCACAAGAATGAGTGCCCAAATTTCACGTAGTACATGGAAACATGGATACCAAACCCTTTTCCAATGGCAAGACCATGGTGCGAGATCTATAAAACACAAGCATGATCCATATCATTTTCTAATTATGCATAAGTACCAAACACTACCCAAGAATTCATACTGCACTTTTTGCAAATCAGTAGGTCATGATGACAAATATTATAGGACAATGGAGTTGATGAGGGAAATAACTTTGGATACCTATAGGGTGTAGGCATAAATAATGATAGGGAAAACTGCACCACATTTCAACCAAGTACCACCTCCATATAACAATGTGCAGCAGTAGTAAAACACTACGCAACCTCATTATAACAATGTGCAGCCACAGTATAACCCCACGCAGTATAATCAGGTGCCTCAATACAACGCACCATGAGCATATCGAGGTGGATGTATGTCATGATTGATATGCAACATATACATCTCTTTGTGAATTCACTGATACCACACCTGAAATACCCTTTGAGGCAGCATAAGTTTGAAACTCAGAAAGAGGATCTACAGGCATCTCTAAAACTGGAAGAGAACTAGTATCAAAAGACAGATCTAGCAATAGAAGAGATAAATGAGGATCTGAAGAAACTCACATTTCAACTAAACCATAATAAGGTAAAAGAGAAAAGAGAAGTTATTTGGTGTACCACATGCAGGATAGAAGGACACCACAAGAATGAGTGCCCAAATTTCACGTAGTACATGGAAACATGGATACCAAACCCTTTTCCAATGGCAAGACCATGGTGCGAGATCTATAAAACACAAGCATGATCCATATCATTTTCTAATTATGCATAAGTACCAAACACTACCCAAGAATTCATACTGCACTTTTTGCAAATCAGTAGGTCATGATGACAAATATTATAGGACAATGGAGTTGATGAGGGAAATAACTTTGGATACCTATAGGGTGTAGGCATAAATAATGATAGGGAAAACTGCACCACATTTCAACCAAGTACCACCTCCATATAACAATGTGCAGCAGTAGTAAAACACTACGCAACCTCATTATAACAATGTGCAGCCACAGTATAACCCCACGCAGTATAATCAGGTGCCTCAATACAACGCACCATGAGCATATCGAGGTGGATACAGAGGTGGAGGACAAGGTAGAGGAGGATTTGGAAGAGGTAAAGCTCTAGTAGTATGTCATAACTACCAACATCCAGGACATTATGAAAGGGCATTTCCACTCCCACCTATGACATGTATGTACTATTGCGCAACAAACCATGATATAGAGGAATTCCCAACACTTTTGAGGAAGATTAAAGGAAAAAGGAACCCGAACAATCATAATTTTAGTGGATATCTTGAGAAGTCAGGGATGATGGAATAAATATCAACATAGTTACACGCAAAGGAGATAATACAAGAGTTGACGTAGTAAGATAGAAGCCAACACAACACCAATGGGTGAAGAAGAATATTGAACCATAGAAAGAGTTTGATACGGGGAAAGAAAAAGAAATATTCAAGAAGTAAAGACAGGAGTTCCTCAAGCAATATGTTGCCTCTACATCAACTGTGTAACAAACTCAGAATGTACCAATGTACAAAATTCCCTCCTCAATGGACCACACCAGTGAAATACAATCTGTAGATAAAGTAAGTTTCATAAAGACCTTTCTACAATCTTGTGTTAAACTACTGAATGATCCATCATCTGTTAAATTTTTTCAAAATATGTTAAAAATATGTAACAAAGAGGAAGAGAGAAAGTTAGAACAGAAAACAGACAGTCGCCTACATACGAGGAGGACAAGCAGAGAATTCAGACTAAATGCCAACATTGGATATTTCAATATGCGGGATATCATACTGGATTTAGGCTCTGAGGTAAATGTGTTACCCAAGAAGACATGGCAATGTATGGGAGATCCCAGCTTAGGCTGCTCACCTATTCAACTGAATCTATCAAACCAACACGAAGTTCTACCAATTGGAAAGATAAAAGGTGTGACAGTAGATCTGGATGGAGTGTGCACTAAGGCAGACTTTGAAGTGATAGAAATAGTGGATGGCACAACACCTTATCCAGTATTGCTTCGGATGGATTGGGAATTTGATAGACAAGCCATAATCAACTTGAAGAAAAGGAATATTACATTTGAATCAAGAGAATACAGGCTCATTGCACCATTATACCCATCAGAACGAGAAAGGTTTGTAGAGCCCACTTGTTTAGATCTGGAAAAACTCAACTAGTTATACAGAACCACCACGTGCGAAGAAGATTATGTCAACCCAACTGCAAATGGGGTACTCAGCTGGAGGAGCATCAAATCATGTGCATCTGAATTAGATATAGGTTTGAATAATTGGAAACATATATTACATGAAGTGTCTACAAGAAGGTTCACAAGAATAGACTGCTCAATAAGATGGGCGGGTACTGAGATGAGAGAACCTCCCATTTTTCATGGAATAAATGATTTAGAAGAATTCCTAACAAGATACGAAGATGAATTGTTAGAGAATCAGAGGTTCTTATCCCTCAACATTTCACTCAAGGAAACACTTGCAATATGGTGGGGTGCACACAAAGAAATAGTTAAGGACTGGTACCAATGTAAGTGATTACTGTGCATTAGATTTAGTGCAAAGCATGGGAGCAATAAGGTGCAAAGATATGATGGACAAGGGACACTAGAAGAACATTTAGAGAGGTGTAGAACACTATGTTGGATGACACCACTGGAGGAATGGCCTCATCACTTCATCCATACATTGGAAGGAATTCCAAAAAACTGGTATGTAGACCAAGAACTATGCAGAAGCACTACAAAATGGACAACATTACAACAAAATTTTATAACAACCTTCTCATTTGAACATGAGAACCATAACATGGAAGAGGGGTGATATTTATTGATGAACCAGAGATTGAACTCATGACAGAGTATCAAAAATAGAATAGACAGACAGTCAAGGAACTATTGTCATGTTATCATGTGGAAGAAGAAGCACTAGATGAAGATGACTCGTGCAACATTTAGATTATAGAAATTGAAGGTGAACGAGGAGTGGAAGGTCCATATTTGGAATCATAAGTATTTTTTTCACCTATCAAAGTGAATAAAGTCAACATTGGCACAACTGATAATCCTGAAATGGAAAGTATTGGAGATTATTGGGATGAGAAAACTATGGAAAAGGATAAGAGATCTATTGTGCGAATACAGTGATTTGTTCCCAACAAATTTTACGAACATGAAATGAATAGCAGGAGAACTAGGACAGATGAAGATGCCTCTAAAACCTAAGGCTAGATTTGTCAGAGAGAGACCCTATAGACTAAATCCAATATATAAGGAAAAAGTAAAAGCAGAAATTGACAGAATGTTAGAAGTTGGTATCATAGAACTAGTGGAAGAATATAAATGGATAAGCCCTATGGTAGTTCAAGAGAATAAAAAAGGGGGGATAAAGATTTTTTTAGATCTGAGGAAACTGAATGATGCTTTTCTACATGACCATTTCCCTACACCTTTTACAGATGAATTCCTAGATAATATGGGAGGCCATGCATTACATTCCTTTACAAATGGATTCTCAAGTTACCACCATATCAAGATAGCCCTAAAGGGCAGGTACAAGACCACTTTTTCCATAGAATGGGGATCCTACCAGTACACAGTCATGCCTTTTGGGTTGAAGAATGCATCAGCCATAAATTCAAGGGTGGTAATAGCTTCCTTTAAGGAGTTCATACATCAGTTTCTAGAAGTGTATTTGGATGACTGGACTGTATATAGTCTATTAAAATATCATGTAGAAGTATTAACTCTAATGTTGGAAATATGTAGGCAGTGTCAGATATCATTGAATATCAAGAAATGCATCTTTGGGAAACCTTTTGGAATATTATTGGGCCATATAGTGTGAAAACAATACTTGCTAGTAGATCCTTCCAAGATTGTAGTTATTTTCAATTTACCACCACCAAAATCAATGCACCAGTTGAGAGAACCATTGGGACATACAAGCTACTATAGAAAATTTATAAAAGGGTGTGTGTAGATCACTATGACAAGGGACAAATTGTTAAACAAAGATACTAAATTTTAGTGGAATGAGGACTTTTAGAAAGGTTTGGACACCCTAAAAGAAAAGATGGTCACAACACCTATTCTAGTATTCCCATGTTTGGAAAAGAATTTTCATGTGCATGTAGATGCATCAACTATAGCACTTGGATTAATTCTCGTGCAACCAGGACCAGGGGATTTGGACCATCCTATATCATTTACAAGAAGAAAATTGTTAGAATCAGAGAAGAAATTCAATACTACAGAAAGAGAAGGCCTAGATATGGGACTTTAGAAGTTCAGAAATTACCTACTAGGAAAACACTTTAAGATGTTCACAGATCATTCATCCCTTAAATACCTAGTCATCAAGCGAGTGTTGGGGGGGAGGATGTGTATATCTCTATTATTATTTCATGAATTTGATTTTGAAGTGATAGTCAAACTAGGGAAGCTCAATGCAGGACCTGATCACCTATCAACGGTAATGAATGGAGAAGAACCTACCAATTTGGAAGACAACTTCCCTGATGCACAATTATTTTCAGTCCAAATAATTGATGAATATTTTGTTAATATTATTGAATATTTGAGTATCGGGATTGTGCCACAAGAGTTTAACACTAATCAGAAGAAAAATATGGCAGTCTAAGCTACAGACTATCAACAAATTGCAGGACACTTATATAAAATGGGCGCAGAAAGAATTTTGAGAAGATGTGTACTAGAACATGAGAGCCCTAAAATTTTGGCAAAATCTCATGAGGGAATAGCTGGAGGACATTATGTGGGAAAATCTATCACGCAGAAGGTATTGCGCACAAAACTATGGTGGCCAACAATTCACAAAGATGCTAAGGAATATTGTGAGAGATGTGATGTATATCAGAGGGTTCATAAAGATAATAGAAGGGATGAGATGCCCGGAAGACCACAAATAACTTTGTAGGTATTTGACAAATGGGAAATGGAATTTGTGGGACCAATTAATCCACCAACAAGAAGGTCAGGAGAAATATATATCATTACTGGAACAAAATACTTAACAAGATGGGAAGAAGCATTGTTGGAGTTACTTGTTAATTCACACACACCTAGGATTTATTTTTCCTAATTTTTTTTATTTGTTTATTAATCATAATTAGTCATTATCCAGTCTCCTATATTTTAGGAGAGAATATTCCACCTGGACAATATTCTCTTTCAGTTCACACTTCAGTTTGACTAGTTGAGTTGAGTTTAGATGTTGCATTGGGTTCATCACCATGATAATTTGACCTTGCCTTGGTATCATCACTAGAGTGGCGCAGTAGCCTTGATTCCCTCAATTAAATCCTCACTACTCTTTCTTCAGTCAGTTAACTGAAGACTAGTTGACTAGTTAACTCAACTAGGTGGCAGTTCACTCTCGTAACTGTTTGAGAGACTACAATAGGTGGCAGTTCATTCCCATAACTGTTGGTGTGTGTCCAGATCACTCTATACCACCACTATGGTGACTTGGTTCACCTCAAGTCGAACTCATTGAGTTATACAGAGTATATCATGTGTAAATTATTCATTATTCATAACGGTCAATGAGAATTCTTCCATTCTTTCTCTCCTTCTTCTTCCTTTTCCAATTCTCTCTGCAAATGTGTGTATTATTGTTTATCTAGATCTATTCTATGCAAGTTCAACACATTTACATGGTATCAGAGCCTATAGACTGCTAAGAAAAATCTACACCCAATTTTTTGTAGGTACAAAAGATTGAAGACAGTAGAAAGATGGAATTCCAAAAAGAATTCATTCTTACACCTTACAACTATTTTGCATAGAAGGAGAAAATAGACATACATCTCCAATCTAGAGGGTTGTATAGGTTAACCATGAATACAGATACAGATCCGACATCATCCATAGAAAAATTGAAGTACTTAAAGCGCATGGATGAGGCACTCGGAACAATTTGCAGTCTTATTTCTCCTGATATCCTTTTTCATATATCTTCCTGTAAGACTCCCAATGAAGCCTGGACCATATTAGAAGGGATATTTGGAAAAAAGGATGACATGAGGGGACAAATGATGGAGGTGGAGCTTCTCACATTGGATCCAAAAAGCTTCAAGAATATCCAAGATTTCTTCACAAAATTCAAGGATTTACTGTCGCAACTCAAAGCTTGCGGGGTTGATAAATCGAAGGAGGAGAAAAAAATGGTTCTCACCATTCTCTCCAAGATTGGTCCTGAATTCTCAATATTCGTATCTACATTCCATACTGTCAGATTCACCTCTGGAGCCACCTAGAAGATGCCTTCTCTTGACGACTTTATCGAATCCCTGACACAAGAGCAAACCAAGCTCATCAACATGAGCGCAATCAAAGGCCCAAGGGCGCATGCACTCACTATGCATGATAGCAGACACAAATATCATACATCTAAAGATAAATATAAGTGGAAATCCCATGCACATACAAAGAAGGAAGGGTACACAAAACCCTTCACCGATGCCTCCAGATCTAAAGGAGAAAAGGGAAGAAAAGGAGAGAAATGCACATACTGTCACAAAGGATTCCATTTGAAATCCGCATGCATGAAATAACAAATAGATATGATGTATCAGATACTTCAGAAAAACAACCTTGGATATCACATCCCCGAGGGTGCAAAGAAGAAGAAACTAGAAGATCTGAATTCCAAGAAAGGGAATTCTAGCCATGCCTTGATTGCCATCAACTCCTCTCCCGATGCTTGGATCGTAGATTCAAGAGCATCACATCACATGGATTCCTCAGAAGAAATATATTCTTCATTGGATGCATACAAAGGTCCTCCTATTCTAATGGGGGACAACTCTTCTGTCGAAGTCACCGGCAAAGGAAGGATTGAACTCACCAACAGAAGTTTTGAGAATGTGATGCAGGTTCCCAAGCTTTTTGTCAATCTTCTCTCCATGTATCAGATGATGAATTCTGGCACCTAAAATAAATTTGTATTCACACCAAATGTTGCGTACATCTACAAAATGTAAACCAACTCCAAGGGTTCTATCGGTGAGGTAAATCATCAGTCTAGATTGTATACATTTTCTGAATTCATTGAACCTGATTCTGCTTTACTGCTTACTCATGTTGATGAAAGTAGTAGGATATGCCATGAAATATTTGGACATTTGAATTTCCGATACATGCAACATCTTAGCAAGAACATATTAGTTTATGGTCTACCAGACATCCATTTCTCCAAGGGAGTATGTGAGGGATGTGTTCTCGGAAAACACCCTCAAGAGAAATTCGACAAAGGAAAGTCTCAGCGAGCTTCCGCACCTTTGGATTTGATCCACAGTGACCTCATGGGTCCTTTTTCACATCCATTGATCAACAAAGTGAGGTTTGTTCTCATTTTTTTTCATGATTTCACACATTTTAATTGGATCTACTTTCTCAGGCAAAAATCTGCGGTTTTTCAACACCTCAAAGATTTCAAAGCTTTGGTTGAGACACAGTCTGGAAAGAAGATAAAATTCCTCTGAAATGATAATAGGGGAGAGTATGTGAATCATGAGATCCATATATTTTCCATGAGGCAAGGATTTAGTTGCAGCATACAATTCCCTACACTCTGCAACAAAACAGAGTCTTTGAGCGAAAAAACTGATCTCTAAAGGAGATCGCATCTTGCATGTTGCATGCAAAGTCACTACCACAGATACTATGGGCCAAAGCACTTAACTATGCAACATACATCCAAAAAAAATCTCCCCATAGATCTGTCAAGGATAAGACCCCCTGCGAGGCTTGGAACGACCTCAAACCCGAAGTGACCCACTTTCATATTTTTGGTTCACGTGCATGGGTCCAGATTCCTTCTGAAAAGAGGAAGGCACTTGATCCACAAATCATTGAGTGCATTTTGTTGGATACCCTGATGGTGTGAAGGGATATCATCTTATTGATCTTTCCTCAGACTAGCTCATCATTGAGTGTAGTATCCAATTCGAGGAAAGTGTATCACATGTACCTCAGAAGCCACATGCAGACACCTTCACTCTTCCACCTGTTTGAGATGATGAGAATGCACATGCTGAATATTCTTCAGATGAGAGTTCTGATTCAGAGGACTCAGATGATTCAGATTCATATTTAGATTTGGTACTGTCAGATGCAGAGTCAAAGCATCCAGATGCAGTTGCAGAGCCAGAGTAGAGGCCCAAGTGGGCATAGACTACTCTTCAGGATGCAGGGGATATTGTAGGTGATCCAGCCGATACTAGGAAGAATTGATCTATTTTCGAGGAGCCTCCTATTGCACTCACTACCATTGAACCATTGCCTTCCAGGCATATTTTCTTGGCTTAGTCTTCATATCCACAGTCTTATGGCGAGGCTGCTAGAAATCCCTTTTGGGAATCCACCATGCAGGACGAGTACAACTCCCTCCTCGAGAACCAGAATTGGGATTTGGTTCCCCTTCTTTATGGGAGGAAACTTGTAAGATGCAGATGGGTCTATAGGACCAAGAGCGTAGTGGATGGATAGATCAGCAAATACAAAGCTAGGATTGTCGCCAAAGGCTTTCAGCAGGTTCATGGTATTGACTATGATGAGACCTTCACTCTAGTAGTGAAGATGGATTCCATTCGATTGGCCCTTGCCATTGTGGTAGCCAAGGGATGGGAATTCCATTATATGGACATGAAGAATGCATTTCTTCACAGTGATCTCTCTGAGGAGATCTACATGGAGCAGCCCTAGGGATTTATGCAGGACTCATCTTTGGTCTGTCGACTGAAGAAGTCAATTTATCGCCTCAAGAAGGCTCCGAGGGCCTGGTATGCCAAAATGGAATACTACCTATTTTCACAAAACTTTGTACATTCTAAATCAGACCTGAATGTATACATGCTCATGATGGACGATTCACTTCTACTTTTAGTTTTGTATGTCGATGATTTGTTGATCACCAGTTGCTCGACTTGAACGATTGTTGCAGTCAAGAGGATTCTTCATGACAGGTTTCTGATGATGGACATGGGTCCACTACACTTCTTCCTTGGACTTGAGATCAGTCAGGATGCATCATGCATCAAACTATCTCAAGCCAAGTATGCACGAGATCTCCTTGAGATATTTCACATGACAGACTGCAAGTCTTCTCCAACTCCTTTCCTATCAGGAGTCAAACTTGAGGATGGTGGGGAGACTCCACTGGTTGACAGCACATTGTATAGAAAACTAGTGGGGAGCTTGTTGTATCTCACACACTCTAGACCAAACCTCTCATATGCAGTTGGCACAGTTACCAGGTTCATGCAGGAGATGCATGAGCTACATTAGAAAGCTGCAAAGTGTATCCTTCGATATGTACATGGCACCATCACCTTTGGGATTCATTATACAGTAGACTCTACATCAGATCTCATTGGGTTTACTGATTCTGTTTGGGCTGGCGATAGCATTGATCGCAAGTCCACATATGGTTACTCACTGAGTCTTGGTTATGGGCCTATCTATTGGTCAAGCAAGAAGAAAGATACCATTGCTCTATCTTCAGCCAAGGAAGAGTACATATGGGTAGTTAACATAACCATTCAAGCTATGTGGCTACAAAATTTTCTCACTGATTTGGGCATTCAGATTCATCGATCGATTGTCATCTGGTGTGACAACCAAAGCATTCTGAAGTTCTATAGAGATCCAGTTCAAAGACAGTGGATGAAGCACATCGAGATCCACATGCACTACATCTAGGACTTAGTACATGAGGGGATCATCGACTTATAGTTCTATCCTTCAATAGAACAGACGACAGACATTTTCACGAAGACCTTCACTGAGCAGAAATTCCATTCTCTGTGAGGTCATATTGGAGTGAAGGACATAATTTCCTAGCAAGTGTAGTTCTTCTTTTTACATACTTTGTACCTTGAGGGGGGGGTTTCCCATGAGGTTTTCCCTCTTTCCTCACTTATTTTCAGTGTATATTTTGTACTTGGGTACCTAACATGGCCTCATTGTCAGGACCTAATATTTATTTTCACCATAGTGATGTTCGAGGGGGGGTGTTGGAGTTAATTGTTGCTTCACACACACCTAGGATTTATTTTTCCTAAGATTTTTATTTATTTATTAGTCATAATTAGTCATTATCCAGTCTCCTATATTTTAGGAGAGAATATTCCACCTGGAGAATATTCTCTTTCAGTTCACACTTCAGTTTGACTAGTTGAGTTGAGTTTAGATGTTGCATTGGGATCATCACAATGCTAATTCAACCTTGCCTTGGTATCATCACCAGAGTGGCGCATTATCCTTGATTCCCTCATTTAACTCCTCACTACTCTCTGTTCAGTCAGTTAATTGAAGACTAGTTGACTAGTTAACTCAACTAGGTGGCAGTTCACTCTCGTAACTGCCTGAGAGAATAGAATAGGTGGCAGTTCACTCTCGTAACTGTTGGTGTGTGTACAGATCACTCTAGACCACCACTATGGAAACTTGGTTCACCTCAAGTCAAACTCATTGAGTTATACAGAGTACATCATGTGTAAATTATTCATTATTCATAACGGTTAATGAGAATTCTTCCATTCTTTCTCTCCTTCTTCTTCCTTTTCCAATTCTCTTTGCAAATGTGTGTATTATTTTTTAGCTAGATCTATTCTATGCAATTTCAACACATTTACAAGCAGCACTAGTAAAATACTACAGCACAGAGACAACAACACACTTCTTGTTTGAGAAGGTGATCACTAGATTTGGCTATCCAAGGATTTTGATGAGTGGCCAAGGTACTCACTTTATCAATAGCACTATCAAGGCTATGACTAAGGAGTTTGAAGTCTATCATCATAAGAGTACACCATTCCATCCTCAAGCAAATGGAACAGTAGAATCCTTCAATAAGATCTAGGAGAATGCTCTGACAAAGATATGCAATGTCAACAGGGATGATTCGGATTTGTACCAACAGTACTATGGGAATACAGGACTACATGTAAGACGCTGAAAATTTACACACACCATTCATATTGGTGTATGGCTAGGAGGAAATAGTACCATTAGAATTTTTAGTACCCAGCATGCACGTAGAAGCAATCACCAACCTGACAGAAAGGGGTGTAGTAAAGGAAAGGATCAATCAACTGATGGAGATGGAAGAGGATAGGATTCTGGTAGGATTTCATCAAGAAACACAGAAAGAAAGAGACAAATCTTGGCATGACAGATATATCAAGAGGAAGATTTTCAAGGATGGTGGCCTAGTCTTTCTCTATGATAGAAAATATTTTCAACATCTTGGTAAATTCAAAATGCATTGGTTGGGGCCATATGAAGTGAATACTTTAACAAATGGGGGATTTGTACGGTTAAAATACTTGGGAGGTACATAAATGAAAGGAATGATCAATGGGAGTAGAATGAAACTATAAAGGGATGGTCAACCTCCTAACGCTTAAAAGTTACAATGCAATAATAAAACATGTACATAGTGTACTATAATAGAAGTTAAGAGAGAAAAATGAGAAAAAGAAATTAAAAAAAAAAAAAGAGAGAAAAATAAGCAAAAAGAAATAAAAAAAACCAGAAAATACAAAAATATTGGGAAATACATCACACATTAGAAGCGGACTCAGCGCGACGAAAAGAAAAATGTCTGCATGTAGCATATGGGTGACACACGACGCACTAAGGAAAATTTACATCAAAGATACGTTGATCCAGAATCAGATCCAAGAGACTGATAGGGCTCAAAAAGGATCAAAAATGAAAGTTCTTAGAATCGGCTGAAACCAATTCCATTGCATCCGTCTCGTCGCGCTGATTTCGGCCATATAATCACTTTCTCAAACAAACACTATATGCGAAAGTTATTGCACTCTGACCGTTTTCCCAAACAGGCAAAAAGTCAATAGGTCCAGTCAAATGCTGACATCAGCATGACATCAGTAGTGTTGACATGGTAGAGGCAGTTTGCGACAAGTGGTAGCCCGAAAGAAGGTGACTGGTCAGTGACAGGGATCCACCCAGCAGTTGACAAGTGACAGTTTGTTGATGAATTGTTGGGTGCCACATGGCCCAGTCATGGACTGCCACGTGGCACCATGGGATTGGTTAATTGGTTCATATGGAAAAATGTTATGGAGTCCATGGGGTTTGATCCCATGACCTCCTGGGTCAACCCAAATCTTGACAAAGTCCCTCCACCAATGCGCCCTTGTGTTTCTTGTTTAACAAGGATCACTTTAGTTTAAATAAAGTGTACTAAAGTGAAAAGGGGAAAAAAGGGGGCTAGGGATAAGCCCTAGGCCATGGTCAAACTCCTGCACATGACCACAACCCAGTAAAGGAGGGCGCTCCCTCTCATGCGCACCCAAAAGATAAGCACCAGCTCCAAGATCCAGGGATATCCCATGAGACCAGGGGGGCGCACTCCAAAAGGGGCCTAGCCCAGCTAAGGCATCCTTTTATTAGCCCCTGATCCCATACAAAGTGCCATAAGACTAGGGGCGTGTGCCCAGTTAGGGGCTTATCCCTTTTATTTGCAAAAAATGGGTTTTTAACATTAGAAAATGTGATTTTTTAGTGATTTTCAGGCCTATTAATGGAGATTTTGGTCATTTTGGGGGAATATTGGGCTCTTTTTGAGGCCATATTTTGGGAGGAAGTTGGGGATGGATAACCAACTTCAGATCTATAAAAACCAGGCCTATTTGAGGCCATGGAGGGCAGTCAGAGTAGAGTTATGATGAAGGGAAGCCAAGCCAAAGCCATTTTTATGCAAGGAAGCTGTTGAGGAGCAGATGTTTACAGGCCATTTCTGGGAGCTCCGATCATCCGTTTTGTGTGCCATTTCTTTTGATGGGTTCTAGAGATCTGGAAGAACATGACCAGATCAGTCTTGTAGCCTAATGGCACTGCTACGATGTATTTTTTGAGCTTTGAACAGAAATAAAGAAGCCTCCCCCACTGAGACAAAGGCTCAGAGATGTAGGCAATTTTGTTCCGAACTCCATTATCACTTCTCTTGTTATGGTTTGTTGTTCTTATTGCTTCAGTTCAGATCTGTATACTATTTTATGGCTGCTATGTTTCTTCATTAAATTCATCCTCTTTCCTTCATCTTCATAAATGGTTAATTAACACATGCAATTAAAAACTCAACCACAGTCATTAAAAGATCTTTTCCGGATCATACGCGGTGCACTCAAAAAGTTCAGTACCACAAAAAAGGTACCAATGGTCCAGAAAAAAAAGAAAAATGACAATTATGGCGAAAAGGCACCAACTGGCGGCATTTATGAAATTAAACGAAACTTATTCATTACATTAATCACATCCATAGAAGCTTCTTCGAGAAGCTTCACAACATTGATGTCATGCCCTATATAAAGGATAAATGTGGGAAACTTACAACTTATTGTGAATTTGCAAACTTATAGTGTTAGAAGAGAACACCGAGCAGAGTCGACTTGATGAGTGCACAGTGTGAACCAGTCGACAACCATCCAGTGAAAGCATCCATTGTCCATGATGGCACCTCCAAAGATTGGTGCATCGATCCAAACAACCAAAAAAACACGAAGAAGGGTTACGACACCTTACGCAATCGGTGAGTTCGAGCCAAAAATCGCACAAGGGGGTGAATTCGTCAATGTCAACGTAGTTCCCTCACCACACATAAAACTAGAAATCCCCACACTCGTGGAGGAAGAAGTCCAACCTCCAGTAATGACTAGCATGGATATCGACCCACAGGATAGTGCACAGGGCCGATACGCCAAAGATGCAGGAAACCCATAATGACCTATAAGGGCCGAAGGAGCCCACCGAGGTTGTCGCATTGAGACCACCATCTAGCATAGGGTTTTAATAGTAGTAGGAGAGTCTGTTGGAATACATTACCAGCCATTCAGATTCTACCACAGAAGAGAGATAGATGGAGGTTGGGACCTCAAGTGAGCCACCAAGAAGAAAGGGAAAACAACCCATGGTGTGGTCACCACACAGACTGACCGACACAACAATAGTACTATTATGCATTAATGATGGGGTGTAGGCCACACCTTCCCGTCTAGGATACTTGGAAAGGCTATGGTATTCAGACCATGATGTGGTTGATGATGGAAAATTCCCAGAGTTTGTGTAGCAGGTATACCTCGACAGTATAGGCACAAGCCCCTTTGGTGACCCAATTCTACAACCAAAACCATGGGTAACCGGCTTGGCCAACACAGACATCCTGAACTTGCTCAAAATTCCCCATTTTTGTAGGAGGAAAGAGGTAAACAAATGTGTCAAGCAATTGATGGCGGCCCTCCATGGATGATTCCTATGGTTGGAAGAGCTCATCTCAATAGAAGAGGAACTAATTGCATCCATCACAGGTCTTTCATATACAAGGAGATTCCCACGCAGTACCTTGTTGATAAAACAAAGGATAAATCCCTAGCCAAGGAGATGAAGAAAACTTACGACACAGAGAGGGGCTCGTATGGGACCATAATCAAGAGGATCAGCAACGCAGCAACAAGAATGGCCTCCAAACACATGGCATGTAAGATGCTCATAAAATGTCACAAGGAGGAAGTCCATGTTAGGGTCATCACAACTGCAACACAGTGCGTCAATGACACTATGCTTAGTTGGGCCCCGTATTTATTGAAATTGTTCCTAGAAGACTAAAACGACATGTAGGACTTGGGAACAAAGTTCCATTATTCATAGTTACTCCTTTTGATCGCATTGATTGGGTGGAGGGAGCCCCCATACTCTCATTTTTTTGAGCGGATAGGTCGTTATTTCGAAACGTGATACATATCATTGGGGAGCACTTCGGACCCCAAGCATAGAAGTGCCAACACAAGTATATTTTCATGGTACTTCAAGGAGATACAAGAGAGCATTGAAAATAGTTGAAGAATCACTCCAAAAGTGGTCGCACAATATAGGGAGATGGCCAAATTCAAAGTGACAAAGCATAATATGTGGATCCAAGTGCACAGGGATCTAGGGAAGGAGTGGCTAAAGGTAATATATTGCATCACAGAAGAGGATGTAGAAATAGCCATTGTGGATTAGAATGACGATTGGAGGATTCAAATACTGACTCAAGAGGTTCCTAAAGGTACGGAGGTAGATGCAGGGCCAACGAAGACACTTGCAAGTGACACATCTATGCTCAAAAAACCAATGAAGTCAGGGAAACCTAGCCAAAAGCCAATGTAGCAGAAGAAGGGGAGTGCACCGAAGAGAGCTGTGCACGTAGTGGAAAAGGACACTTACCCAAGACAAAAGGAAGAAGGGGTGGGGGAAAAAACAATGCAAGAAGCGCCCTCATCATCCACCCCACAGGAAATAGGGCCACCAAGGTGGTCGATTATACACATGGGGGGGAGCACAAGAAGTCCAAGGTGCATAAGAAACCACCAGAATACACTATCACTGAGGATGACGCATATCTCATGGAATATAAAATGTAGGACCATGCAGTGGAAGAATTTGAAGAAGCCCAGCACCAAAGAGGAAGAATACAAGATGAGATGGTAGGGATTAAGCAGCTCAGCGCAAAGGCCTGAATAAACAGTAGTAGAGACAAGGACTATGTCGAGTGAGAAGGACATGGTTTAAATGACCTCGTAGGTGAGTCTGACGTTCAAAATGGAACCTACCATGCCACAGATGGATGATGCCACAAACCAAACGCCATTGAAGGATCTGGCGCAGGTAGAACTTGTATTAGCAAGAATACCTACCAAGAAACTATACAGGCTCCAAGTCAGTGTCACATAAGAGGTACAATCACATGCTAGAACAGATGTAGAAGACCTACAGGAGGAGAGAAATGGCAAGGACACATTGGAACTGGTGGTCGAGAAAGTTAAGCTCAAAACCAAGGAAGAAAAGGAGCACACAAAGAGAATAAAACATGGTGTGATAGTAATATGCAATCATATCCTTGACAGTGTGTAGGCAGAGAACATAAGTAGAAGGGAGAAACTCAAGCTCATTTCCCAAACCACTGAACACTATAGGCAACAGATTGAGTATTTGAAAGAAAATTTCACTCCTACAACTCCTCCCGAGGTCTGAGAGCAGAGGAAACAAGAAGCGACACTCCAATTAGCAGAACTGGAGAAGCACATAAGCATAGCAAAAGACTTGTTTGACTGATCCATGTAGCTCTGGATAGCACTAGAAGAGGATGAGCAGGTCCAATAGTGGGACCAAGAAGAGGGAAGGCTTAGTGCAACCATACAAGAGCTCAAAAATAGAAAGAAAATAATGATCGTCATAGAGCGTCTAAAAGGTAATCAGGACTTGAATAAGCTACAAGCATATTTAAAACCGCGCTGATACAAAAAAAGGAGAGAGAAGAGAAAGTAGAACCCCTCCAAGATAAAGCAGTGCAAATGATCACAAATCTTGAGGAGGAAAAGAAGAGAATGGTGTAAGATCACATAGAGAGCACAACATTGATTCAGGAAGAGATCACAGTGCAGTCAATAGAGGAACTTACAAGAAAAGTCTTGTAGGTCAAGACGCGAGGAAGGGAACTAGCAGAGAAGTTCAAATTTTGGAAACAACCGTAGGAGTGAATGCTAACTAAGTGGATCAAGACGAGCTACATGACAGTTTTGGGGGCCTATTGGGTCCATACCTAACATGGAGAAAAGGCCCATTTTTGGGAGATAAGGCCAATTTTGGAGAAGAGAAGCTGGAAGGAAAAGTAGCACGTGCAAGGGAAATCTCCATGCAAAGGAGGAAAGTGTGCAAGGCGTGCATGCAGGAAAATCTAACCACATAAGGGTTAGGGTTTTTGTAAGATATTGTAATGATTGATAAGCTAAAAATTTGTATAAATAAACACCTAGGAAATCTAATTCGAGGTTACTAAGTTTTTTTTTGTTCGGTTAAGGAAACTATTGTAAGATATGATACCATTTTTGTAAGTTGTTGAGATGTAGGAGAGTCAAGTAGCTATATCTTGAGGTTTAGTTCAAAAGATACCTAGCTAAGGATCCTGGTGTGATTTAGTCATCCTGATAGAGGATTGTGGAACCTATTGTGAGATTGTAGGATCAGAAGTGTAGTGCATGCAGTGCCATCTACTAAAGAATTCTAAATAAAAGAGCATAAGAAGGCAGATCTTTGTAGGCGTAGCCCAAGAGGGGGTGAACCATCATAACACATGTGTTATTTGTTTTGATTATGATCTAGGTGGATATCTGTCACCACCCACCTATTCCACTGGCTCGAAAAACAATTTTCCATCTTGTTTGTTTTTCCACAGTTTTTCGGGTTCCAAACTTTCAGGGTCGTTTTGAGGCCCTAAACGACATTTTTGGGGGATTTGTGGCCCAGTGGAATTCTAAAGGAAGTATATTGGGCCAGTTGAAAATTTTTATTCTCTTTTATATCTTTCCAATGGGCTATCGTGCGCCTAAAACAGAGATCGTATGCAAAAGTTACAACCCCGGGAAGTTGAAGTACTAACTTACCCAAACGGTGCCCACATGACTTTTGGCACTTCATCTCCTAGGGTTAAGTTTTTGGATGTCTAGGTTTTTTGACATTCTTGTTTCTTGTAAAAGACCTTTAGAGCCTCATTGTAACCATCTTCTTTTGAATGAGCGCAACCCTCGCATCTCTTCTCAGAGATAAGCCGCCACCATTCAGCGAAACTTGTTTTCCGCTACATTTTGCAATTTCAGCTTATTTCCTTATTGAATAGAAAACTAGTTTTACTGTATCATTGTTATTTTGTGTTAAGAATATTTTAATAAATTGTATTCATTTCGTTATGCTCATAAAATCTAGATCAAATTGATTGCATGTTACCTTCTCTAAGTAGTTAGACTATGAATGGGTGAATGGATAAATCTGTGATATCTGTTATAGGTTAGAACTATTAGAGAGCATGCATAGATTCAACATATAAAAGAATAGTAAAAAAAATATAAATAAAAACTAGGACAAGGCCTATGAAGATTAATTGCAATCCCAGATCCCCACTCTTTCTTAGATTGCAAGCATCTGAGCATTGCAGTGACCCATAAGTCTATCTCGGGTGAGACTACATAGTACATTTTGTGTGTTGTGTTGCCTTCTAGTCTACCAAGAGGGTCAATAGTTTTAGGGGGTTTTGTTGGAAACATGTTCAGATCTAAACTTGGGTCAACCCAAGACTAGGAAGAGAGAGTAGTAACCAAAAAATACATAGGTAAATAAAACCATGACAGAGAGCACTTATCTTTAATGAAACGAATCACCAATTGGATGCAAACCAAGGATGTTCTACCCAACCATAGAAACTTTTGTTCCAAGTCTCAAAAAGAATGTCACCCCGAAGCTAGGGCTATCAATCCACAAGGATGGTTCCAGAGTATCACTCAGCTTCCCAAACCAAACAACATTCCATCTCTCACAAGATTTTCAGCACACACAGCAATCCAAAGTACATCAACTCTCTTCTACCCATCCCGCACAACCCAAGAGAATGGACCCCCTTCTCTTCCACGCAGTCTATCAGGTTTTCCACCTCCTTCCAAGGCTCCAGTGCATCTGGTCAAGAATCTCCATCATGGGACTCTCAGGATCCATAACTGTGGGAAAAACTGAACACATGCCAATTCATATTAGACATCTAGGCATTAATTCATGACTAGAATACACTAGAATTCATTACAACCAACAAAACCATGGCTCCTCTCCAACAATTCGTTTTTCTTTCCCAATCCAAAAACACAAATGAGGAATGACGAGTGGGTGAAAGAATGAATGGAGAGAGAAAATAATGAAAGGTGTGAACAATGAACAATGATAGAGTGAGTGAAGAAGATGCTAGAGTTTAAGCTATTATAAGGTTACTTTTCAATTTACTAGATAACCATAGAATATATAGGATCATTGAAAGAAGCACAATCACAAGAGGCACGTCATTTATCCTGGGAAACCCTCATGGGGGAGAAAAACCAGCAAAAACTTCTTTAATATAAATAGCCAATACAATGCCAAGACAATAAACAAAACACTAGAGAATATCCTTTCCCAAGTAATGTGCCTCTCTCTCTTCCTTCTTCTCCAACTAAAGCTACCAAACATACATTATGGATGATCGAATGAGTGAGTGAACAAATGAGTGGTTGGATTCCTTTATTTATACAAACTATCAGGCGGTGAAAGGAGGTGTCTCTTCATTGGCAGGATCGATTTCTCTTTCTGGGTGGTTAGAACCACTTTAATTTTCCTAGGGGCCGACTTATCAATTTGCATATTACAATTAGGGTTTGACCAATCCACAAAAGGGGATTTGGTCATTTAAAATGCCCGACATAATCAATACACAAAAGGGGATTGATATAATGAATAATACATTAATAATAAATAGAATACTCTTTGCAGTTACAATATTTCAACACTCCCCCTTAACAAGAAGGGTGTTCTACAACATCATCGGGAGAGAGAGAGGGAAACATCATCAACAACATCTGGAACACTGAATGGAGTATCTATAAATCATCAGGATTTTTTATCATCAACAACACAGCACAAAGGCTGGATCATCATCAACATCAGCACTAGGCTGAGAGTTTTCAGCACGAAGCTGGCTACACAATATCATCAGCACGAAGCTGGCATCACAGTACGAGACTAGAAACACAACATCATCATCACAAAGCTGGAATCATAGCATGAGGCTGGCAACACATCATCATAGCATGAGGCTGGAAACACATCATTAGAGCACGAGGCTGGAAACACATCATCACAGCATGAGGCTGGAAACACATCATCACAGCATGAGGTTGGAAACACATCATCATAGCATGAGGCTGGCACATCATCATCATAGCACAAGGCTGGCACATCATCAGCATGAAGCTGGAATCAAAACACAATGCTGGCAGCACATCATTGCTCCCCCTTTCGAGGGAGGTCATTTCAGACTACAACAAGCTTATCTTGAAAGTGATAAAACTTTACATGAGATAGAGTCTTTGTAAACACATCATCAACCTATTCATTTGTGCTAACATATTGGAGCTTTATGGCTCCTCTCTGCACCATATCACGAATGTAATGATATTAGATATCTATGTGTTTTGACTTGTCATGGAACACAGGGTTCTCTGTCATCTTTATGCAGCTCTGGTTATCACATAGGATCATGGTTGCTTCCATCTCTAGATCGAATAGACATGTCAACAAATTCTGAAGCCATATGGCTTCACAACTGGCAGAACATGCATCAATGTATTTTGGTTCTATCATGCTGAGAGAAATGCTTGATTGATTCCTACTATGTCATTAGATCATGGTTGACCCCAGACTAAAACAACATCTTGAAATGCTCTTTCTGCCAGAGACACTTCCAACCCAATCTGAATCAGTATATCCACTCAGTTTGAATTCATGATCTTCATCATAACGGATACCAGAATCTAATGTACCCTTAAGGTACCTCATCACATGTTTTGCAGCAACTAGGTGCACACGTCTGGGATCTACTAGAAACTGACTCAAGGTCTTCACAGCAAAACATATATCTAACCTGGCGTTCGTCAGATACATCAACGATCCAATGATTTTTCTGTACAAAGTAGCATCAATCAATTCTGATGAAGAGTCAACCAGAAGCTTCAGCTTTGTTTCCATGGGTGTATTCATGGACTTTCACTCCAACATATCAAATATTTTCAGTATTTTAACTGCATACTTCCCTTGGTTAAGTAAGATCCTCTCTAGGCTCTACCAGACCTCAAGACATAAGAAATAGTGCATTAGGCCAAGGTATTTCATCTCAAATTCTACAGCAAGCTTCTTCTTACGTTCAGTGATGAGATTTTCTTCTCTAGTTAAGAATAATTCATCCACATACAACAACAATACAATAGAATCATCATTCATAACCTTGAAGTAAAGGTTAGAATCATCTTTACTCTTGGTAAAGCCCAAGTTCGTCAGAAAACTACCAATCCTTCCATACCAAGCTCTAAGAGCTTGCTTCAATCCATAAAGAGCCTTCTTCAACTTGCACACATGAGTCTTCCTATCTTCAACTTCAAATCTTTGAGGTTGCTCTACATACATTTCTTCTTCAATGACACCATTCAAGAAGGCAGTTTTCACGTACATCTAGTGTAACGTCCACTTCATCTTAGCTGCAAGGGATATGATGGTTCTGATTGAATTGTATCTGGCTACAAGAGAATTGTCCCTTCATAATCAATTCCTTCCTTTAGAGAAAAACCATGAGCAACAAACCTTGCTTTATATTTCTCAATACTTCCATCAACAACATATTTTATTTTGAAAATCCATTTGGAATATACCACATCCTTTCTCTTCGGTCTAGGAACTATTTCCCATACATCATTATTTATGATGGATTGGTATTCTTTTGTCATGGAATCTTCCCATTATTTCTTTTGAATGGCTTCTTCAAAGCAGGTAGGCTCCTTCTCTAAGAGATAACACATCAAATCCATATAACTAGAGAATGGCTTTGGTTTCCTCACTTGTCTCATGGTTCTTTCGTGGACACCATACTTCTTTCCATCTTGAATAAGTTCCCTTGCCCATGATAGCTTTCTCTTGTGGGAGATCGACAGCTGGGGAGTTTCTTGAGATTATATTATGTCATGGTCTTCTATAATATCCTCATCAAGGGAAGCTATGACTTCCCTCACTGGTTCTACAACTCTGGGAGATACAGGTTCCTCTTCATATACTTCTTCAAGCTGACATCTTCTTAATTTCTTGAGTGTTTCATATTCATCAAAGGTTACATCCCTGATGATATTAATATGATGGTAACCTGGTATATAAACTCTAAAGGCCTTGGAGACCTCGCAGTATCCAACAAATATTCCCTTCTTTCCTGAAGAGTCCAACTTGGTTCTCTTCTCTTTTGGAATATGTACAAATATTGGGCAGCCAAATATTTTGAGATGGCTTACTTCTGGCTTCTTTTCGGAGAACATCTCCTCAGGGGTCTTGAACCCAAGTGCTCTATGGGACAATCTGTTTTGTACATATACTGATGGTTTTTTTGCCTCTTCCCATAAGTACATTGGAAGATATTGCTCATGGATCATGGTCTTCACTTCTTCCATTATAGTTCTGTTCTTTCTTTCTGCTACACCAGTTTGTTGAGGATTGTAGGGAGTGGTGAGCTCCCTCTTGATCCTGGCATATTTGCAAAATTTTGCAAGCTCTTTTGAGGTGTATTCTCCTCCATTATCTGACCTGAGTATCTTGATCTTTCTTTCAGAAAGATTCTCTATCAAGGCTTTGAATTCCTTGAATTTATTGAAAACTTCATCTTTTGATTTCAAAAAGTAAACCTAGGTTTTACAAGAATAATCATCAATAAAAGATACATAGTATACATACCCACTGATGGAGGATGATGGCATTGGTCCATACACATCTAAGTGAATGAGCTCTATGACTCCTTCTATTTTACTGTCTCTCTTCGAAAAAGGATTCTTGATGTTCTTTCCTTGTTCACATCCATTGCACACACCTTCATGGTCAACCTTGAGTTATGGTAGATATGTGATTGCCTTGCTTACATAAGGTAATGCCTTGTAGTTGATGTGGGCTAATATTATATGCCAAAGTTCACATGGATTCTCAATAGAGTGGGTCATGGCTACATCTGAGTGACCCTTTATCTTATACAATCCACCTTCTTCTTTTCCATTAACAATTGTTGCTTCCATGGTTTTTCCTTTGGCCCACATAAGGAATTCTCCATCTATGAAGGAAAATCTGAAGCCTTTATTTTCTAAAGCTAAGATGGAGAGTAAGTTCTTTGTCAAACCTGGTACATAGAGTACATCCTTCATCTTCATGGGAGTCCCTGAATTAAGCTTGTAATTTGATTCTCCTACTCCCTTGATAGGGTATTGATAATCATCTCCAAGTGTAAATTTATGAGAAAAAATATTTTCTGAAAGGAAAAAGAGAATGTCTCTTTGACTTGTCATGTGCTTGGAAGCACCATTATCAATGAGCCAAGTGTCCTCACCAAGTGATATTGATCCTAAGAGGGAAGAGATTAAGACATAGTCTTCAATCTGTTCTTTTATCATCTTTGTGGGTGGCTCTTCATCTTCAATTCTACTAGGTGTATCTTCACTGGCAGGGTCGACTTCTCCTTCTGGTGGTTAGAACCACTTTAATTTTCCTGAGGGCCGACTTCTCAATTTTCATATTACAGTTAGGGAGGGTTTGACCAATCCGCAAAAGGGGATTTGGTCATTTACAATGGCCAACATGATAAATCCACAAAAGGGAATTGATCTAATGAATAATACATTAATAATAAATAGAATACTCTTTGTAGTTACAATATTTCAACAGAAGAACCCCCAAACAACCCACAAGATGGGTTTATATATTTACTTACAAATCGACAACCACATGGTCTTCCCCAAGAATCTCATGTAACCACTCTTCTCCATTAAAAAATTTATGGGTAAATAAAATATAAAATAAATACTTATCCCCTCAATCCCCCTCTCTTGTGGAATCATATCCCCCTATAACCCTTGTCCTTGTTCATCTAGTAGCCAGTGATGTATTTATTATTAATAATGATCAAACCATTAAATTTCCTAGGCACATTGGCCTCTTTTAATTGTTTGGGAACTTTTTCCTTTCATAAATTAACAAAATACATTATTTAATCTGGGGCTTAAAATAGGGGTATTACGTTCCACTCCCCCTTATTTTGGCACTGTCCTCGGTGCATATACAAAACATAAATCAAAATTTCAAAATTTATTCAAAACATTGTGGGTACTCCATCTGCATGACATATTCATGCTCCCAAGTAGCATCTTGAGGACTATAGTTGGTTCACTGGATTTTTACTATCTCTATAACACGATTCCAAATAAATTTGACTTTTCTATCCAATATTTGCATTGGATGGACCTTAAAGTCTCCCTCTGTCTCTACCTGAATCATATGCCAATCAATAACATGGTTAGGATCATGTAGATATTTCTTTAGCAAAGATACATGAAATACATTATTCACATTCATGGAAGCAGGCAATGCAAGCATGTATGTAACTGGCCCTATTTTGTCCAATATCTCAAATGGACCACAAAATTTGGTTGCTAGCTTTGTACAACCACCCAACTTCAAAGATATCTTCCTGGGATTCACTTTTAAAAGAACATGCTCCCCCACTTTAAATTCTCTAGTTGTCTTGTTCTTATATGCGTAAGTTTTCTGTCTATCTTGAGCTACCTTTAAATTTTGCTTAACTATAACCATTTGTTCCTCCATATCCTTGAGAAATTTTTACCCAAGTACCACTCTGTCTGTTGGGTTGTCCCAACTCACTAGAGTATTTCATTTCCTAACATACAAAGCTTAAAATGGGCTCATTTTCAATGAACTTTGATACCCATTATTATAAGAAAAATCAACCAAGTGAAAGTAATCCTCCCACTTAGATGTCTTATCCATCACATACATTCTCAACATGTCTTCAATTACTTGGTTGAATCTCTCTGTCTTTCCATCTAACTGTGGATGGTATGCTTTTCTAAAGTTCATATTTGTACCAAATCCTTTAAACAATACCCTCCAGAAATTTGAAGTAAAATTTGTATCTCTATCTGAATCAGTTTCCTTGGGTATCCCATGCAACCTAGCAATCTCCCTCATGTAAAGTTCTGCAATATTAGCTACTTTATGAGTCATTTTTATAGGAACAAAATGAGAATCCTTTGTCAATCTATCAACCACTACCATGATTGAAAAATGTTGTCTTGTTTTCCTAGGAAATTTAGTTATAAAATCAACGATTACCACTTCCCATTTCTTCTCTGGAATTGGTAATGGTTGTAGAAAACATGTTGGGTTCCTATGCTCAGCCTTCACTCTCTGACATTCCATACATCTGGCAATGTAATCAGCAACATTTTTTTTCATTCCTAACCAAAAGAATTTGTTTCTTACTGTTGCAATTGTTTTATGGTAACTGGGATGTCTGGCATATGAAACATTATGATTTTGTTTTAATACCAAATTCCTAAGTTCTCTAGAACTAGGAACATAAATTATGTTTTTATGCATAAGTAATCCATCTTCCTTCATCTCATATTGTTTAATTTTCGGTTGTATATTTTCTTGTTATAAGATTTCTTTTACCTGTAAGTAATGATGATTTGAAACAACATCATCTAAAATTATTCTCTTTCAATTTGATTGATGCATACTAACAGTTGTAGCATGCATGAGATGTACTCTTCTACTAAGTGAATAGATAACTTCATTTTCTTTTCCTTTGATATGCTTGATGTCAAAATCGTATTCACTTACAAATTCTAGCCATCTCATTTTCATGTCTTTCAAAGTTGATTGTTCAAAAAATATTTCAAACCATTTTGGTATGTTCTTAATTCAAATCTCTTCCCCATGAGATAATGCCTCCACATATTCAATGCATGAACAATGGAAGAAAGTTCTAAGTCATGTGTGGCATATTTCCTCTCATGTTCTTTAATATTTTTGGATTCATAACCAATGACATGTCTATTTTGACTGAGGACTCTGTTATCACATAAACTTGTTAGAGTATTGTGGGTTTGTGGTTTCTACCCAGGTCTGTAATTTTTCCCTGTCTCTCTCCTGTTCACAGACACCATATTTATTTTTTCCCTTTCTGCTTGTAGGTTTTTTCTTATGTTTGCCTTCATTTGTTTGAGCGACTTGTTTTCCTTGTTGTCTTGCTTGAGAAGTCTTGGCCCTCTTCTTTGTTGTTTTCTCTAAGAAATATCACTTCCTTATTTTCCTCTATCACTGATCCTTTTTCTTTCCCAATCCCTCAGCCAATCGTCCAAATTTTTGTTTATAAAGGTCGCAGCCGTAAGCACAAAAGCGCAGCACTTAGAGCGGTCTCATATGGACTCAGAAAAAGAGAGAAAGCAAGTTTAGAGATCAATGTCAAGTAAGAATCACAGAAATCGGAAGTTCAAAACATTGTTGAAGTCATTTGTAAAATGTATGAACTCCCGAAACCTGAAATTAGTGCGGGTCGTCTGATCCAGTAGGATGTGTGGCACCATATCCGAACTGCAGGGAAATTCATTTCAGGAAGGATGAAGTGAGGAATGTGCAGTTTTCCCGAGTCCCGAAATGTCGATGTTCCAATTCCTACAATGTCGAAGGTTTGAAATCCCAAAATGTTGATATTTATCTAGGTTGTCCGATTCAAAGAGACGCATGGCCCACGATCCGAGGTGTTTCAATTTCGCAAGTCAGGGATTTCAACATGGAGCACAGCGTAGATTCATGAAACACGAAGTTGCAAAGTGCCTAGGAGTTGGGCCCACAATCACAGCCCGTGGTTATATTGGAAGCAGGGCCATAAAGAAGGGTAAGCGCCTATTGAGCGATGGGTGGATGAGGTTATTGAGCAAGCATCATGGCCATTAAATTCAAAGAAAATCTGACCGTCGATATAGATGGGCTATTTCTCATATTCAAGCATTAGAATATTTGGAATCAAGTGAAGTGAAGACTCCCGAAATGAGAAACCCCTAAATTTCACATAGGAGCCCCAGGTCATGGCCCGAGGTCGCATGAAGCAATGGAGAGAAGTTGTGCCAAGGTCGAAAGCATTCGTATTGTTCACAGAGGAAGATCTGCATGGTCTCGAGGCGTCGAGGTTGAATTGAAGAAGTCGTGAACATCTTCTGGAACATTCATGGGGGTCAAGTTTCATCCTGATATCAATGAAAGTAGTTAATGGAAATGGGGGAGGTGGTTGAAACATCGTTTCACCCCATAAATGGAAAGCATGGAAAATATGGTCATGGAGGCAGACTGTCATCCCAAATTCCTCATGTCAATGGATGCTCCTGCAAATCCCATATTGACCTGATCTTGCATCTGACAGAAGAATGCAAGTGCAGGTTGGCAGAAGAGATGTGGGCGCAAAGCCTTGATTGCAATAACTAGGTCACACTCCTAGTGGTGGCAAGTTGTCCTCAGTATAAATACTTGGTTTTGATATTTTGTGAGGGTCTATGGTTGAGCTAAGCTCTCGCATTGTAAAGTATTAATGAATCTCTGGTTCACTGGTTATGTAACAAAATTTGAGACTTCTGGTTTAATCTAAGTCATCTTCTTTTCCACCTTGTTTACCTCTAATGTTGGAGTGTCCATGATTAAAAGATTCACATGGATTTTTATGGCTGTATTGTAATGTAGGCCTGATTGCAGTTATGTTGTAATGTTGTTCAGCCTTTCTGAAACTTTGAATCCAAGAGGATCTTGTTTTCTGATTTTTTCCTCCTTAGGCTCCTGGAAGAATGAATTTCTTTAGCAAACCTCTACACTCTTCTCTCTAGTTTTTCCTCCTACTCACCCTTTACTACAACTTACTGACTAAAGTTAAATCAATACCTCACCTTCTCATGCATTGCCTAGTCCATATTTCTAATTTAAAGAAATATTTTCTTGAGTCTGTGCCCATTCGACCCCCTTTAAATTATTCATTGTGACATATAAACTTATGGGTATTGTGCTTACCTCTGCCACAATCCAGAGGTGATTTCTGGTACTAACATTTTTGGCACAGTTGTCGGGGATGAATTGAAAATTTTCCCTGGGATAGAATGACAAAGATTACTGATTCTGAAGGTGCATCAGAATTCAGTACAATTGAAGATTGCAACCTAAACCTGGCAACTCCACTGCCTGGTGACTCCATTGTTTCAGCTGGCTCCAAAAGACAGGCACAGAAGGTCTCATCCATAACTGCCTCTAACCACACCTGAAGTTGACCCAGATAAAATTACCAGGAAAGGAAAGATCCCTCAAGAAGGTACTTCAACTGCCAAACCAGGTGATTCTGGTAATTTTCATCATCCTCCCTCTAAAACTTCATTAGTTTCTTCTCATATTCCTATTATATCTTTTGTTGGAGTTTCAGGGGCCTTAAATTTTGGGAGTTTTCCTGTTGTTTTCTCCTCCCTCGGCCTCAGTTTGGAAGGAGAAAGTTTTGACACTCCCATCTCCCCTGAGATTGTTCCCTAGTTCAGACCTAGGACCTTAGGATATTTTTCCACTCCAGTTTTTACTATCCCCTCCCCTATCAGAGTTGTTGTATGAGAAGCCTCTTTTCCTACCAGCTCTGCAGCCTTTTTCCACAGAACTAAATTTCCAGTTTCACCTGTCTGAACTCCATCTCCACCTGCTTCTCCTCTTGTTCACACTCCAATGGCAGGAGAAAATCCCCCCAGAACTAGAATGGAAGCTATAATTGATGCTAGGTACACCCCTCTTGTTTTTCCTCAGCCTATGAATTCCCTCCCAGTGGATGGCTACCTTAAGAAGTTACCTAAGTTCACAGGTGAGGGAGACATAATTGCAAAATCACATCTTGAAGCCTTTTATAGCTTCACAGATAATAATGTCATAGAGAATGAAGATGTATGGATGAGGATATCTTTTCATAGCCTCGATGGTGAAGCTAGGAAGTGGTTCAGGGCCTTGCCTCCTGGATCTATTGGAGGGATTGAAGCCATATATGAAGCCTTCTTAAAGGATTGGGGAGACAAAATGGATCCCCTATACTATATTACAGAGTTTGGGGCTCTGAAGAAACAGGAAGGGGAATCTATGTTTGATTTCTCCAATAGGTTTAATAAAATGTATAATAAAATCCCCACTGAATTCAAGCCTAGAGAAACCTCTGCAAAGATTAATTATGCTAGCACTTTTGATCTTGATTTATGTCTCCTGCTAAGAGAAAGAAGAGCTACTTCATTGGCTCATATGCAAGATGCATCCCTTGAAGTAGAGTATCATATATTTGCAGTTGATAAACTTAGGAGAAAGGATGATAGGGAAAAAAGAAGAGGGAGGTCTGAAGTTTCAACCTCTGGTTCCTCTACTTTCCATCCTCAAGTTGATTAACTTACTAAATTAGTAAAATCTATGTCTGCTAATATGGAGAAGTTGAAGATTGAAGGAAGACAGAACTATAGAAATCCACAAAATGTTGACAACAGAGGTAACTTCAAGAGACCTAACAATGCTCCTCATATACTTCCAAGAGAGCAGAGGAACAGAGACAGAAATGATTAGAAAATCCAGACCCCTCTCCAAAATAATCTTGTTATGGATGATCAAGGTGAGGATGAGGACCTTGATCCTGAAATCCACTGCCTTGGAGACACCTCCTCCTTTTCTCATTTGACTCAATTTTCATATGAGGAATCTCTCATGGGAATCCAACTAAATGAGTTGAGTAAAGGATACAAGGCTAGCAGCTTCCCAAATAGATATAATATGAGGTCCAAGAAGAAAGAAGGAAAGCCTGATGTTCCTGAGCAACCTACCAGAGAAGAGAAGCCTGCTAAAGATATAGAATATAGCAACAAAGGTAAGAAAGCACAAGAACCCTCTCCAGTAATTAAAGTTCTTGTTCCATAAGTAAAAAAAAATTTAAATCCCCCTCGCTCTTTTAATTTTGACCATGAAATTCAAAAAATTAGAATCCCTGTACCCATTTCTGAGCTATTCAAACATGAAGATTTCAAAAGAAGCCTCTCTAAACTATTACAGTCTAAACCCACGTCTCATTCCATAGGCTCAATCAATTTGCAAGATCAAAAGCTAGCAGTTATACTAGGTCCTTTAGTAGAAGACAAAGATGACTCCTCTCCTCCCTTCCATACCTCACTGAGCATACATGACAAGGTGTTGCACAACTGTTTGATGGATTCAGAGGCATCTCACAATCTGATGCCTAAAATTGTCATGGAAGAGCTCAGTCTAGAGATTACAAAATCCTACCACGACCTTTATTATTTTGACTCCAGGAAGGTCGAGTGCCTTGGGGTTATCAAAGACTTGGTCATATCTCTGTTCCACCTGCCAATGAAAAGCATGATCATGGACATCGTGGTAGCTGACGTTCCCCATAAGTTCAGGATGCTTCTATCTAGATATTGGATAAAAATACTAGGGGGGACATTGCAAATGGACCTCACCTATTCTACCATTCTGGTGTTTGGGGGTGAGCACAGGAGACTTTACAAGGAAGCTCATTTGGCCTACATTATTAGTGATGAAGAAAACCCCACAAACCATCCATTCTTTGCTCTTGACACAGATTTGGGATCTAGTTTTCTGCAACTCATCGATGCTCCTAAACCTCCTCTGGACATCAAAAAATGGCCTATTACTTTTTGTAAAAGTTCCCCTCCTATCACCTCTGTGTGGAAAATGTTCTTCGATGGAGCCTCTTCTAAGGATGGTGCTAGTGCTAGAGTGATTCTTGTTTCACCTGTTCAAGAGACTATAGCTATGTCCTACAAGTTAGAATTTGGAGCTACCAATAATGTGGTAGAGTATGAAGCTCTCATTTTAGGTTTGAGGGATCCAAGGGACATGGAAATCGAAAATATATCAGTATTTGGAGATGCTAAGTTAATTGTCCATCAAGTCAGAAATATCTGCCAAGCTAATCACCCTAGGATAAGAAGTTATAGAAATGAAGTTTGGGACTTTATTGACAAATTTTTCCTATCTTTCAACATTTCATTTATTCCAAGAGAAGAAAACATCATGGTTGATTCTCTAGTTGTTTCATCACGCAATTTCAGAGTCCCTTTCCCACCAAAGCTCATGTATGAAGTAGAAGTAAATTACATACCCTCTATACCTAACAATGTCAAGCATTGGAAATTATTTGAGGATGATATTGAGATCAAAAGGCTCCTTGAGACTGTTGATGATTTTTTTGCGCTACATATTGATCAAGATCAGGATTCTGAAAGTAATCCTCATGCTAATGTTTTCCTGGACAAAATCGCTAATCACCATATTGTTTAGTTGCCTAGAAATCACATTCCAAAGGGACTAGTTCCTTTGGAAAGACTATTTGACAGAAATGATGTGGAAGTGAAAGTTAAATGATTGACCGATGATGTTGATGTAGCTGAATGCAACATTGGTATAGAGAAAGATCCAAAATTTGTCAAGTTGTCGAGCAATCTATCAACAGAACAAAGGGATGAATATGATGAGATATTAAAGGAGTTTGTTGATGTGTTTTCCTGGACTTATGAGAATCTTAGAACATATAACACAAGAATCATTGAGCATAAGATCCCACTAAAAGAGGAGGCAAATCCATTTAGGCAGAAACTGAGATAAATCAATCCTATGTTGTTGCCTATCATGGAGAAAGAGGTAAAGAAGATTTTAGATTCCCAGATCATCGTTCCTTTGAGGTATTCTGAATGGGTGGCCAACTTGGTCCCAGTGAGAAAGAAGAATGGAGAAATCAGACTTTGTGTCGATTTCAAAAACCTAAATAGAAGCTCTAAGAAAGACAAATACCCATTGTCGAAAATGGACACATATTGCAGAGGGTAAAAGGTGCGTCTAGGATGTCCACAATTGATGGGTTTTCTTGCTACAATCAAATTTTTGTCTTACCTAAGGATAGAGAGAATATAACATTCACCACTCCATGGGGTACATTCATGTATGCCAAGATTCCCTTTGAATGGATGAACACAGGAGCAACTTTCCAGCATGCTATGGACATAGCCTTTATTGGGGAAAGGGATAAATTTGTAGTCATTTATCTAGATGACATTATAGTTTTCTTCAGGACTAATAAAAAACATTGTCATCATCTGAGAAAGGTCTTCCAAAAATGTAGAAAATTTGGTCTCTCTCTGAATCCCAAGAAGTCATTGTTTGCTATGAAGGAGGGAAATTACTGGGGCACATAGTATCGACTGAGGGAGTAAACATTGATCCCAATAGGATGAAAACCATCCAAACCTTAGCACTCCCTAGATCCAGGAAATAAGTTCAGTCTTTCTTGGGGAAGATTAATTTTCTAAGAAGGTTTGTTTCTAATTTTGCTGAAATAGTGAAGGACATTACAATCATGTTGAGGAAAGGAAACAAAATCAAATGGACTATTGGATCTCATAGTTCTGTCGATAAAATAAAGAAGGTCGTGACCGAAGAACCTGTGCTCATAGGTTCTAATAATTCCAAATATTTTATTATTTTCTTCTTTTCTTCATTGGACACTGTGGCAATTGTTTTGTCATAAAAGAATGATGAATGGTTCGAGCAGCCCATTTCATTTTTCAGCAGGGCATTAAGAGATGTAGAGCTGAGATATGGCATCATGGAAAAATATGCCTACACCCTGGTTAAGGCTCTCAAATCCTTCAGGGTCTATGTTTTTCATTCAAAGGTCATTGCATATGTCCCTTCAACTTCTGTGAAGGATATTCTCATTCAGCCCGACATGGATGGGAGAAGGAGAAAATGGATTGCTAAAATCCTTGAATTTGACTTCGAGATAATACCCACTAAATTCGTTAAGGGTCAAGTTTTATCCAAGCTACTGGTTGAAACTAATTGCAAAGCCTTGGGGTAAATTTCATCAACGCTTGCTCAAAAAATCAGCAGGGTGAGTTGTCTGATACAAGTTCTCAAGCCTACCCTCCATTATCAGAATGTACTTGGTACAGGGACATCATTTTCTTTCTATAGAAGTTTCAGCCCCCTAATGGCATGGAAAAATAAAATTAAGAGATTTAAAGCTCAAATCAATTAAATAGTGCCTCATTGATCAAGTTTTATATTGGAAAGATCCTCTAGGGGTGCTATTGAGATGTTTAGACCCGCAGGAAGCCCAAAAAATCATGTTTGATTTTCATGATAGCTTGTGTGGGGGACATCACTTCTAGAAAACCATAGCCTACAATATTCTCAGAGCTGTCTATTTTTGGTCTAGCCTATTCACTAATGTTTATGCTAAAATCAGGGCTTGTGTCAAGTGTCAAAAATTCTCAAGAAAAAAGCAGCACAAGTCCTTGCCTTTGAAACCTGTGGTGGCTTTAAGACCCTTTCAGTAGTGGGGCTTGGATTATCAGGGAGATTCATCCGACTTATAGTGGTCAGCACAGGTGGATATTGACTACCATGATTACTTTACCAAGTGGATAGAATCTATCACCACAAGGAGCGCTTCTCACAAGGAAATCATTGGTTTTCTTGAGGATATTGTAGCAAGGTTTGGCTATTCGAAAAGAATTGTCACTGATAATGCTGCATCCTTTAAGGCCGAACCATTGATTCAATTCTGCGATCAGTTTTGGATTGCATTGATTCACTCAACTCCTTACTACCCTCAAGGGAACAAACTAGCAGATTCCTCTAACAAGAGCCTTATAAACATCATCAAAAGATTGTTAGAGGACAATAAGAAAGCATGGGATTCAAAGCTCAAGTTTTCTCTATGGGATGACAAAGTGACAACAAAGAGTTATCTTGGTGTCTCTCCTTTTCAGCTTGTATATGGAATTAAGGCCATATTTCCTTCGCATCTGGCCTTACCCGTGGAAAAATTCTTCCAAGACTACCAAGGATAACCTGATGACATGGTCAAGAGGATACTGCAGCTAATAGAAGTGCAGAAAACTAGGGATCATAAACTGGACAAAGCACATGAACATCAACAGAAGATCAAGTGGGCTTTTGACAGGAAAGTAAGAAAGGAGGATTTCCTGCTAGGATATCTAGTACTCAAATGGGATTCACCCAAGAAGGAAAAAGGCAAGAATGGTAAATTTGATGCCTTGTGGATCGGCCCCTTCATAATCTTTGAGATTTTCCCTAATAATACTTACAAATTGCAAAATTTGGAGGGTGATGAAGTTTTTGGTGGCCCTATTAATGGGCATTTTCTAAAAATGTTATTTTTTTAAGCCACAATCGGCATCTCACCATTGTAAATATCATTCATGTTTTTATGTTTATTTTGTTTTAAATAGCTAGAATCCATAACCCAATACTAAGGCACTAGAACTACTTTTCTTGGTAGCTCGCAGGGAGCATGCCATCCCCTGTGGAGCCAAATGTTATCACATAAAATTTTCAGAGTCTTGTGGGTTTGTGGTTTCTACCCAGGTCCTTAATTTTTCCCTGTCTCTCTCCTGTCCACAGACACCATCTTGAGTTTTTCCCTTTCATCTTGTAGGTTTTTTCTTCTGTTTGCCTTCATTCATTTGAGCGACCTATTTTTCCTGTTGTCTTTCATGAGAAGTATCGGCCCTCTGCTTTGTTGTTTTATATAAGGTTGATCACTTCCCTCTTTTCCTCTATCACTGATCCTTTTTCTTTACCAAGCCCTCAACCAGTCGTCCAAATTTTTTTTTACAGAGGTCGCAGTAGTAGGCACAAAAGCACAGCACTTAGAGCGGTTTGATATGGACTCAGATAAAGCAAGCAAGAAAGTTCAGAGATTAGCGATGAGTAACAATAACGGAAATTGGAAGTTCGAAACATTGTTGAAGTTTTTTCAAGAAGGTCCAAACTCCCAAAACTTGGAATTAGTGTAGGTCATCTAATCCAGCAGGACGCATGGCACCAGATCCAAACCACGGGGAAAGTCAATTCAGGAAGGCTGAAGTGAGGAATGCGCAAATTTCTTGAGTCCCAAAATGATGAAGTTTCGAGTCCTACAATGTCAAAGGTATGAAATATTGAAATGTCGATATTTATCTGGGTTGTCTGGTTCAAAGAGACGCGTGGCCCAGGATCTAAGAAGTTGTGATTTCGCAAGTCGGGGATTTCAACATGGAGCACAACGTAGATTCATGAAACGTGAAGTCGTGAAGCACCCAGGAGTTGGGCCCACGATCACAACCTGTGGTTATATGGGAAGCATGGCCATAAAGAAGGGTAAGCGCATGTTGAGCGGCAGGTGGCTGAGGTTATTGAGAAAGCATCCTGGCCATTAAATTCAAAGAAAAACTGACCATCGATTTGGATGGGCTATTTAATAGATTTGAGCATAGGGATATTTGGAATCAAATGAAGTGAAGACTCCCGAAATGAGAAACCCATAAATTTCACATAGAATCCCCAAGTCATGTCCCATGGTCACATGAAGCAATGGAGAGAAGATGTGCAAAGGTTGAAAGCACTCGTATTGTGCAAAGAGGAAGATTTTTGTGGTCTCAAGGTGTTGGGATTGACATGAAGGAGTCATGAACATCTCCCGGAACATTCATGGGTGTCAGGTTTCATCCCGATCCTGATGAAAGTAGTTAATGGAAATGGGGGAGGTGGTTGAAACCTTGTCTCACCCCATAAATGGAAAGCATGAAAAATATGGCCGTGGAGGAAGACTGTTAGCCTAAAGTCCTCCTATCAATGGATGCTCCTCAAATCCCATATTTATTTGATCTTGTGTCTGACAAAAGAATGCAAGTGCAGGCTGGCAGAAGAGATGTGGATGCAAAGACTTGATTGCAATAGCCAGGTCACACTCCTGGTGGTGGCTAGTTGTCATGATTATAAATACTCGGTTTTGATATTTTGTGAGGGTTGATGGTTGAGCTAAGCTCCAGCATTGTAAAGTTTTAATGCAGATCTGGTTCACTGGTTATGTAAAAGAATTTGAGACTTCTTGTTTAATCTAAGTCAACTTCTTTTCCACCTTGTTTACCTCTAATGTTGGAGTGTCCATGATTGAAAGATTCACATGGATTTTTATGGTCGTATTGTAATGTATGTTTGATTGCAGTTATGTTGTAATGTTCTTCGGCCTTTCTGAAACTTTGAATCCAAGAGGATCCTTTTTTTGAGTTGTTCTCCCTTAGACTGTTGGAAGAACAGATGTCTATAGCAGACCTCTACATTCTTCTCTCTATTTATTCCTCCTACTCACCCTTTACTACAACTTACTAACTGAAGTTAAATCAAGACCTCACTTGCTCATGCATTGTCTGGTCTGGATTTCTGAGCTAAAGCTGTTGTAGGAAAATCTGCCTGCGGACAAGTAGATCGACCTCTAAGGCTTGACCTTAACCCTAGACAGAAAA